>JBBBDQ010028664.1:362500-957500 GCA_037127315.1 Ascarosepion bandense | reverse complement strand
TTATAGAAGAGGCACAGGGAAGCCACGTCACACCGGTGGGAGAGTGACTGCAGGCGGTCAACTAATCGGTATCAATCATGTTACAGATTCTTCGCTGTATTTTGTCAAGAAGCCCGAGGAGAATAGGAGGGGCACCCAACCAGATGTGGCAACAGTATTCAAAACACGGGCGGATGGTAGATTTGTATAAGTGCAGGATAGATTCAGGCGAAAAGAATTTCCGGGCCCTGCACAGAGAGCCAACTTTCATAGCAGTGGATTTAGCAATGGATTCGACGTAGTCATTCCACTTGAGGTCCGCTGAGAGTGTCAGGCCAAGCAGGTGTAGTGTTTTACTCTCTGGGAGGCATGCCTGTTCCATGCTAATGGGAGGGAGGTACGGTCATCTGTGGTGGTTAATTGACAGAAGCTTCGTTTTGGAAGAATTGAATTTTACGAGCCATTTCCTACCCTGATCCACCACGGATTGGAGGTCCTTTTCAAGCTCAGCCGTGAGGTTCGCCTTATCATCAACACCAGATTTTGATCGAGGCGTGCGTATACTGTAGTATCATCGGCGTAGATGCCTACTTGTGATCTTATGGCATCGGGGAGATCATTGATGTAGATTAGAAAGAGCATAGGACCTAGGATAGAGCGTTGGGAGACACCCGCGTTTGTAGGGTAGTTCTGGGAGGCATGTCCGTTTAAAACCACCTTCGGTGTGCGGTTGGAGAGGAATGACTGGATTAAGTCCAACAAAAGTCCAGTAATGCCGTAGCTTCGCAGTTTCCGTAGAAGGCCGGCATGCCATACTCTTTTTAAAGAGAGAGAAGAATAAAAGAACTTGAATTAAGAAAACAGATTATGATCGACATTTTTTTTTATATTTTTGAAGATTAAAATTAACTGCAAAGCAAGGATTTGGAAGTCAATTTGTTCTTGTAGAATATATCAGAGTTAGCACTAAAACAGGAGTAAATAGTTGTGTCATCAGTCTAGATACAGGATCAAGAAGTGTGAACAAAGGAACAAAGTAGGAACAAAGTAGATTGAATAATAAAATCTTGTGAGACACCCGTATTAATGTAAAAAGATCTAGAAGAGTGGCTGTTCAAGAAAACTTTCATTTGCGATTTGCTATAAAAGAGTGAATCAAATCATGAATTAATGCAGAATTATCATAACCTTTTAACATTTAAGGCATGCAAAACCCTGGCAAATACCAGAGTTTGACATGTAAAGCAACTGCCTAGACTTTCCTTTTATTTATGGCTAGATAAACTCTTTCAATAATAACAGTAACTACATTGAGAAACGAAGACGTAAAGAAGGAAAGGCCATTTTACAAGTCTGAAAGGTAAGATTCTTAACCAATTCTGAGTTGATTAGAGGCTTTAGTGCTTTGCCAGAAAGAGATAAAAGACCAATGGTTTGATAGTTGGAAGTATCAGACCGTTAGCCTGAGTTCTTAAAAAAGGTACTACAAAAGTAAATTTTCAACAAGCAGAAAAGCAAGCGTATCATTGATTATAGAGAGAAGATAAACCGTTTCAGGAGTACGTTTCTTAAAGATTATTGCAGGGATAACATCAATCCACATGATTTATGGGGGTCTAGTTTAGAGATGATAGCAGAAACCATGAAAACTATGGACGGTATTTATACATAACATAATTCTTAGTGGAATGTCAGATGAGTAAAGAGTAGAATTGGAAAATAATTTACACCCAAAGCATTCTACTTTACAGCAGACGATAATAACACTTCAAATTGAGTGAAGACATGAGGGATAGGGGTTTAACCCTCTATACGGTGCTATGAAATGTACGAAACGCTAGGGTCACATGACGTGCGCTGTTATCTGGACCGTTTCTGACAGCCTGTAGAGTGTGTTCTTCGTAGTCAGGCGTACGAGCGGATCTCTGTCTACCTCAATCCATAGTTTGTGGTACCACGGATCCTGTCTCAGCAAAACGACGGTAAACAGCACCAAAGGTAAAAGGAATCGGCTGTCTTCGATCTGGAAACGCAATCTGATACATCCGTGCAAACTCGCGTTTATTACCATTCGCGCTGCCGTATCTAAAAATTATATGTCTGATGAATTAATCCATGAATATCCTGACGTTCTCAAAACGAAACACTTCTCAGCGAACTCCCTTGTACATACGTTAAATGTTTAAGATAGACCAGCCATAAATATACACAAATGACAAATGTAACCTAGTCTAGGTGTCAAGACAGCGCCATCTACCGTTAACTTAAAAACAAAGGTTTTACGGTTTACGGACGTATGTTTATATGGACTTTCCCCTTGCTTTTGCGTGTTTGCAAAAGTATTTTTAATACACCTTATATATATATATATATATATATATAATTCTGACGAGTGACTCGATCCATAGTTTGTGATGTCATGGATCCTCTCTCAGCAACACGACGGTAAAGATTATCAAAGTTTAGAGGACTTGGCTGTCTTCAGTCTGGAAACGAAATCTGATACAGCCGGGCAGACTCGCTTCCATTAACATTCACGTGGTCTTAGGCAAAAATCATATCTTCCTACTTACGATATGAATATTCTGCTAATGTCAAATAGAAAACTTCTCTTACATGTCACACGTTTGGAGAAAGCACAAAAGACACACACACACACACACACACACACACACACACACACACACTCATCGACATACGTAGTTGAATAAACTACAATGCAATGTATATGTATATATAGGTTGTCCCAAAAGTTACTGATATGTTTCTAAGATCGGATATTGTAGTTATTTACACTTAATTATTTACATGGTGTATAAGGTTTCTATTATAGAATTTGAAGGGTGTTTTTTTTTTTAATGTTATAATAAAACCAGTTTAAAATTGTACATTATTTACATTGTTCGGACTATTTTGCTTCCATATTCACAATGTTTCGGGAGTTGTACGCTCTGACCTTTATCAAGTGATTAGAATTTCGAGCTGAACCCTTTATTTCGTTCAACGCGAGAGAATGTTCTTATTTAATGAATCATGCCTTTTTCAGATGTCTTATATATCTCACTTTAATTCATTTCCTTAAGTTGTTTGTTCACCTCTGCTTTAGCAAGTTATTTAATATATGTGTGTGTGTGTGTGTGTGTGTGTGTGTGTGTGTGTGTGTGTGTGTGTGTGTGTGTGTGTGTGACGAATATATTATGCTCGCATTACAATTAAGCTCTCTAGTGGGGAAAATTTAAAAAAAACAAATACCACTTCTGCAATGAATTGAGTCCTTCCGGTGACTGGCGTGTGTATACACCGCTTACCCGATTATGACTTAGGGGTTAGCGACTCCGACTGACACAAAATCGGTCGAGTTTCGATGCCGGCCAGAGGTAAGTGGATTTCTAGCCACACTGATGAGCTGTGATACAGCGAAACAGGCTTGTATGTGGATGACGAATATATATATATATATATATATATATATATATATATATATATGCGCTTTTTCATACGCATGCACATCTTAACCATATCTGAGTTGACCATGTGCTGACATGTCGGAGGCAGCTGCTAACAGCGAATGAAACGCGGATCTGCACCAGGCGACTGTGAGAATACCTCTCAGGTCATTTTGTTGACGCCACCATCTTTGCTGAAACCCTGGTCTAAAACCACGTACAAAGTCTATTTTAGAAGCGTCGGATCTGTATAACATGTTGCATTATCAACTCTGATAGAATTGTGATCAAATCTAATCGCAACTAACAAATGCTTCGATAAATAAAATATTCAGAAATGAGTAAATTTTCCTAAATCCTAAAACTTACGAAGGAAAAGTAGTATTTAACAGGCATAGCTGTCGTCTGTTATTAGCAGTTTTAACAACTCATACACTGTTTTTAGTAAAAAATACGAATCAGTTTTCTTTTTGTTTTGTTTTATTTTGTTTTTGTGTTGTTGAGCATCTTTAAAATTAAATGATATCAGGAAGGCTTTTCAACTCTGAGCACGAGCTACAGAGTTCAGGTTGATTTTAATCGAGATTAATTTTAATGGATTATCAAAAGTAGCTTTTCTATTTTTAATCTAAAATACTAAAAATTATAAAATAAACCGCAAGTAGTCGAGAAAATAAGAAGAGTAATTATTTGTTAAATCTGAACTGAATCGAAAATGTTACTCATATTTATCTACTAAGCGATAAGCTGCAACTGTGTACGCATGTATATGAATGTATGCGTGTGTGCGTCTGTTTGTTTGCTTGTTTGTGTGTGCTGGTTGAAAAACAAAACTGATTCTCTTTTCATTACTTTTTTCTTCCAGAGTAAATTCTGAAAGCGTTAACCGACTCACTTAGTTGCCTCAGACTAAAAACATTTCACGGCTTTGACCAATTACATGTAAATGAAAATTATAATACACACGAGTTTTAAATTTTAAAGGTTCATGAATGTACTTGGCGTTAAACCAACGGGAAAATAGAAGACGAATCATCCCTGAAGCAAGGTAGCATTATCAATAGAAGCCTTGCTATTATTTTGAATCACAGCCAAAACAAGTAAGTTTAGTATAAAAGTTTCCAGCGCTCTCTTGTGCACATTGTTAGAGAAGTTTTTAGAGCTCTTTTTGGTGATACACAATCTAATAAATGCTATAAAGCTGAAATATATATTAAAAGAAAGAAAAGTGTAAATTAGACAGAATGACAATAAAATTACTGTGAGTTGCAAGTAAAAAAATATTAAAAACAGCAGCCCGGTTTTCGCTTCACTCTCATATAAGCAAAAATTGAGAATAAACACTGTGCACAATGACTGAAAGAAAGGGTGAGGATAATAAGGAAAAAGGAAATACACATATATTAATAATATATTGTCATATTTATACTTATGCTACAACGACATCACCCAGAGACCCATCTGATTTTTTTGCTTTTTCTTTTGTGTGTGTGTGTGTTTTTTTGTTTTGCTTTTTTTTGTTTTGTTTTTTTGTTTACGCAGTGATAGAAGTATTAATTTAATGAATATTTTGTCAGGAATTTTCAGATAGAATTCAGAATGCGATCTACTCCAGTAAATAGATGATACCCTCGTGATAAACAAATGCTCATTACCGATTATTAATAAGATATTCGGAAACTGTAGCTTCAGGTGTACCAGAACACCTATACAAATTTTGAAGTCGACTTTCTGTATCCATGCAGACACATTTTGATAAATTTTCTTCTCAATTAGTCGGATTGGTTACTCCTTAGTCAGCCTCGCACTGACACTTAAACGGAATGGTTTGATATGTAAGTAAACCCGCTAAATAGCAATTACTAAAGCTGATAAAGATTATTAAGCAAATTTCACACTAACCTATTGAATTCAAGGTAATATCCAATAAAGAGGATATTTACACCAACACTGTTAATGAAACTGTGCATTCTTAACACTAATATTAGAGAGAACCACACTCTAAGGACAGCCATTTTTGCATTAAAATTTCTTAATGAATTATAATTTTTATTTAAAATAGTCTTAGAAAAATCCTATTGCCACAACAGATTATCGTCTTAACAAATTAAATTTTATATCGCTTAAAACACTGCAATACTCGTGAACAACATCAATCTACAGGAAAATATAAAGAAAGTGTGAAAAAAAATACGAGGGACAAATTACAAATGGAAACTCTGAAAGAAGCGTTAGTAATACCAGCAGACGACATTATCCTCAAGAAAAAAGTAAGTAGAAAGAAAAAATGTGTGGATCACATACGAGATTCTCGATATGATGCAGCTGAGACAGAAAACAATTCCAAGATACGGAAAAAATACAGGAAACTACACAAGGAAATAAGGAGCAAATGGAGACAGGCTAAAGAATGACTCAATGATAAATGTGCAGAAATACAGATTGAGCAGAACTATTAAAGGAGACATGCATAAAAATAAGAGAACCAACAAGGCAAAAAGCATGCCCATCAACAGGATGGATAAAATGCTCAAATTAGAGAAAGAGAGAATTCTTCAGCAATGGAACGAATATATCGGATATCACATCTACGACAAGAAAGAGCAACCGACAATACATAAAAATACCGACAGACTGGAAATATTAAAATCCGAAGCGAAAGCTGCAATGGCCAAATTGAATAGAAACCGAACATCAAGACCAGACGGTATTGTAATAGAAATGGAAACAATCTTGGTATTGACAAAATTACAAAAATATTAAATAAAATCTACAACACTGGCAATACACCGGAAGACGTAAGCAGATCAACTTTCACAGCACTGCTTAAGAAGCAGGCGCAGATGAATATGAACTCCACTGAACAATAAGCTTAATTAGTCACATAACAAAGCTCATCATTCAAATTCGGATGAATAGATCGCGCAGCAGAATTATTTTATAAATAAAACAAGTCAGTGCGGTTTCCTTAAGAACACTGGAACAAGGAACGCGATATTTCTGCTCAGAATGTAATGAGAAACGGTAATACAAATGCAAAATGTGTACCTGTGTTTCATAGACTCCGCAAAACCATTCCGGCGAAGTACGTCACAAAGACTTGATAGAGATGCTCGACAACCTTGACACATGCAAACCATGAGCACATGAACAGGAAATGAGTTCAGCAGATACACAAAAATAGAAATGTATGAAAGACAAAGATGTGTCTTCTCGCCAGATCTATACAGCAAAGCAATTCTGAGAGAAGTAGAAGTCTTGCCAGAATTCGTCAGTAGTGGCCACAGTTATACGTAGATGATACATTGCTGATAGCAGACACGGAAAGGAAACAACAAAATGTCCTAGAGAAGGTATCAAAGGAAAGCGAGAAGAAAGGACTAAGCATAAACTACAAAAAGACAGAATGCATTGCAACCAGCAAAGGTATGAGCCCAAAATGCAAATTACAAATTGGGAATATTAACATGAAGCACGTTTAAAATGAAGAAATTTGAATATATGAAAAGTGTTACAATAGAGGATGGAAAGTGTAACACTAAGATTCGAAGATATATTGGGATGGCCAAAGATGCAGAGTATTAAATTTCGTTGAAAAAAAAAAAATAGTACTTAACTGTTCCATGATAGCTGTCCGTCCTTCTGTATAGCGACAAGTGCTGGACAATCTTCTCTAAGATGAGGAAGAGACTTGAACAACAGAAAAGATACAGAAAGATGCTGAGAATACCATAGACCAAACATGTGGGCAAAAACTAGGTTTTGCAGATAATGAAAACAAAAAGTAAACATATACTTAAAGACAGGAAGAGGCTGATTAATTGTGGCGATTTTTTATAATAATTATTTTATTAACGATTGTTAGGACGGCTGTGATTATTGTATTGCAGTTTCTCCTTCTGCAGATATTGACATTGCTTAAACGTTAATGGGGTACTTACACATTCTATGGAAGCTGAAACTATATGTGTGTGTGTGTGTGTGTGTGTGTGTGTGTGTGTGTGTGTGTGTGAGCAGGAGTTGATTCAAATACTGAAGCACCTATAGAAGAAACTATAAAGAGAGACTAAATGACAATGCATAGCTCACTACAGAGAAAGAGAGAGAAAGAGAGAGAGAGAGAGAGAGAGAGAGAAATGGATATGGAAGTTAATACGGTCTGTTTTATCCTAAACGCAATCATCAGACCATATGCGTTTTATTTTTGCTAGACTTTTTATATATACAGGTCAGTGATGCATTGTGTGGAGTCTATTTTTGTGTAGTGTTATTCTAACGATTGTTTTAGTGGGCGTGTTTGTTAATTTGTTTATCATTTTCTCAGTTTATTTACTTATTTATTTACTTGGGTTATTTTACTTGTTTTCGTTTATATATTCTATGTATTTATTTTCATTTATTTTTGTTCGTTTTCAGTGTTAGTTTTTTAAGTAACGTAGTAAAAATGTGTTTTTATATCTGCATTTTGAAATGAGTTCTGATTGTCTGTTTAGTAGTTTTTGATCTGGGAAGGTAATTATCGCTGTTTTTCCTTCTGAGAAGATTTTACAGTTTTTAGATTGATTGATGTTGGCTGAGGTTCTTTTCTTTATTTTCCAAGATATTTTATGTGTAAAGTTTCTTTGTTTCTAGGGTCCTTCAGTTACCCCCGTGTATATTTTTCTTTATTATCTGCTGATTTAACAATGGCTTGACATATTACATTGTTCTGCAAGCAATTACTCTATATCACTCGAACAGATGGTAATCGAAAGATAAAATAGAAATAACTCCTAAGTAACGCTTTTCCTCCTTAGAGTATTAATGGTTTATCAGAGGTTTATAGCTATGGACTATTTATTAAGGCTATTCATTCAAGTGTATGCTCCGTGACCAAATCATTTTGCTAAAAAATGGCCTGATTTTGACTGAACTTGTCGGTTCCTTTTCATCAGACTTGTTTAGATGAATACTTGGTGACGAAACATACGATATTTCACAATGAGTGCTTGTATTAATAAAATAATACTCCATGTAATATAACAGAGCTATTAAGCATATATTAATAAATATGCAAGAAAAAGAAAAGATTATAACCTACAGTTGAAATTTATTTAACAAAAAACACAGCCCTGGTGAATGACGACACCATAATGGTGTTCTCACGAAACTTCGAAGTCGGCATGAGCCTGCTCGGTTAAAGTGACAAATTCTTTGCATTATACATATGTATGTGTGGGGGGGGCGTATTTTTTTTTTACATGTTTACATGCACTCACACGCAGTCATTAAGTCGCTGAAAATACAAACTCATAAAAATGTGGTTCTAGTTCAATGGAAAATATTTAATTCAGATAAATAGATAGATATCAGAACGCAGAAATAGATAAATCGAGAGATTTTGCATAAAATGAACGAAAGGGGATGAAGAAGTATTGTCAAGTGTTTTATGAACGATATATATATAAACAAACATCAAAAATATTTTCATACACACACATATGTATATATAGAATACTGTATTATAATTCTGTCTCTCCTAATCAAATGATCAAAATAATAAAGAAATCTAAACAAATTGTAGAAGAACATTACTATTTTGTGCTTATATCAATAAAAGCCGAATACCATTTGCCTAAGTATGTTGTATATGAGTGTTATGTACATACAAATGCCAGCAGTACCTGCTTTTTTTCATGTGTGATCCAGCCAAATTGACTCCTGTCGAATTACGTTTTGAGACCATTAATCCTAACTGATGTGTCCCTTAGGTAAACCTGATTGAGAGGAAATAATCAAATGCGCTCTTAAAAAAAGGTTGAGACTCTCACCATTGAATATACTATATGTTACTTCTAAAAAAATGAATAAATAAATAACTTTGAAAAAAATCCTACCCAGTCAGTTAACTAAACTGCCAAGGTGGCGCGTCAAATGGCGGCTTTTAACGGCAAATGTAACGTTCAGCCATAATTTGCTGCCCTCTTTTCATAAGTTCAAATACTGAAATATAAACAAGTAGTGACAATTATTCCGTATATAAAAATGATGTAGCAATTATAAAAACGTTCAAATAAGAAGATGTATATCTTTATCACATTCCAGGAAAGCATACACATTATACATAAATTATACACTTCTTCTATGTAGTGTCTACTTTCTGAACACAGCACTCGTTATTAAAAAATCTTTGCCGATAAATTCTCTATTATATATAGAAGGTAGTACCTCTAATTTGTCGGATTAATAAATTAAACATCCATTACTGCTTTAGAAATTGCATTGTTTACTCAGCAGATATGAAATTTCGAGAATCTATGGATTGTAGGATTTTACTTGAAGGCCCTATTCTGCTTCCCTAGATCAGTAATGTTCTTTGTGGCTGCGTCGATAGACGAACGTTGAATCTAACGATATTTTTCTCTGCCAAGGTGGATGCAGGTTCAGATTCAACCCGAGGGCGCATATTTTGTTTAATAAGATTTCTCTAATATCCAGAAAGACAAAAAGAAATAGACTGCTGAATTGCGAATTTTTATAATTCGCAATTCAGCAGTCTATTTCTTTTTGTCTTTCTGGATATTAGAGAAATCTTATTATTATTATTTCTTTAAAAATTACTTTGTTTACGCTTGAATGAGAAACTGAGCAGATATGAGATTTTAAGATATACGATAATATAGACTGCTTCTTTTACTGTCAAAAATAGTTTATTTACTAGTTGAGCAAATTGGGATGTGTTTAAAAAATAGAAATGATATTTGAGAGAAATATTTAAATCAATGTAGCAACTTCACAAGAAAACTTCATTCTCTGTCTCCAGTCCCATATCCAGTCTTCCTAAACAAAGTATTTCAAGTAAAATAATGAAATATCTGAGTAAGTAGTACAAGATTAAGTAACTTTTTATCCTTCTATTAATCATGATCTGTGAACGCTAATTCAATGTTTTATGCAAAACAATATTGTCCTTAATATTTTAGGGGGATTAAAAGCTTTCCTAATTACATAATGTTATAGTTTATTGCATTTTTTATTTTACGATTCAGAGTAGATTTTTGGTAAATTATGTTTTTGTTTGACAAAAACAAATTGATTATTTACATTCTGTAAGGAGTCGGGCGTTTTATTAATATAAATCTGAAGAGGGTGGAATTTTGATTTCTCGAAATTTCATGAAATTAATTAAATAGAGTAAACAGTCATAAAAAAGAGATTTTCTTAAAAAGATTATTAAATAATTGTATTGATTTGTGAATAAGTCCTGAAAGATTCATTAAACTCTTACAATTTCTTGATTTTTCCAAGAATTAAAAAAAAAACATGTACCTTTTATCGCAAAACAACGCCAAATTTTCCATACTCATTTGTGAGCCACCCGCTGACGCAAAAAAAAAAAGATTTTTGACAAACATTTCGAACGTGTTAAAAAAGAATAAAAAGTTTAATATAATAATCGAAAATACATTGGTCTTTCTTGATGATTGTATTTGAAATAACTGATTGTTTATTGTCTGCATTAAAACAGTGTCATTTAGGAAGACATTTTGGTATTTGAAGTCAACTGCTTTCAACATTATTTTTTCAATCTTTAGGAAAATAAGCGTTTTACTGTATTACAATAAGCATTTTATATCAATAAAACTCATGACAATCGGTCATGTTTACTATCCATCAAGTTGTTGTTGAACAGCCAATAGTAAAAAATATTTTAATCAAAATTATCGTAACAACCTGTCAGGGTCCCACCTATGGGAAAATACTTAAAAATAAAAACACAATCAATTAGCACAAGCAAGAAACAACGAAAAGTAATTCATGGAGGATTTCTGAAAAGTTTTCGAACTGACTAAAAAGGGATTTCCCAAATATTTATTGTGTGGTAGGTGCTTTGTACCATATACAGACTCCTCTATTCCATCTAAAATGCATAGATTCCTTAAGTGGATGATAGCAGTCTAAGTTCCCTGATATTTATAAGGAAAGAATTTTATATGCGATTAGACCGGTTCACTCCGTGCCGTGAATGACGAATGAACAGTGGCAGCTACACCATTCTTTGTGAATCTTCAAAATGTTTTCAGCAATACTTCGTAAATTGCTTTTGGATGTTTTTTTTGCTTTGGTTGGGCTAACCCGGAACAACTACAACCGTAACTCATCAAACCTGACCATATGTTACCAGTCCTCTAAGGTCTAATTTAACTACGCTAAGAATCTAGATGAGGCGCTGCGTCTCGTATAGAAATATTCACAAAAGCACCCTGGTGGATCTCTTGCTGTCACATCTATTGAAAGCTAAACATTGATTTACCTAATAAGTATAAAAACGTTTTTCGGACTGGGAAATTATTTTATAGCCTATGATAATTTTACTTTTACACGTTTCAAATGACAACTGTTTTCATCATTTTTCATTTCCATATTTATTTTTCTTTAATGTTTTTTTTATTTTGCAATTAGCCGATATGAATAAATTTTGTTAGTCTGTAATGTTCAATTCAACAAGTAATAATAATTGACTCAAATCAACGAGAGCAGAATGCATATTTTTTAAAACACTTTAGAAATACGAAAACTTTCAGAAGGCAAACAGTTCACAGGAAGAAGCATCGTGAATATTAATAGAGATTAATGCTTAAGTTTCAATAAATTTCAAAGCATAGAAAAAATTTTGTATTCATTGTTGAGACTCATCAATAGTTTTTATTAATAATTTGTTTCCATCAAGTTTTCCATGTACTTATTTTTATAGTTCTGTCGCTGAACTTTTGTACATGTATGGCTGTAGGTAATTTACTTATGAGAATGAATCATTTTGAAAATACGGCATTGTTATTCATCTACTCCAGAAACGTCTTCGTGCTTGACTTCATTCAATACAGATTGAGAAAATATCAATATGACTTTGTTGTCCCGTCTGGCTGTCTGAATAGAGCAAAACTAATTTGCAATATAAGAATTCTAACGTATACTACTGTAACTGATTTCATACACCCCCATATGTAAAAAGAAAAACATTAACAGTTTCTACAAAAGTCAAATGCATGGTAACTACAAACAAGACAAATCTTCATTTAGAAACGTTATAAAGAAATATATAACTCCAGTCGAAAAATACAAGAAAATTACTACTATAAAAGATAACCTTATTGTTAAAAATAATAATTCATCTGCAAGATCTAATTTACAAGTTCTTTTAAGGAGCTATGTTCTTGATTAATCCAAATTGGTAAATAATTATACTGAAAACACTACAACATGCCTAACAAAAAACTTACGTTACATTGCTTTAATCATAGCTCAGTTAGGTTTCATTTAAGTCCACACGGAGACCCACAAAACTGTATCCGCAATATACTCGTTGGTAGCTTAATCTAAATGTAAAACAGGCTAAAAATAACGGAAGCATTATTTATAAAAAAATTTAAAAAAGCCAACATTCAATAATATCCACGACAAACTTGGCCAAAATAGGCTGACAGTATTTGGAAAGTAAAACATTCGTATAGCCAATGTTAGATGCATAAAACGATCTATATATTCAGTTAAAAGTAAAATTCTAATCCATTCTTGACAATAGTTAGAACTATAGCCTAAATTGTTCTGACATTTGGACAACTTTTATATAATTTACGTCCAGGAAAGAAAAAACATATTGCAAATGTTTTCAAACATTTCTATGAATAATGCTTTTGTAGATGTTGATGCCCAGATAGTATTATCTTGTTTACTTTCTGAAGGTATTAAAACCAAGAATCATTTTGTTACAAACACGCTAAAGGATATTAATAAGAATATGAAGGAATCAATGGTTAACGCATTTCTTGAATTAATTCATAAGCTAACAATGAGATATATTATATATTTTTCTATAATCGTGTTCTTATAAAAATTAATGCAATCAATTAACATACACTTTTGTGTATGAATTTTTCTATAAATCTGTTCTTATAAAAATTCAATTACAATAAATTAATATACTTTTCGTGAATAAAATTTCAATATATATGCAATAAACTTGAGAGGAAAGTATAAAAGTTTTATTTTAAACATATGTAATGACGAGACAATTTACCCATTGCAACCTACATGCACAAACTAATATATATATATATATATATATAATTGTATTCTACTGATACACAGCGTGCACTGGTTAAATTGCGCCATTATTTATTTTAATTTCGCGCATGCGTTGTTTGTTTTTTGTTTGTCAACTGCACAGTATAGCAGGGTCAGTTGGTCCCTGTCAGTGAGAAAAAAGATCACCACGACGCAATTTTTTCCGCCAGACATTTGAAAACGGCATGCTGCTCTGCTTGACTTTTACTCCGAAATCTCCAATACGAATATTTTAGAGAGTCAATCTGAGGACAGTGCAGAGGATTCAGAAATAGTTAGATGATATATACAGTCAACATCATGGTGTTTGAAGTTATCACTATTTATGGGGACTTTATGCCTTCATTCATCTTTCCATATAACCTTAGACTAAACTCAGTGATCTACAAGTACCTTGAAGAGGAAGTGTTTCCTGGGTCAGTATGTTGGCTACTGGAAAACCCTGGCAACATCATGTCACATAAGCAAGGGAACCTAGAGTTGGCTCTCAGACAATTTCTGCAACCACATCATCCCTTAAATCTGGCCACCTAAATTTCCAGACTGCAACCTTCTTCATTATTGTGTGGAGTGCAGCTGAGCGAGTGACTAAAAAAGTCTTTATAACATCAAAGCTGAACTGATGGCAACGATTACCAGCTTAAACAAGTAAACCGTCTAGAAGATAAGCTGGCGACTCACTTTGAGGATTTTGCTGAAGCCAATGGTGATTTTGTTTTTTAAAAAAATTAACTCGTTAGTATTTTAAGGTATTTTGTATAATTTTGGTAAATATATATGTTAAAATGAGATGTCAGTGTTATTTTCATATTTATGTAATTTAGACGACAATTCTTCCCTCGCACACTGTAACTGACTTGCCAGATGTTGCTGAAGCATTAACAGAACAATTTGATTTGATTTCCTGCGTAGATCAAAAGTTATGGGATAAAAAATCTGAATTTATGTCTTATTCAGAGTGTTGAACTTCATCATGCTATAGCAGCCTTGTATAAATCGTTAGTTGCTTGATTGGTTCGGGTAAGATCCTATCATAGTTTCTAATTCATCCAGTGCTAGTTGATTCATTTTTTAGCAGTTTAATTAATATAGAAATTAAAACTCAAAGTTTCGCAAATAAATATTTATGCATGAAGGGTTTATCGATTTTTATCCTACTCGAAAATCATAGTCAAATGCAATACATCATATAAAGATGGGTTAAATTTTCTTCTTAAAAAATCGTACGTTTATTGGAAGATTAAAACCATTCCATTATCCATAATCGTGTTTCGAATTTAATGAGCAATATAAGACAAAGAGTAACAAGAATGCAGCGAAACGTGAATAATGATGGAAGAGGCCATTGATCACCGGAATTGAAATGGATTTATGGTTCAAGATGTTCAGAAAGAAATTCACGTCTCGAAAAAAAGATTTTCAAGAAAAAGACAGTAAAATATCATTTTAATGGGAAAAGATGAAAAATTCAGAGACGCCAAATTTCTCCTTGCAATTTAAATCTTTTCTGACATTTCATGAAATATCTCCTAATTTCATATTTTCAAATAGATGATCAAACATTGAATAAAACAGACACATCAAGTCTTGTATGAATGCATTGGCGTCATTTAGGAAGCGTGTCATAGACACGAAACTGTCAACATTAGTTAAGCTCTTCCAAAATAAAATTCAATAAAACAGAATACAAATTGATCTACAATTTTTTTCCTTATTTTTTATTGTCTCATTCCCTGTCAAGGTAATCAGCATGAACTGTAGACGGAAGATTTTGTACATTTTCTGGTCGCAATAATGTGGCCATTCATGCGAAGGCCAGTTGGACAGAGACTAAAGACAGAAGAAATTGCAGTTGACTGCCATGCATGGGTTCTTCTGTTTTTTTTTATGACTCCCTTCAAAAACAACCTAATTTATTCTCAATTGGTTCACATAAGATTTACAATCGAGAAACTTTATTGGAAATGTTTCCATCTTATTAAAAGTTGCAACATTCAATTTGACGTCAAATCAATAGAAAATGACAATACAGATCTATGCTACTGTTAATGAACACAATCAATCTACTCAACACGTGTTCCAGTTAAATTTTCCTTAAAGCAACGTTAGTATTAAGTACCAGAATTAAAGGTATTAGTCGATGTTACTAAACTCTTTGTCTCATTCCACAGATCTTATAACTTTAGGTAGGCTGTCAAGATTTGCTACTTTTATTTTATTTTTTTCTCTTGATCTATTATAGAAAGTTTTTTTAATATACCGGCACTTTACTCAGTAAAATTTGCTGAAATTAGTGATGATTTATGTATGTTTCTACTTATTTACGTGTGTGGTAAGCTATATTTAACTACAACTATTTAGTACTATTTCTTTAGTAGTTTAATCTTCAGTGTCAAGACTAGTAATATTTATTTTGTATAAAATATGGCACAAAGCCAATAAGGGGGATGGAGACAAGATAGTCATCTTTTGTCTTAAATCTAATCTTAGCTAGCCTCTGACTAAAGCAAACAACAATATTCATTACATTCATTGGACGCATGATCCACAACGACCCGAAACGAACTACTGTTTAATTCAACATCAGCCACGATCAATCGGCTCCTCGCATCTAGATAGAGAAGGTCCACCGTTGCACCAAGGGTACGTTCAACCAACAAGGAAATACCTCTAGCCAGCTGGTCCCCGTATGCTGAATAGACAACAAACTTTGCAAACAAAGTGTGTCTCCTGGATTGCAAGAGGTTTTCTTTCTTCGGTCAGAAAAAAAAGATCATATCTAAGCTAAACTTTCCATGTATATTTGTATCATCTATGGTTAGGTACATCTGTCAACCATTTTCGTTGACAATTGCTTTCGAAGACGGCTGCATTTGATGTAATCACACTTTTGACAGTCCTGTTAATATTTTCTCCCTTCGATGTCGATCACACTTCTGTCAGTTCTGCTTTTGATGTCAATCATATTCCTCTCGGGCCACAGAAATATATTACACTTTGAGTTGTACTTGTGAGTACATTTTTTGTATTTATTTTTTTGTATTTATTTAAATACTACTAGGAATTCCTTCAATGAGTGTATCAGTATATTTTTCAAACAATCCGAGAGCTACAATTACAAATGGAATTACTGATGTCCTCATGTGCCATAATTATTATTGTTAATATTATTCACCATGATTTTTTTTATTAGACGTAACTGGTAGTTTTCCATAGAGTAAGTTACAGCAAGTGTTTTCAATGCTATAGATATTGCCTCACTATTCAAAATGATTTTAGCAGCACTGTCTGTTTGATATCAATTATCATCCTGATTTCTATTTGCTTTAGCTTTGTTTCTAGGTTCTTCAGGACTGCACCCAGCTCTCCGATAACAATTGGTACGACCGCCACCTTCAGCCTCAACAATATTCTCAACTATCTTACCAGATTTAGATATTGATCCATCCTTTTCTTCATATTTATTCAAAATGTATCGTACAATCGAGATCTACTTTCGGAGATTTTTTTCTTTGTCACTCGTAAATCTGGTCTTCTGGCCTAGATTAGGTGATCTCTTTGAATGTCCCTGAAGATTTCACATTGTGTCATTCGTTCTCTGGGATACATTTTGGTAAAGGCATCTTGCTCAGTCCCCAGTTAATCTCCATTTCCACTCAGTCGTACATGTTCTTGTAATCTTTAAATATGTTTATACGCTCATTGTTGTGGTTCATTGTCTTACATATATTTTCACATTGCCTCAACTTCATTTTCACATTGTCTTAACCTTCATTGTCTCTCTTTATTTTCACATTGTCTTTGCGTTAATTTTCACATTGTCTCTCTTTATTTTCACATTGTCTTTGCGTTAATTTTCACATTGTTTCTCTTTATTTTCACATTGTCTTTGCGTTAATTTTCACATTGTTTCTCTTTATTTTCACAATACTTTATCTTTGACACTTCTTTATTTTCGCATTGTCTTCAGGTAGCATTCTCATGCTTTGCACTCTTGGTAACTGCGATCATGCAGTAATGTCTGTAAACATCTCTTTCCACTCTCCAAGAACCTCCTACCAACGAAAAATTTTCTGATATCAACGCCGCGCAGATTGGAACTTCCATCGCGTCTTCCTTCGCATCTTGAATTCAGTCATTATTTCACCGACGTGACGTCACCTTCCTCTGTTATTTCTATATTTCTATGGCAACTACTCCAAAAAGCTTTTCCCTGGTGCCACGACTACATGAATTTAAGCGTGCTACTATATTGTCCTGTGAGTCCTACCTATATATTGTCCAAATAGCTAAAAGCAAAACTGCACTTCTACTTCAATAGTTACTTCTCTCGTACTTTCTGCCGTCTATGGAAATCTCTTCCAATTTGTTGCTTCACAAATAACTACAATCTTCAAAAATGTAAATGCGACGGCAATCGCTATATTTTATCTTTTTGAACGCTATTCATCTTCTATCCTTTTCTTAATCCTCCATATTTTTAGTCTTCTCTTTCACTTTCATGCGACCCTTTGTCTACTAGTGGCATTACTGCTTTACTTGGGGTGACATGATCAAAAAATAAATATAAAATAAAATGTTTTAGTTTTTGGCTAATGAAAGTTTTACTGAAAGTTATATTTATTGACAGATATTTTAAATATATATACATTTCAAAATGACTGCCATTTGCTTTCACTATAGTTCCTAATCTATTCTCAACTGAAATGCAAGACTTTCACATAGTCTTAACTTTCATTTCCATATTGTCTCTGTATTTTCACTTACACTTCCCATATGTGAAACTCCCATCCGTTTACTTACTTCCCTGATAACTACAATCTTCAAAAATTTAAATGCAACATCATTCTTCTTGAATCCCGTTGATCTTTTGTCATTTCCTCAACCCACCCCATTCATAGTCTTCTCTTTCACTTTCACTCACTGTAAATCCCCCATCTCTGCGAACTAGTCGCATGTCCGTCTTGCCTGGGTAAAATGATTTTAACAAAAAATCTTAATTCTAATATTGTCTCTCTTTATTTTCACATTGTCTTACCCTTCATGTTAAGATTGTGTCTTCTTTATTTTTATATGGTTTTCAATTTTATATTTGCTATTTCTCTGTGTTCATTATTATGTCATTTTTCATCATATTTTTATTTCTGCTATGGTCGCACTACCAACCAAGTCTGCGTGAACATTTAAGGCAGATTGTGGCGTATTGTTGTGGATTCATTTCATGTTTTTTCTATCTCCCCTATCATCCCTAGCGTTACACAGACAAAGTTCTCCTTAGTGTGTGGGTTGTACTTAATAAGACAATTTTTGTATATCTCTTAAGCTGGGCTTTCCAGGGATTCTTTCCATGTGTTGTTTTGTTTCTTTTTTATCATTCCAAGTGCACCTACTATCACTGGCACGACTCTTGTTTTCAATTTCCACATATTTTCTATTTCAAATTTCAGGTCTTTATATTTTGACAGTTTTTCGAATTCCTTGGTTGCTATGTTCCAATCCGCTGGACAAGCCATATCAATTAATAGAAAAGTTTTTTCTTTCTTGTTTTTAACAATAATGTCCGGCCTATTTGCTTCAATTTTTCTGTCTGTGTAGATGGTGTAATTCCATAGAATGGTGACATCTTCTATTTCTGTAAACAGTGCTGGGTGATGTTCATACCAGTGTTTGTTTACAGATTTTCCATAGTGTTTGCACATTGTCCAATGTAAATATTACCCCAATCTATCGTGACGATTTTTATATTCATTTGGGGCAAGTACAGAACATCCTGAGATTAGATGGTCTATTGCTTCTTGGTGTTTATCACAGAACCTGCATTTTGGATCCACATTATGATGTATAATATTTGCCTGAAAGTTCCTATGACACTTTGGTCATGCGCTGCAAGAAAAAGCCTTCAGTTTCAGACTTTAATCTAGATGCACGTAACCATCGATGAGTATTAATTTTATCAACATTAGATTTATTGGCACGTTCTGGATATTGGCCATGCAGAGATTTGTTTTGCCAACGTTGTTTCATCTGTTCAAGAGCTTTATCTTTGGCTTTCATTTTCATATTTTTTGCCGCAATAGTTGGTTCTTGGCTTGTGTTTTGCTTTTCTACAGAATCTACTAAATGTAAAACTTGTTTGTATTTACTGCCTTCTTTCATTATTAAATATTTTTTCTTTCTTTCTTCATGTTGCCTTACTAATTGTATCATCCAGTCCTTTGTTGTTTCTATGTATGTTAGTAAGCCAATAGTTGTTGTCTTGTATGACAATTCTAACTGAATAAGACCTCTTCCACCTTCTTTACGGGGTATGTATAGACGATCTGCATCAGCCTTTGGATGATGCATCTTATGCTTAGAAAAAAGCTTTCTTGTTTTAAAATCCATTCGCCTGATATCGTTTAGAGTCCAGTTTAAGATGTTGAAACTATATTGGACAACTGGGTTTGCAAGGTTATTAATGGCCATAATTCTGTTCTGAGAATTCAATTCAGTTTTTTAATATCAGTCGTAGCCTTATATAGTACTCTTTACGCACTATTTCTTTCATTTTTTTATGGTGAATGCTTTCACTCTCATTTACACCTAGGTATTTATAAGCTTCTTCTGGCTTTAATCCTTTTATTGTTACAGCAGAGTCTAAGCTAATTGAGGATGTTTGCTGTAGCGATCCACGTAAAACTGTAGTTTAGCACATTCATCGAAATGAATTCCATTCGAATGTCTTCGCTGAAGCATTTTACAGTTTGCAGAAGACCTTCCAGCTCGTTATCATTCTTAGCAGACAACTTTAAGTCATCCATGTAAAATAGATGGCTTATTTTCTTTTGGGCTATTTTATAACCATATTCTGTCTTGTTAAGTTGACTGGTTAGTGCTATTAATGATATGCAGAATAATAAGGGAGACAAAGAGTCACCTTGAAATATACCTCTTTTGATGCTTATTTCACCAGACTTATAGGTTCCATTTATACGACTGAGATAAAGGGTTGTTTTCCACATCGACATGCATTGTTTGATGAAATTGATGATGACGGGTGATATCTTGTATATATTTAAAGTCTTTAAAATCCAGGAATGTGGCACACTATCGAATGCCTTACGATAATTTTATCTAGGCAGTACTAAGATTTTTCTTTGTACTGTAGCAATTTTTCCAGGATTATTCTGTTAATAATCAATTGGTCTTTACATCCATAACAGCCACTTTTGCACCCTTTTTGTTCAAGCGGTAACATGTCATTTCTTTCCAAGAATAAATATGTCTGTTTTGTTAAAATAGATGTTAATAGTTTGTATGTTGTCGGAAGGCATGTAATTGGTCTGTAGTTTTTCAGGTTGTTTGTGTCACTATTCTTGGGTAGAAGAATGCAAGAATTTTAGTGGGATCGTTAACTATTTCTTGAAGTTCTTTAGCTAGTTTTTTATGTGTTGTATTTAAATAATATAGCCAAAAGTTAGGAATTTTATCTATACCTGGAAATTTCCAATTGTGTGCTTTTTTAAGTGCACATTTAACATCCTCTTCTGTGATTCCAGCCCATTAATTCGTTCTATCTCTTGTGCAATCCAATCTACTTCTTTGTTATGTTCTTTAGGGCAAGCCCATATTTTTTCCAGGAACTGTATAACTTCTTCCATTTTGGGGGAGACTGTCACTTCAATTCGTTTTTACCTATTTCCCAGTAAAATTTCTTTGCATCGGTTTGAAAAATCTTGTTTTGTCTCTAGAATCTTGATCTTTGTTCATAGCGTCTTATTCTTTGAGCCTTCAGTTGTATTGTTTGCTTTATTTTTCCTTAGTTGATCGGACTTCATTTTCATTTCTAATGTTGTATTTTCTTTCGACTCTTCTGCCTTTTCTAGTTCTTACATTTATTCCTCTTGTCAGTTCATCGAGTACTGATAGTTCACTTCTAAGTTGTTCGATTTCTTTTTCTATGTTTCTTTTCCAAGGTGGACCTTCATGTCTGCGAGACTGTCTTGTTTTTATAAGAGTGTCTTCTTCACCCAAAATTAATTTGAGTGCTGCATTGTAGAGCTTAATAGTTTCGAGGTTATGCTTTGTTGGTTGTAATTTTAGGAGCTGTTCTCGTTCCTCCATTGCAATATTTTGTATTTGACTTATATGGTTCTTGATTTCTTCCTTGGCTTCTTGTATACTGATCTTGTTTTCCGTAAAATAATTCTGTTCAATGTGTCCTGAACTCGTTTTATTTTCGTCTTGTAACTGATCAGATGACACCTTTCCAGCACTTCTAAACTTACAGCATTATCTTCACAGTGATTTGTGTTTGTCACGGTTTCTACATTATGACCTGTGGCTTGTTTGATGTTACTACTTTTTATTTCTGATTCCGGTTCCCTTTCATATTTTGCTAATTCGTCTATTCTAGTTGCAATTCTTTTTATCTCATTAACTTCAGCCTCTGTCAATCGGTTATTTTGCATGATGTATCTTCGTACATTGGCTAATTCATTTTCGTCAATGTACTTTCTATTTGTTTGTCCAACGTTTCCTCGCCAAATTTCATATGTTTCGCGAGTTATGTTTTTTGAGGTTTGAGTAACACTTCATGAAATGCAGTCATAACGACTTTGTACTCCTCACGAGACCATTTTATTTTTTATTCCTTTAAATATACTCCAGCTAGACCTATAAAAAAATTATCCAGATCAACCTATAAATATAGGTCGAGCTGGAGAATTTTCAGGGCCATCATTAGGATTATCCTGGTTGTGACCTGAAGACTCATTCTTTGTATAGTTTGTTCCTATGGCAGATTTTTCGACGTCAGGTAGGTTCCCTCCTGAAGGACGGGCTCCCTGTTTATCCACTGGAAGAGCCATACTGGACTTTTTATTTCTATTTAGATTTCTCATATTTTTCCCACGAGTGACGCACCGGTCCAAAAGTTCACCCAAAGTTGCCCGGCACGTTGGATAACGGTCTTTTACAAACAGGGTCCCGAAGCCTGTAGGGGATCGTTTGTGATCTCATAACGCAGTAGCCATCCACTCCTCGGCACGATTAACACCTTGAGTTGCGGGTTGTTGTTCGGAGTTTTCCTTCTCCTAAATGGGTTGCCAAGCGACAGCTGACAGAGACGCGATTGGAATTCAAATAGAAAGACGCTGGTTTAAAAAAAACTTGAGTGTAGCAACCTTTCAACGAAGCAAAACATCACTTCACTAAAGTATTTTGTTAAAAAAAAAATTTTGCTACTATCTCTAGTCCTTGTAACAAAAAATAATTTTTAATAAAAAAAATAATGGAAAAGAAAAAGTCGACATACGTTCAAGTGTATGAGTGCTGTGAGATTTAAAATTAAAACAATAATTTGTTTGTCCACTGTATATTCAGTCATTTTTCATTAAAGTCGTCGAAAATAGGGTTATGAGAATAAAATAAATTAAATAAGTAAATAAAATCAATAGATAAATAAATATATAAATAAATACGTATTCTTTCTATAAAAGAATATCGTAGAAATTATAATCAAACTGTTTTTCATCGTACTTTTTTCTGTTTTTTTTTTTGTTTTGTTTTTTGTTTTTAAGAAAATTATAATAGTATAAAAGTATTTCGAAATATCGACAGCTAATGGAAATATGAATAATAAGAAAACTGATAATTTTATTTATTAGGATCATTTAAAGAAGAAACAGATAAATTAAATAACATATGAAGAAAAATTCATGTTGTTATAGTGGAACATCCTGCCATTCCCAAGAATGGAATGCTCTAGACTATAAAGGACGGTGACAAGCGGAGAGCTAATGTCTTTTCTCTATTTGATAGTTTATTCCGCTCCTACTCATTGATTGCTTTTTTGTATCTTATTGTTAATTATACAGTAGTACAAATCCGTTATATCGTATTCCTGTGTCGAGTACCATTCTTCCACTAATCTTTACACTGATAAGCCTTTCCGGGATATATCAGATGTTAAAATAGTAAAACAGAATTTCATATAGGAAAGAACAAATTTCAATAAAATTAAATAATATATGAAAAGAAATTCATGTTTATGTTATAAAAAAAATAATGTTTATGTTAAAAAAAATTCATGCTTATTTTTTAAAAAATTTTTTAAAATTAAATAATATATGAAGAAAAATTCATGTTTATGTTAAAATAATAAAACAGAATTTCATATAGAAAAAAATGCAAAGAGAAAAACGCTGGTTATCGAAAAATAAATAAATAAATATAATGAATGAATAAATAAAAATAAATAAATAGGTATTCTTTCTAAGAATGAATATCGTAGAAATTGTATTGAACTGTTTTTAGTGTTTTTCATTCGTATTTTTTCTGTTGTCTTGTTTTATTTTTTGTTTTTAAGAAAGATTATCATAGTTTTATTTTTTGTTTTTAAGAAAGATTATCATACTTTTATTTTTTGTTTTTAAGATTATCATGTTTTATTTTTGTTTTTAAGAAAGATTATTTATTATTTATTTTGTATTTTTAACAAAGATTATCATAGTTTTATTTTTTGTTTTTAAGAAAGATTATCATAGTTTTATTTTTTGTTTTTAAGAAAGATTATCATACTTTTATTTTTTGTTTTTAAGATTATCATGTTTTATTTTGGTTTTTAAGAAAGATTATTTATTATTTATTTTGTATTTTTAACAAAGATTATCATAGTTTTATTTTTTGTTTTTAAGAAAGATTATCATACTTTTATTTTTTGTTTTTAAGATTATCATGTTTTATTTTGGTTTTTAAGAAAGATTATTTATTATTTATTTTATATTTTTAACAAAGATTATCATAGTTTTATTTTTTGTTTTTAAGAAAGATTATCATAGTTTTATTTTTTGTTTTTAAGATTATCATGTTTTATTTTTGTTTTTAACAAAGATTATTTATTATTTATTTTGTATTTTTAACAAAGAT
Source organism: Ascarosepion bandense (assembly GCA_037127315.1). Classification (NCBI taxonomy): domain Eukaryota; kingdom Metazoa; phylum Mollusca; class Cephalopoda; order Sepiida; family Sepiidae; genus Ascarosepion; species Ascarosepion bandense. The sequence goes on along the minus strand of JBBBDQ010028664.1, from coordinate 933,063 downwards.
TATCATAGTTTAAAAAAATATTTCGAAATATCAACAACTAAGGAAAATATGAATAATAAGAAAACTAGTTGATGAATCTATTGGGGTCATTAAAAAATGAAACAGATAATTTAAATAATATACGAAAAAAAGTTCATGTTTACATTTAAAATAGTAAAACAAAATTTCATTAGAATAAAAGCGTTATGTTTTCAGGACTCTCAGAAAAACACGTCATTCTCGTTGTAATTCCAATCGCGTTATTATTATTATTATGTCATTTTTCATCATATTTCGATTTCTGCTTTGGTCTCACTACCAACCAAGTCTGCGGGGAGACCTAAGGCAGGTAGTGGTGTGTTGTTATGGCTCCATTTCATGTTTTTCTATCTTCCCTATCATCTCAAGCATTGCATAGATAAAGTTTTCCTTAGTGTGTGGGCTGTACTTAATAAGACAATTTTTTGTATATCTCTTAAGCTGGGGTTTCCAGGGATTCTTTCAATGTGTTGTTTTGTTCCATTTTTTATCATTCCAAGTGCACCTACTATCACTGGCACAACTCTTGTTTTCAATTTCCACATTTTTTCTATTTCAATTTCCAGGTCTTTATATTTTGACAGTTTTTCAAATTCCTTGATTGCTATGTTACAATCCGCTGGACAAGCCATATCAATTAATAGACAAGTTTTCTCCTTCTGGTTTTTAGCAATAATGTCTGGCCTGTTTGCTTCAATTTTTCTGTCTGTGTAGATGGTGTAATCCCATAGAATGGTTACATCTTCTATTTCTGTAACCGGTGCTGGGTGATGTTCATACCAGTGTTTGCCTACAGCTTTTCCATAGTGTTTGCATATTGCCCAATGTAAATATTGCCCAACTCTATCGTGGCGATTTTTATATTCATTTGGGGCAAGCACAGAACAGCCTGAGATTAGGTGGTCTATTGCTTCTTGGTGTTTATCACAAAACCTGCATTTTGGATCCATATTATTATGCATAATATTTGCCTGAAAGTTTCTCGTGAAAAGACTTTGGTCTTGTGCTGCAAGAATAAAGCCTTCAGTTTCAGACTTTAATCCAGATGCACGTAACCATCGATGAGTATTAACTTTGTCAACATTAGATTTATTGGCACGTACTGGATATTGGCCATGCAGAGGTTTGTCTTGCCAGCGCTGTTTCATCTGTTCAAGAGCTTTATCTTTGGCTTTCATTTTCATATTCTTTGCCGCAATAGCCGGCTCTTGGCTTCCGTTCTGCTTTTCTACAGAATCTACTAACTGTAAATCTTGTTTGAATTTACTGCCTTCTTTTATTATTGAATATTTTTCTTTCTTTCTTCATGTTGCCTTACTAATTGTATCATCCAGTCCTTTGTTGTTTCTATGTATGTTACTAAGCCAATAGTTGTTGTCTTGTATGACAATTCTAACTGAATAAGACCTCTTCCACCTTCTTTACGGGGTATGTATAGACGGTCTACATCAGCCTTTGGATGATGCATCTTATGCTTAGAAAAAAGCTTTCTTGTTTTAGCATCCATTCGCCTGATGTCGTTTAGAGTCCAGTTTAAGATGTTAAAGCTATATTGGACAACTGGGATTGCAAGGCTATTAATGGCCATAACTCTGTTCTGTGAATTTAATTCAGTTTTTAATATCATTCGTAGCCTTCTATAGTACTCTTTACGCACTATTTCTTTCATTTTTTTATGGAGAATGTTTTCACTCTCATTTACACCTAGGTATTTATAAGCTTCTTCTGGTTTCAATTCTTTTATTGTTACAGCAGGGTCTAGGCTAATTGAGGAGGTTTCTTGTATTGATCCACGTAAAACTGTAGCTTTAGCACATTTATTCAAATTAAATTTCATTCCAATGTCTTCGCTGAAGCATTTTACAGTTTGCAGAAGACCTTCCAGCTCATTATCATTCTTAGCATATAACTTTAAGTCATCCATGTAAAATAGATGGCTTATTTTCTTTTGGCCTATTTTATAACCACATCCTGTCTTATTAAGTTGACTGGTTAGTGCTATTAATGATATGCAGAATAGTAAGGGAGATAAAGAATCACCTTGAAATATACCTCTTTTGATGTTTATTTCATCAGACTTATAGGTTCCATTTATATGATTGAGGTAAAGGCTTGTTTTCCATATAGACATGCACTGTTTGATGAAATTGATGATGACGGGCGATATCTTGTATATATTTAAAGTCTTTAAAATCCAGTCATGTGGCACACTATCGAATGCCTTTCGGTAGTCTATCCAGGCAGTACTAAGATTTTTCTTTGTACTGTAGCAGTTTTCCAGGATCATTTTGTTAATTAGCAATTGGTCTTTACAACCATAACAGCCACGTTTGCACCCTTTTTGTTCAAGCGGTATCATGTCATTTCTTTCTAAGAATAAATATGTCTGTTTTGTTAAAATAGATGTTAATAGTTTATATGTTGTCGGAAGACATGTAATTGGTCTGTAGTTTTTCGGGTTGTTTGCGTCACCATTCTTGGGTAGAAGAAATATAATTCCTTTGGTCATCCATGCAGGAATTTTAGTGGGATCGTCAACCATTTCTTGAAGTTCTTTGGCTAGTTTTTTATGTGCTGCATTTAAATAATATAGCCAAAAGTTAGGAATTTTATCTATACCTGGGGATTTCCAATTGTGTGCTTTTTTTAGTGCAAATTTAACATCATCTTCTGTAATTCCAGACCATGTCTGTTCGGGTTTATTTTTCATTCGTTCTATCTCCTGCGTAATCCAGTGTACTTCCTTGCTAAGTTCTTTAGGGCAAGCCCATATCTTTTCCCAGAACTGTGTGACTTCTTCAATTCTGGGGGGTACTGTCACTTCAATTCTTTTTTTACCTATTTCCCTGTAAAATCTCTTTGTATCAGTTTGAAAACTCTTATTTTGTCTGTAAAATCTTGCTCTTTTTTCATAGCGTCTTATTCTTTGAGCCTTCAGTTGGATTTTTTGCTTTATTTTTTCTTTATTTGATAAGACGTCATTTTCATTCCTGATGTTATATTTTTTTCGGCTCTTCTTCTTTTCCTAGTTCTTACATTTATTCCTCTACTCAGTTCATCCAGTACTGACAGTTCACTTCTAAGCTGTTCGATTTCTTTTTCTATTTTTTCTTTTCCAAGGTGGATCTTCACGTCTGCGAGACTGCCTTGTTTTTATTTTGATATTTAATTTTTTTGTTGCTGCTGTTGCTGATGCATATATTACTTCAGCCAGTATTGATTTCAGTGCTGCATTGTACAATTTAATAGTTCGGAGGTTTTGTTTTGTTGGTTGGAATTTTTGGAGCTGTTCACGTTCCTCCATTGTAATATTTTGTATTTGACTTAGATGGTTTTTTATTTCTATCTTGGCTTCCTTTATATTGTTCTTATTTTCCGTCAAATAATTATCTTCGATGTGTTCTGAACTCGTTTTATTTTTGTCTTTTAACTGACTCAGACTCAGATCACATCTTTCCAGCACTTTTAAACTTACATCTTTATCTTCGCAGTGATTTGCGTGTTTCACGGTTTCTACATTATGACCTGTGACTTGTTTGATGTTATTACTTTTTATTTCTGATTCCGGTTCCTTTTCATATTTTGTCGATTCGACTCTTCTTGTTACAATTCTTTTAATTTCATGAATTTCAGCCTCTGTCAGTCGGTTATTACGAATAATGTACCTACGTACATTGGCCAATTTATTTTCGTCAATATACTTTCTATTTGCTTGACCAACTTTTTCACGCCAAATGTCATATGTTTGGCGAGTCATGTTTTTTTGAGGTTTGAGTAACGCTTCATGAAATGCAGTCATAACGACTTTGTACTCCTCACGAGACCATTTTATTTTTTATTCCTTTAAATATACTCCAGCTAGACCTATAAAAAAATTATCCAGATCAACCTATAAATATAGGTCGAGCTGGAGAATTTTCAGGGCCATCATTAGGATTATCCTGGTTGTGACCTGAAGACTCATTCTTTGTATAGTTTGTTCCTATGGCAGATTTGTGATCGTTTGTGACCTCATAACGCAGTAGCCATTCACTCCTCGGCACGATTAACACCTTGAGTTGCGGGTTGTTGTTCGGAGTTTTCCTTCTCCTAAATGGGCTGCCAAGCAACATCTGACATAGACGCGATTGGAATTCAAGGAGAAAGACGGCTCAACGAAACAAAACATCAATACTACTAGAGTAGTTTGTTAAAAAAAAAAAAATTATTATTATTATTATTATTATTATTATTTCCCATTCCTTCTTGTTTAAGAAACTATAGCCAAACTTGGTCTCGTACAACAGATATGCATTCGTTTGTTCAAATTATTCAATGTTTGAGTTTCAACATTATTGTGAGACTTTCTTTATAAGTAACAATGCAGTTCGTTTCTTTATTGTTGGATGCATCATGAATATGCTCAGATGTCACCACACTCTAACGATAGTTTGCTTTTTCGTCTCCGAACAATATAGTTCATATAGGCCTGATGTATAATAACACTACTGGATCGCTTCACCTAGTCAGGGCACAAATGAAGAAATTACGTTGAAATGCAGGTGGGTGGTATTCGATGACGAAACGCCATCGTATGTCGGGGCGACAAGACCCTATTAGGCAAGAATAATGATGAAGTCATAGCAAAGGTCAAAGATATTGTTTATTCTTTCGAAAAAATGAGAAAAGGAGTGAAAAAGCTGTCAAAGAACCAGCATACGGAGCAATGAACATTTTTGTTTGTACAGAGGTTAGTGTTTTGGTTTCGCAAAACAACTTAAGGAGTTCGAACACGAGAAAGCTACCTCTAAAGGCTCTTAATTTAATTAAATGTTAGAAAATCTTATTTTATAACATATTATATATGACATGTTAATGGCAAATGAATTAGTGCGTTTAACTGCATTCAATTTAGTTTGCAAATTATAACGACACCTTAAAAAATAAAAAAAATTATTTCTAAAATATAATGTTTTCTCGCGCAAACCCTCTGAGTGTGATTCATGAAAGTGAAAGCTTAACAAAATACAACATGAATTTTAGTCAATTTATACAGACATAAGAAACATATTTGCGAAAGATATTCTTACATTAGGAAAGAAAGCGCATTAAAAATAATAGACAAAAAGAATTATTGTTTTTTAATGAGCTAACACGGGTTGCTGTCTGCGTTGTGGTGCAGTAGATATCGACTCAGAACGCGAAATCGGAGTGCAGAGTTCGAATTCCAGTTGAATTTGTTGCATTCACTTACGCGCAAATACCCATGGGAAGAGTATCATTCTGTCTCTTCTCTCTCTAGCTATGGGTTCAATAGCATGACAGATTGAGTTCTATATCCTTGATTAGCGAACAGTCTACTGCATAAAATAATGACAACCTACTTCAGAAAATATTCTGCCCAGTCAGTCATATCTTTTACGAGACATGATCGCTCAAGCGTGTACCCCGCATAGTATTTAACTGACTGATAATTCATAATATTCTTACATTTTGTGCACACACACACACACACACACACACACACACACACACACACACACACACACACACACATATATATATATATATATATATATATATATATATATATATTTATCATGATGTCATCAATATTTTGTATATAAAAACACCGGACTATATTGGAATTACATAATAATCCTCCTTCTCAAATCAGGTCCATGGCAAACAGAACTACTAAGAAAGAACCTGATATTTTTTAAAGATAACGAACTAAGTATTATCGCCACCACTGACCTCAAATTGATTTAATTTCTCGATGTAAACTAGGCCTGAATAAATTCATAAAACCGTAAATACCACAACAAAGAATCTAACCACCACCATAGAATTCTAGACAACTTACATAAATCAACCCAATTTAGATTATCTACCAACACAATTAATAAGGAAAGTTTTGACAATAACTAAATTAAATATATAAAGGGCTAAGAAAAAGTAACCACAATGTAAGTTTAGAAGACGTAGAAAAAACAAAGAAGGTAAAAATAATCCGAAAAATAGTAAACGTAATATCATATAGTTTTAGCTCACCGCAAAAATCGCAATTTTCAAACAAATTTCGGAAGAATTTCCAAAAATGTAATTCATAAGCACTTCAACCATTCTCCTACACCAAAACAGATTTTCAACAAAACAATGTTACGTTGAGGTTATGTAAGGTTACGTTGAGAACATCGATAAATATATATCACAACATAACAATATGATATTAAACAAACACATGTCCAACCTGCAAAACAAAAGCAACTCTACTAAAATTAAATGCAACTGCCGACAAACAAGACCAGCCCACTAAATGGACAGTGCAAGACCGATAGTATAATTTGCATAGTTAGCATTTATTCTGATAATGATGTCAAATTCTATTTTAGCTCCATTGACAACCAATGGAAATACCGTTACTATGATCATCAAATGACATAAAGCACTATTAAATACAGTAACAGCACTACTCTCTAAAAATATCACTGGCAATTAAAAAGCAACAACAAAAGCTCAGTATTTACCCAGTCAATCATCGCGAAAACCAAATATTATAACAAAAAAAGAAAATAGATGTCATTTATATTTTTATTTAAAAAAATAGCCATCTTAAAACTCTTAAATGATCCTAATTTACAAAATAAAAGGAGTGAATTGATGATTACATGAAAACAGAAATATTTATCTGCTCAAATACGTTGACCCGGGTTAATGTATTTTTTCTATATAGGTTTTTTACAATTATAAGTTTTCCCTCAACCAAAAACAACATACATATACACAAATTGTATATACTTTGCCTTAAACTCATTTTTCCTATTAATTCAACTTTTGGGTTTTTAATTATAATTTCAACTTGAAATGTCAGTCTAAATCGAATTATAAAATTAAAACTATTCCTGTATTATGCATAAACTACTCTAACATTACGAGAAACAGATATTCGAGTTCTACAACAGTCAGTTCATAATATGCAGAGAATGATTGTTAATGCATGAAACTGCGAGTATTGCTATAGACGTAGGCTAATATATATATATATATATATATATATATATATATATATATATATAAGTTTCCTATAAATTTTGATGGAATAAAAAACTTAAAATCAAGAAAATAACTTTTTAGGCTCTTTTGAAAATAAAATACTTGCAATAGAATTTCATACCCTAGAGCTTTATTCAAGTTGCAAATATTGCAAATATTTATGTTTTGGAATGATGTTCGATAAATGTAATATATTAATATTAAAAAGGAGACACCGTTATCGGCTTGACTCCTCTGAAAAAAAAACATTTGACCCATTTATTCGAAAACTTCATGCTTTTATCTGCAAAGACATTATTATTTGTGTTACACAGGAAAGTTAGAAAGGTGAGTAAAGAAACTACGATATAAAAAGGCTACAACGCTCAACTCAGAGCATTTATGGCTGTGATTTAATACCACGAAAAAATATTGTTTTCCCTTATGTGTTGTATGCCTTGTTTTGCTTTTTCCAAATCCGATTACATTTTCGCAATTTTCAGGCTTCTCATGTTAAATTAATGCATTTTTTTATTGGCGCCATTGCTATTGGTCAATGCTAAGTAAAAGCTAGCATTTTTCATTCTAATTCATGTCTACTCCTCGTATGATTGAATGCGAAATAGTCAAACGTACACAGTATCAGGAAATTAAATTATAAAATCATTTTCTATTCTGGACATCGTTCCCTACAATTTATTAAGGCATGAACTCCAATTTATCGATGATTTTTACCAAACATCTGGAATTTACGATATAAATTGGCAAGAAATTTAAATTCTAATATATATATATATATATATATATATATATATATATAGTATGCATTTATAGTTGTGATTTTAACTGGATATAATTTCTGATCTTTCATTTAGTAATTTTTTGTTCTGGGAACAACATAATAGCTAACTTTTTCTTCTGGCTCAACCTGCATACATAGCCACCGTTGTATGGTATGACTATTTTCATTATACTCCAAGATATATCAGGGTTTTTTTTCCATTTTGCAATAATAGTTTTCACACGTGGCTAGGCAGTTTGGTACAATTTTTTGCGGTTTTCTAGTTTAAATGTAGAAATCTACATCTAATATTATATGTATCTTACATATATTTAGATACATTATATTTACTTTTAATTTTTCCTAGTTGAATCCTTCACCTATATTTTTCTAAGTGATTGTTCAACTATATATGATCTATTATTGTACATAATTAGGTTACAATAAAATTTGTATTTTATATGCATACTACTATGAATATTGTGATGTAGTAGAGTAGTGCCTCTGCATCATAGATTCGTAGGGGTCTTCGATGCAAGACAAAAGTAACTGATCTGCGAAAAGTGCTTGTTAAACAAGATGAAATATTACGAACCAGAAATGTATTGTATTTTTCTCTGAGAAACACATTGGTGGGGATCAAAATGTCAACCATTTTCCTGGATATGACAATAAACTACATCCCGACAGCAAAATCCCTGTTTGAGAGGTTTTGAAGATCATGGAATCACCTCTTAATTTTTGTTTGTCCCAGTTCCACACTAATCTGGGGTGATAGCATTTGCTAGGGTCTAAACTATCGGCAAATAATGTTCATCAAACATGAAAATGTAAAAATATATTAGAAAATAATTACCAGAAATAGATTTTCCGAAACAAAAATTATCAGCAGTACATTTTTGTAAAAAAATTACCTAAGCTCACAAGAAAATTAAATTTCGATATTAAATGACCCATAAAGAGTTGATATGCCGTTAAACAAACAGAGTGTTTGAAATTTTCTTTTTATACAGACGAAAAGAGATTAATTTAACTTGGTGGAAGCTGCAAGGCGAATCCTAATTGCAACTCGTTGGACGAGGTGATCAAATGGAGCTCGTCTGAATATTTGCCATGAAAGGGATGAACAGGAAAAGTTGACAATGGTTCTCTATTCATTAGTTTCATGTGGAATTGGTCTCTTTTGACAAAACTTCAGTTTGTCAACATTGCATATTCTATTTAACATTTAAGTAGCCTCGTTGATCCCAAACACATTTAGAGCTGGCATTATCTTTGTAACAATCCCATTTCTTCCGGATGCTTTCTTTTTCGTCATGTTGGCCAATGAGTGTCTTACTTCAGAGTGCAACATCATAAGTAATTCTTTGCCTTTATGTATTTACTGTTTGTCTTCTCGGCTGCCGTAGAAGAGTCACCGTACGCCTTTCTTCTGCCATTGATTTACCTTTTCCTTTTCCATGATGATTACCCGTCGTTGGTATATATATATATATATATCGCACAATACTATTAAATGCTCGTTGTATTTTCTGGATGTTTCCGGTTAACGATCTGAATTATTTTCATATGCAAGTAAATAATTTATGCTGTGATTTTTATATGATTTCATTTAGATTCGGCTTTAAATTTATTCAACTCGGGTATCAAATTTTTTGTCATTGAAATTTTCCGAAAAGAAGCGTTTTAGAACATAATATCTGTAAAGTATGTCTTGGAAAATGGCAGTACCAACATCATTGTGCGAACATTGGAACTAAAACTAAAGCATTCAAAATACCGTATGCCTTGATTTTATAACTCTCTGAAATCTGTGCAATCAAATATATTATACTTTTTATTTCGGTTCCAATCTTTATAAATTGCATTAGAATTGGGATGCCAATCAAACTGACACACCGTTGTCTGTCTGTCAGATTTTCTGAGAATGCACTTGAAACTAATTGAATGATACAAGCAATTGTACAGATACTAAGATTATAGAACATATTAGAATAAAATAAATCCTTTTTTCTGGCGGATGCTGATATATTGACTGATTGTTGACCTTCTGTAAAAAAAACATTTCGACGAGCAGATGTTGCTAGCATTCGACTTTAAGGTCAATTGTAGCCTCGATTCTCCTACAATAGTTTGCTCTTAATGATTATCCAAATGAAAACGAAAAAGGTTTAGTGGTTCAGGAAAGAGTGATTGTCGACACGGAAAGGTTACAAGTACTTGCGTTTCGTTGTTTTTCTTCAATATTTGTTTTGTATTTTTTATCGTGTTTTATGTAAGTTATTCGTGTTTAGTCTCAACTAAGCACTCCTTCAGTCTTCCTGAATTGCAGTTTGAATTACTTCGGGGAAGCTTTTTTTTAAACTTTTCAGTAAATCATGTCTGAACAACGTAAATAAATACGTTGGCAAGCTGCTACCTGTCTTTAGGCATACCGAAGTCAAAAGCGTTGTTCCGAATTAAAAGACCCATTCTGATGTTCAGTCTACTAACTCCCTGTATGAGATAATCAAAAACGTTATTTTTTGCTTCACTCACTCGCCTTTTTGCAATCTCTCACTTCTTCCCTCAGATATGGGTTAAATAGTAAGGCTTGTATCTGAAAAAAGTATTGTTATTTACGAAAGATTGTTAACGCTATATTCACACACAAATAAAAAAGTTATTCTTATAACCCAAAGTATGTTTTGGTTTTTAAATAACGTGTAAAAGGTTGATAAGCAGTAATAATCAGTTACCCTGATCGACAGACAACTGAAGAAGATTACAACTCAGAACAACCGAAACGTTCAGGTAACAAAAAATACGAGGACATTAGTCTGAATATAAATAGTATAACTAACGACTACATTCTAATAAAATCATATAATTAATGTCGGAAGTTTGATATGAAAAATGTTGTTTACTTTGAATCTATTCATTTAACAAATTCAAACATTTTAGATAACCACGTCCAACAATGACCTGGATGTAGATCAATTTGAGGTTGTTCACAAGTCTGCTCGTTTCCACTAAGCAATTTTATGCTCCAGTTTCTTACCTACCCAAAATGACAGTATATGTTTAAGACAGTAGAAAGCGGTATAAATATCCACTGTTGATTTGGCTTCTGTTAAATTCTAGCAAATTCGTTGTCAAATGGGCCTACCCTTTCACGTGAATACAAATGATGTTGAATTGTTTCTTTTGTCGCACTTCTTGCTTGTGAAACTCCCTTCCGGTTTTAAACTTTCCAGCCAATCTTAATCTTTAAAAATGTAAATGCAATGTCAATCGCAGTTTATTGTATTATTTTTGTTTCCGTTCATGAATAATATTTCTGTTTTTCATTCTTCCACACCTAGTAACCTCTTGTATCTCAATGGCTTTACTGTCTTGCATGCAGTGATCTCGATTAAAACAAATTAATGTTGCACGTATCTATATTAATGAAATACTTACATATAAATATATGATAATATGTACCCCATGATATAAGAATATGTGCGTATTTTAAGTATACTGACCAAAATAACGGAACTAATTCATGTCGACTCTGTAAATAATTTCAAATTATGTGTTTTTATGATATATTACGATAGTTCTGAAATGTTGAATGAAATTTTGAAAAAATCATCGTCTAAGCAAAATTTCGAACATTAATACCTTAGGCAAAGAATGTATGTTTTTGGCAAAATTAAGGGCAAAACATCTCCTGTAAGATTTAACATTATTCTTTGTTTGTAAAAATATATCTACGAAATCAGAATAATTTTCTTTCATTACTTCTAACGTTATTACCGTAGACAAGTCAGTCAGTTAAGTGCCATACATAATACACGCTTGGGCGATCATGTCTTGAAAGAGACATGACTAAATAGGCAGACGATTTTATCGCAGTAGGTCATTTGAGGTAGACGCCCTATATTACGTATCTATTAAAATCTATTTGCCTGGTCTTTCGAGAAACCTAAACACAGAATTAACGTCATCCGGTAAACCTGTGAACCTGTGGAAAGAACCATTTGATCAGTAATGCTGTCCCTCTTGGTTACGAAGGACTTCACAGCCGGAAAGGCTATTTTTACCCCAGTTAAGGAAGTACGCTCCCTTCATTCAGTAGCTCGGATGCGGGAAAGCATGTCGTATAAAACGATTCGGAAATTATGCCGGATAAAACGATTAAGAAATCATGCTGGATCAAACGATTTCTCGAAAGCGCAGGCTAATAGGCATATAACAGATTGTTTAATAAACAAATAAAATGGGGCGTCTATTTCAGATATGAGTATCCGTTTTAACACTGTTTGATTTAATAAAATTCTGAAATTAAATAAATGCATTAATTATTTAGAAATCATTTTCTTGTATAAGTGTTTGCCTTATTTTCAGATTACAGTTTTAAAAATACATTACTAAATTCTGGTTAATACTAAGTATACGGAATAATTTCATTGACTTCAATATATTAAATCTTTCACGAATGCAAAATGCTATTATTTTATACCCAAGTTATTAAGTACACTAGTACTATAATCTTCTTATATTTAAATGGAAAAATTGTATTATATGCTGAAGTGTAAGAACTCTCTCTTGCTGAAGATGAGTGAACGTGCCCGTTGACCAATGAGCAGTCATGAGGATACACTAACAGACACAAAGAAACGAAGGAGTGATGGAAGACAAAAGACATGTCCATGTTGACAAAGTGAAAATTTGTATGTAAATATCATCAAAAGAAATTTGAACGCATTGATGTTCACAATCGGCACACACACGCTATTTACAAAGGTGAACAGATCTACTTACAAATAGAATGGCTTTCATGTTTAGTCTTTCACATTTTATGGGAATATTTATGCAAATCATGATTTACTTATGGGAACGTATATGCAAATCAGGATTTATTTAGAAGAATATATTAAAATCATAATTTACTTAAAGGAACGTATGCAAATCATAATTGACTCAAAATAACATATGTAAATCATATTTTACTTACAAAGACTTAATACTTCTTTCACGAAGAAGTTCTTACATAATCACTGTTATAGAAGTAGATAGGAACTTTTCAACAAAAAATTAAATATTTTTATATATTTCTGAGATGAATTAGTATTTACACAATTTACATTATTCGAACTATTGTTCTCGTCTTTGTAGCCATTTTTACAACGTTTCGGCCGCCGTACCCTCCGGCCTTCGTCAAGTGCTAGGAATTTCGAACTGAACCCTTTATTACTTATTATCATTCTCATTCCTTGTCAGAAGCCGCTTCTGGTAGTCACGAGATATATCCCTTTAACACGACTCTCTAACTTACTTGCAATTTTTTATTTTGATGGTTTTCTCTATATTTTTTTTTTACCGGAGCTCATATCACATTTTTTAACACTAATGATTTTCTCTAAAACTCCGTATTACTGGTTCTCATACTGTATTCATATCTATGGCTCAAAAGATTTTTCTAGCCTAGCATATGCGCTGATTTCGTTGTTACTAGTGGCGTTCTCTATCTATTATTTCAACTTTATTCAATAGGAGGCGGTGATCCCCTTTCTTCCTCCATATGTGGTTAACTACGCCTGATTTTTCTATTTCGCCTCGCGTTCTTATCACGCCTTGCAATGTTCTTAGCCTTACCTTTAATGAGTGACCTGTTTCTCCTTTATATTTCTTTCCACAGTTAAAATTTTTATAATCGTCTCACTCCAAGCAAAGCAGTACATCTCTTGGTGTACAGGGGATACATAATAAAAAAAGTGAAGAGAGAGGAGAATAGGTCACAGCAGGTGTCGGAGAATGGGTAAGAGAGAACAGATGCATTGGTGTAAAGAGAGCTGCGTGAGAGCAAAGTGCAGAGTGAGAAGAAGGATGCGAATAAAGAAGATGAGATGACAGTTGTTGTTGCATTTAAACTCTTGAAGATTGTAGCTATCGAGGAAACAAGTATGCAGAAGACAAGTGCGAGAAACTAAGCTGAGGGAGTAAAAGTTGTGGTTACACTTAATTGTTTTCACAGTAAAAGGGTGAGACCTGGTTGCCAGTATAGTAGTTCGAGTAAATTCGTGTAGGTGGGAACTAAGGAGCTAAGCTCGTCAGAATCCGTGAAGTATTTGTGGAAGAGACAAATCATCTTGTCGGTGAGAGAGAGACTGAAGCCGGGCTGCCAGATCGTGATCGACTACAATGTAGATTCTTCTTTGGTGAACAGTGGGGACGTCCGACCAGATATGACAGCAATATTCAATGCACGGGCGGATGGTAGATTTTAAAATGTGCATGATGGATTCAGAAGAGAAAATATTCCTGGCCAGACACAGAGACTCGACCTTCTTAGCAGTAGCTTTAGCTATTAATTCAATGTAGTCGTTCCAGCTGAGAGAGTGAAACCAAGGAGACGTAGTCTATTGCTCTCAGGGAGACTAGCGTGATCCATGCTGATGGAGGGTAGGAAAGATTTTCTATGGTGGTTAAAAGATAGCAGCTTCGTTCTGGAAGCATTAAAGTTGATGAGCCATTTCTTACCCCAGTATACCACAGATAGAAGGTTCTTTTCAGGAGCAGCAGTAAGGTTTGTTTCGGCAGATTTCGTAGAGAGGCGGATGTAAATGATAGTGTCGTCAGTGTAGATGCCTACTTGGTATCTACATGATATGGCGTACATATAATCCTGAGTCATGTACTTCTTTGTTGGGTGTCTTACGCAAGAGAAGTACCTGCAAAGTGTAGAACCATTTCTGAAGATCGTTCTGATGTTATATGAAGCACAGATTCTTTGTATTTATTCCGATAACCCCTTCACATAGGGTAGACACACCGAGACTATTTTCTGAGAGCTGTTATCCTCATGCACCCTCCCTTTCATGTTCGTTGGAGTTGTTGTCATGCACGCATGGATAATTTCCTGTCCGTATGTCTCTGGGCCGCCGCTTATGACTTTTGCTCGATGTTGCGAGCAGCGGACGATCCCTTTCTTTACATTGTATCGGTGGTGGGAGTTGAAGCTGAGGTATTGTCCGGTGAATGTTGGCTTGTGGTATACGGATGTTATGATACCCCCTTTCTGTTTGAGCTATTAGCACATCCTGTAATACCAGTTTCTTGTCACTCTCTTTTTCCATAGTGAACTGTATTGATGATGTTATAGAGTTCACATGGTCCAGTAGCGTCCGAATCTCTTCCAGGTGTAGCCAAAGTATGAAGGTGTCATCAACGTATCACAGCCATAGAGTTGACTTTAGAGCTATTGATTCTAATGCCAAAGTATTCCATGTATATGCTAACCAGTGATGGTGATAATAGCGAGCCCATTGCTAAGCCTTCATACCGTCGATATATATATGATCCCAATCCGAAGTGGGTAGAAAGTCAGCATCTTCATCAGGTTTTCTAGCAGAATACTGATACGTTCTCTTAGGGATGAGACCGAGGCCAGTCTGTCCCTGACTATCAATAGTGCCTCCACCGTGGGTACCTTGGTGAACAGACTCGCCACATTCAGACTCACCATCTGGTTGCATTGGATGAGAGCATCTCACCAGCTCTCTTTGCATCAATGTACCCGTTCTTCTCTTACCCATTCTCCGACACCTATTGTGACCTGTTCTCCTCTCTCTTCATTCTTTTATTATGTAACCCCTGCACACCAGTGGAAGTACTGCCTTACTTGCGGTGAGACGATTATAAAAAATGTAGCTGTGAAAAGAAATACAAAGGAGAAACAGGTCGCCCTCTAAACGTAAGGCTGAGAACATCGCAAGGCCGTAACACGAGGAGAGATAGAAAAGTCAGGTGTAGCTGACCCCATATGGAGAAAGGGAATCAAGTTGAAATAATAGATAGAGAATGCCACTGGAAACTACGTAAACTTAAGGAATTAATGCATATGCTAGCCTACAAAAAAAACTTCTAAGCCGACCAAGCATAGAAATTAATTCAATATGGAAACCAGTAATACGTAGTGCAAGAGAAAATCATTAGCGTCAAAACACTGCAATATGAGCCCTGAAAAAAAAACTACTAGAAAAATCATAAAATAAAAAATTGCAACATGAACACTGGTAAAAAAAATACTAGAGAAAACCATTAACATCAAAATATACTAGAGAAAACCATTAAGATCAAAACTTGCAGTATGAACTCTGGTAAAAAATGTTACTGAAACATTGCGTTTATAAGTCCTAGAAATTCAATCGCTGCTGTCCTCAAGGCCCAGTGGATATAGGCGTTGTTTAGTTCCAATGACCTGATTCTAAGAGTTCAATACCAGTCTGCAGCTGTGGTGAACAAGTAACAAGTAGAGAGTTGGGTTAAAGGAAAATATCTCATGGCTACCGGGAGAGGCTTCGCACATGAGAATGATATACCCCAGTGATTGTAATAAAGGCTTCTAAATTCCTAGCACCCGAAGAAGGCCTGTTGTGTACAACGTAAAAATGGCAACAATGATGATCACTTGTTCGTTCACGACTCTAATGCGTAGCCACATGCATAAACAATTATTAAGTACAATGTTTCTTGAATTTTGTAACATTTCGTTTAAGATAATGTCAGCATTTTCAACTATTGGCGTTTTTCACTAATGAAGATGATACGTGTAAACATCTTTTGCCTCAGAAACAGGAAACGTCAATGATAATTATTCATTATAAATCAATTGGAGTAGATAGACTACACTATCGCCCGGTTCACACTCCACCCACGTCTATTGAACAGGTGAAGAGGCTCATCCCTTGTTCCTTGTTTAGGATGTGGTCTCCGGCTTTCTCTTTTCCAATCTTTTCACTCCTACGTAGCCCCCTGCGCATCAGTGGCGTTACCGCCTTGCTCGGGGTGATATGATTAAAAAAAATAAAAATATTTCTCAACTACTCAAATGAATAAATTAAAACCATAGCACATCCAGCAATGTGTATTAATCGCGCTGTTATCAGCTATAATGTTATATCAAGACTTCATTTTTTTTAATTGCACAAAGAATCTTTTCTCCAAAGAAAAAAATATTAAATTTCCCCATTTCTTCGACAGATGCTTTTGTTAGGAAAATGGTTGCGATATTTTTAATAAAAACAAATGCCTTAATTTTTTTCATAGGGCTGCCCGCTATATGATGTAATGACCAAAAAAGTTTGCCCATAACTGTTTCGTGTATAAATAGCTATTGTAAAGAGACATTCTTTGTCTTATTTTGTGTCTTTTTTAGAGTTTGACAAATTCTTTAATGCAGTCTAATCCTATCTCTTCTCTTTTTCCTTTTACCATATAGTCTGTCGACATGTTCCCGGGAGTGGAAACTTTATGTCCTGTTATCAGTTATTTTTATTTCATTTTATTTTTTATTTATTTTTTTTGGTTTGTTTAATGAGGAGATTTCTGAATCCCTCTCTTGATCAGATTAAGAAGGACCCCGGGTACTGCACAATATAAACTACCTTATTCTATTCGTAGTGCTGTCACCTAAGCATCTAAGCTAAAGAAAAGCACAATTTATTAATTTTATATGAAAAACAATTCATGCAAAAACAAAACGTAATGTAGCCACAGAAAAAATACAACCATTCAAAATTCCTGCTTTCTAAAAGATCCGTAATATTTCATTCAGTTTTTACTTTAGCATATTTATTTAATGTTCATCATATACTAGAACATTTTCTTTTGGTTACTTTTTTGTTGATATTTATTTCACCTGAAAAAAAAAAAACAGGCAAAGAAACGTATTTCTGAAAAAAATCTGTATTTGATCATTCATCCAATTTTTGTTCTCGCCCACTTATAAACGCCATTATATTTCTTTGAAAGAATTTCCATTTGCATTTTTCCATTGAGAGTCAGATCCAATTTATACAGGAACTGTTTTTCTTCTTTACATTAGTTTAAATAAGGTTTTGTTTCTTTTCTTCTTTATATGAACATTTTTCTACTTCTTTCTTTCAAAAGGCACTGCAGTTCTTCATTCAATGAAATTACAATTCGACTATTTTTAATATATTTGTTAGATTTCACTTCATCCGTTCTTCCGACCTCAACTAGTTTTCTTGCCGTCAGAATCAAACCACACACACGGTATGAAAAACAGGGAATCTTATTACCTTCACTCTTAAACAAGATTTTATTTATTTTTTACTTTAAAAAAATCCATACTTTGTATATTGTTTATCCAATGATGAAGAATTTGACGATTTCGCCAGATATTAGAATGACACATTTGTGATAGTCAGTTAATCTAAAAACCGATAACATTTCAAAATTCGATATAAAAAAAAACTTGAATTTTTATTTTGACTCCTAACAAGGATTAAAACTCGATTAATAATCAACAAAATATGTGACATAAAGTTGAATTGAGGAAGTTCGTTATCTGTAGTTGAAGCCATAAAGTTGTGCTCAAATAATTAGAATTTGGTATTAATAACCGATAGACGTTGATATGCTCTAAACAAAATCAACTATAAACCATTTACACATTAAAAAGCATTGTAGATAATTACAATACTCTATCTCAGAAATATAGACAAATATTAATTTTTTAAATTTTAAAGTTACCATTTACATCGGTGAAAGAGGAATTTGACTTTTGATTTCAATCTAAATGCTATCATGGCAGCCACATTACGTTTTCAGTAGTGTACTTTAATTGCTTACATTTATATTTGTTACAATCATATTTGTTCAAAACTATTTATGTACATTTGTTTACCGCTTTACTTACATTTTTAGCACAGTTTAATCTCTTAAGGACTCAAAATGTCCTTCTTCAATATTGCAACATCCGGAATACTGTGGCACATAGTACAACACAAATCCCGATTTACATCAATTTCAATAAATACTTCTGAAATTTACTTTTTTAATTCATCCACTGTGTGGTGGTTTC
The DNA here is from genome assembly GCA_037127315.1 of Ascarosepion bandense. Lineage (NCBI taxonomy): Eukaryota > Metazoa > Mollusca > Cephalopoda > Sepiida > Sepiidae > Ascarosepion > Ascarosepion bandense. Next base: position 914,395 of record JBBBDQ010028664.1, on the reverse strand, counting down.
TCTAAAAAAATCTTGTTCTTTACTATACCCCACAAAAGAAGAAACCCATTGGTGTTAGGTCAAGTGAATATGGTGATTATTCGATGCTGTCTCTTTCTTTTGAACCATCACTGTGAAAAAGTTTGGTTAAGTAACACCCTCACTACCAAAGCATAATGGGATGGTGCTTCATCTTGGAATTATAATTTGGATACATTAGATCTAAAAGGTGAAATAAATAGTGAAACAACTGTGAGCCTACTTTTGGCCTACCCTGTATAATGTTAGAAATTAACTTCCCAAAAGTCAGCATAGGGAAGATAAGAGTCTATAACTTTAGTTAATAAAGTAAACCTTACGGTTATTGCGTATATCTAATATTTTCTAGGGTATATAACATAAGTGACAGCTATTGATCCACTTCATTCTAGTTTACGTGTTTCAAGAAATATATTTTCACACAGATTTTATCGGTGCTTTGTTATCGATGTTTTGTCTACATTTTGCGTCCATTACTACTAATCAATCGCCAGAAGCGTATGTATAGATCCTGTTACGACGAAAGGTTCTATAACTAGCGTGGTTACGCGTGGCCCCTAATGTCCGAAAACATTCAGATTCTGTAATATATGTCACAGTTACGCCTTGCAAAGAACTGAGAGGGTTTCTTACAATAGGGTTGTGAGTCTTTTAATCAGAACCCATCATTTTCTATATAAATTGTTTATCCCTTTTTGTTTAGTTGAATAGATATATGCAGACGTCTTCTAGTTTCTGTTTTCTTGCAACCAACTCACCGAAACAATACCAGAAGTATCAGGCCACCACGTTATCTTACCAACCAATGAAGACCAGTGTTTAACCTCAGCTATTACAGTGTCCCTATTCTTTAACCCGTTTCTTTGCGGGAAGAGGAGACAAAAGGAATTTTATAAGCAAAACAAAAAATACGCTAAATAATTTTATAAGGAAACAAAGACAAGCATGTGCATAAACGCGATAGAAAACAAAAGTCGTTTTTAACAGAGGAATTCTAATATCCTTTCTTATTCCATTAACACAGAGTAAATAACAAACAACACTAAAGTGAGCTATGAAGCTACGAGGGAAATAATTCTATGATGTCTACATGAACTATGATAATCTACACATAGCGAGAAATAAAAGATTATGTAACTTTTTTGTTCTTTTAACATTGTTGTATTGTGTTGCTCTACGACACGTGGTTTCTTGCCTGTCCCTTACTTATTATACACTTTATATCTCTTATACTTAAGATGCAAATAGGTACTATTCTATTTAACAACCAGCTACACCTCCCTGAACCGACAAGGGTTAATAAATTTTGCTGTTCTCAAAATTATTCTACAAACTCTTTCCTCCTCTCCCTCTTGGGTTTTATGTCCTATTTATTTTAATGAAGATGTTAGTCCTATCTTATCTTCTTCCGTGTTTGAGTCATTCTCGCTATCATTCATAGGCTTGTCTTATGTTGCCTTATCCTAATCTGAAGAACTCACTATTTCCTTTGTCAATGTCTTCTTTCATTACGACATCTTTCTCTTCAACTATGAGTCTTAATGAGTCAGAATAGACCATTAGACTTTTTACTTTCTTTGATATAATGATCATGTCACTTTTACCTGGTGTAATAAGCTCTTTCAGGACTTGCTATTTTGTCTCGCAATTTTTTAGCCTTAGCCTGCGCTACAAAACACCGGATCTAAATCTCGACAAATTCTAGTTCATTCAAGTAACTTAAACATTCTGTTGACAAGGGAATCTTGCTGTATTGTGTTGTTCTACGACACGTAGTAAGTAGTTAATTTCTTACCTGTAATTTAGTTTGCTAAACACTTTATATCTCTTCTACTTAACATATGCAAACAAATACAATTACCCTGAAACTATTTTTAGAAAAGACACAGCGAGGCAACCTTACGTTGGTTGTAAAGTAACTAGAGCCGATCCACTAGATAAGGACCAATAATATTGATGATTCTTTTCGGATTTTTTTGAAAGAGCTCAAAGTAAATACCAGTGGCATCGAACCATATGTGGCACGTCACAGTGAAGCAAATTTCTTGGCAGCTGACCCTCAACATAGTTTTCTTACTTCATGTCAGCTGAGAACTGTGGAAAAGTTTGGTTAAGCAACACCATCTTTTTCTCGCAACAACCAGGAGTGTTTCTTTTTCTCTAACACTCCTGGTCTTGTCCACCTGTTAGCTTTCACTTTTCTAGTTCCTTTTCAATTCAACTTATTTTCTCCAAGGTTACTAACCCTAACCTCAAAAAATGTCGCGTTGACCTCATTATTGACTTGCATAACAATATAAAGTAACTTAGTTTTATATGAACTTAATGATAAATCTGAAATATTTGTCTATATTTCTGAAATGAGATATTGCAATTATTTTATTATTTACATTGATCAGACTGTTGTCCTATTCTTTGTTGTCATAATCATGACGTTTTCGTTGTTGTACACTCCAGCCTTCTTCAGTTGATTAGTATTTTGAACCGAGCCCTTTATTTTATTGACTGGGGTAGATTTTTCTCGTTTCATGCAGTCATGTCACTTCCAGATGTCTTAGTTATCTCCATTGAACTCAACTCTCTATTGTTTTTGTTCACCACTGCTGTAGCTAGGAACTGAACTCACAACTCTTTGGGTCAACTCACTGGATCCAACTTTTATCCACTGGGCCATGTGTCTTTGAGTACATCAGTGTATGAAGTTTGAGGACTTAAATGTAAATAATGTAAATAAATGTAAATAATTTAAATAAATCTGAAAATAGTTAAAATAATTTTTTCAACATTATTCAGCGATTATGGGAGTGAATATTCCGACTAATAAAATATAAAAGTGTTAAAATATACAAGGGACGAATTGGAAACGGGAACTCGAACTGGAACGAATGAAAGAAAGCGTTATTGACATCATCAAACGACATCGTTTCAAAGAAAAACAGTCGCAGAAGAAAAAATGAATGAATCATCACAGATGAGATTTTTACATGATACAAAAAGACAGAAAACAATTCCGAAATATAGAACGGAACACAGAAAAATAAGGAGTAAATACATACAAGCTAAAGAGCTCAACGACAAACATGCAGAAATAGAGAAATTGAGCATAAATAATAAATTAAACATGCATAAAAATAAGAGAAATAAGAGAACAAAAGCATGCTCCTCAACAGGATGTATAAAATCCAAGGATGGGACGGTCATATTGGAGAAAGAAAAAATACTTCAGCAATGGGAAGAGAGAGTCACTGACAATACACAGAAATATCGACGAACCGAAAATATTAAAATCCGAAGTGGAAGCTTCAACAACCAAACTGAATAGAAACAAAGCAACAGGACCAGACAGCATTGTAATAAAGATGCTGACAGCCTGAGACGATTTTGGCGTAGACAAAATTACAAAAACAATAAATGAACTTTACAACAGTGGCGATATACCGGAATACCTAAGCAGATAGAAATAGAACAAGAACAATGCGATTTCGTCAAAGACACTAAAAGAAGGAACGGGATATTTATGCTTAGAATGCTATCATGTGCATCATGTGACATATTTGATGGGCTTGAGCAAATGAATGTCAGAGCAGGGTATGGGAGGAGCAACAATATAAAGAATTATAAGAGCTACAAGGGAGAGGGAGATGTGAAAGACCATGATCACTTATGTCCTGATGGGACACGGCACATAGAGGAAGAAGATTTAGTGTGAAACCTGTGACTGGTGCTTTTTTCTTCCGTGTTTGATCAAGTAAGTACACCCTCATTTCTTCGTCAGTTGAGAGTAGTTTTTCTTGATTCTTATTTTTTATGTTATTTAAGGTTGAGAAACCTAATTCACATAAATAAGAAGTAGAAAATTGCAATAAAATTAATTAAACTTTTTTAATTCCTTTGGTAATGAAAATCTACAATGCATCAATGGGTACCATCAAATATTTTATTTTGAGGCCTCGATCAAAGTTTTTATGTAATTTTTCATGTGATCTTATGTTGTTGTTTTTTGGGGTTTTTTTTGGTTTTTTTTGTTTTGTTTTTTTTGAGGACGTAAACTATATAAAAATTGTTCAAACGTTTTGTCTATTCGAGCGCCTTTGGCTATACTGTTAGCTATTTTCAAAAGTGAATGTTATTTTATGTGTAACAGAATGTATATGGTTTTATGTATGGTGTAGAGTAATGGTATGTGTTACGTACCGAACACGGTAAGCAATTTTTATATAATTCATGTCCTCAAAAGAAAAATTCATAAGGTTGCATAAAAAACTTAACCATCACACTTTATCTGTTGTTTTGAATGAAACCTGCATAGAAGAAAGATTGCTGCTCAAATATGCAATATATATATATATATATGTATAAATTTCGCGGCACATATAAGAGAATCACGTGGAGCACTACTGTATCTTGGTACGGTAATTGAGAATCACTGGTTTTATAGACAAACTCAATTCAAAATATTGCGTTAACCTAAAAACTAATTTTGTTTTTGTAGATGATCTTCTTGACAGGATACGATCCTATATGCATTGTTACATTGATAGGAAAATATGTAAAGTGTCTTAATAAAACATAAGAAAAATCGTAACTTAGCAAATAGCATCGTCTGGTCGTTTTAGTCTCTGTTAATAAGGGATAAAAATCCTGTTTGTTAATAACCTATGAAAACAATGAGGAATAGCTTAAAAATATAATCCTCTAGTAATTTAGGACTGCAGTTTTACTTACCTATCAATATCTAAGTCTTTTCATTCAATAATGTACGTATTTATCTGTATGTATGCAAATAATATTTGAATGCATATATGAATGTAAACATAATTAAGAAACTATTTTTATGCTGATATTATAAAATTGATAAAATTGATAAACTGATAAGCGAATATTCAAAACTCAAACGTCTGCGATTAATCACCTATTTTCGAGTGAATGCCATTTGCCTTAGGCAAGAACGAAAATAATTATGCAGGCAGAAAAAGAAAGAAATGTGAATCTCAAAAGACAGTAGAATGTTAGTTTTCAGCTCGGTACAGGTAATCTTCTGGTTCACGTAAGTTTTATTTACTAACATAAATAGATTGAGGAAATATTACAATGTTCTTTAAGAGATGATCCGTAAAACTCAAGAATACCAACTCGTCAAGAAGGACATTCGGTTCAGTCAGACAGATATTTTAAAAGGCCAAGTGTTAAAGATTTTAGAAAAGTGTATAGACAGTTTCCTAAAGAAGAAATGTTGGCACAATTTTTTTTTACTTTTCAAGCTTTTTTTTCAGTTTTGTTTTTATAATTATTTAGCAATTTCAATTATAAATATGAAAATCAAATATTGTTTTTGTTTATATTTCTGAGATGTGGTAGTATTTACACTATTTACATTATTTGGACTATTTTCCTCATCTTTGTTGCCTTTTGTAAGACGCTTCAGTCGTTGTACGCTCCGGCCATCTTCAGGTACTAGGAAATTCGAACCGAACTCTTTATTACTATCACTGGGGTATCATTCTCATTCATTTGTGCGAAGCCTCTTTGGTAGTCAGGAGTTATCTCCCTCTAACCAAAGACTAAAAAGAGTCAGCGCTGAGCAAGGGTCTCAACTTTGCAACAACCATCAGACGGATACCATACTTAGACATCATTGTCTGTATCGAGAAAATAGCTTTAAACATCCTTCAGATTCATGCAGATGACCTAAGATGGAAAGTGAGACAGACACTGGAGAAAGCCAAGCCACCCAAACAAAACATCACTAAAGAGGAGGGGCTGGCAATCAAGAACCTACAGAGGAATGAGAACATCATCATTCTACTAGCTGTTGTTTTTCCACATAAAACATTGCCATGAATGGCAAACTTTCTAATTACCACTTTTCTGATTAAATTTATTGTTAAAAATCTTTTAGCAACGAATAAAAGATTCTCTTCTTATAGTTTTTTCTGTGTCTTTTATCAACGCTGTGTCATCTGCATATTTTATGTTGTTAAGATTAAGTAATGAATCCTGTTAAGACTTTTAATTCTCTCAACATCACCACACTGTATAGGATGAATACGCCTAGTGAGATCCATTTGGTTTTGGATTATTCTAATATTACTTCCATATATGTCAAGCTCACATATAAATTCTAACTATTCTTTGTGACGTAGTTCGTCAAACTTTTTTGCATAATATATAAAACATAGGTACATATCTCTTTACTGCTGCATTACTCTTTCTGGTATAATTTTTATCATACACATTGCATTTCTTGTTCCAGTGTCTTTAACTAATCCGCACTGCTCTTGTCCTACATCTGGTCTAATTTTACTAATAAACTATAAATTTACCCAAATTTCAATTGCTTTTCCTTAAACGCAAAAAACAAAACCTGTCTACTTTTAGGTTCCAATTTTTGTTTAAATGAATTGAACGTACAATTTATCTAATATGGCCAATATAATCAGCTTGTGAGTATCTTAAGTTACAACTTAAGTAAAATTGTAAATGAAACTCACAAAGACTGTCAATAAATAAAACTGTTGAACAAATTTCCATTACAAGTTGATTTAGGCTTGACATCTCAGGAATTTTCTTGTGGTGGACACGGAATTAAAAGCAACTCTCTTCTCTTCTTCACTTTTACAAAAAATTACTATTATGTGTGAAATCCTAATTTTGACAAACAGAAAAGGGATTGACCCCGCAACAATTGATAATGACGAAGCCAGATTTTGCGATCCGATGTCAAATTAATTTTCTAACCAATGAAATGAAGCGATTTGTAAAACTTAGAGAATATTTAACAAGTTAAAAGATCTTTTAGTAAAGAGAGAAAGAAAGAAAGAAAGAAAGAAAGAAAGAAAGAAAGAAAGAAAGAAAGAAAGAAACTTTCGAATCAGTCAGTCAGATAGAAGTAGAGAGACGACACACTAAAATGTGACAAAAAACTTCAGGTCACTAACCCGGAGATATGGTCTAGTCATACATTCGTTCTTCTTCTTTCTCGTGTGTTATTTTCCTTTACTACTACTTCTTCATCCTTAACATTCTCGCAGTCAACAGAGAAGCCAACGAAAACAACAACAAGATACTTCAACTCACTCCCAAAAACCTAACGTCCGATAAATACAATTGTCTTTATTGCTTCACCTTAAGTTTCACTTTTTTATTCACTTTCTCGCCGGCCATAAAAAAGGAAAGGAACACAGACTTTATTTGTAACCTGTTAATCTTTCTACACACACACATTCTGTTACTTACGACAAGCTCTGGATGCACTTAACTCCTTACTATTATTTCTCTTGAAGCATTTAACTCCGTACTACATTTCCTTCTTGAATATTTAGCTTCTACAAATTCATGTGATTCTGTTATGTTAATAAAATTCCATTTTAAACATACAAACGATATGGTTTTATTTTTCCACATTCTAACATCCACATTTCAACCTTCTGATGATTCCGATAAACCTTAAGTTGTAGGGCGTTCGGTTATGTTTGACACAATGCCAATTTAATAAACATTCAACCATCTCACTACCACTTCATGCTCTCTTTTAATCATCCTGTTTATATTGACAATGTCTATGTTGTGATCTTTAATCATACACAATCATAGTGAAAAGTTTGTAAGACACCATATTATGGAATATTTAAATGCTCGCATTTACCACCAAACAACGCGGCAGTCAGTATAGTGAGCAAACATTGCATCTAGAATATCAAGTGTGGTTTCCATGATACACTCAAAACTGGTCTTCGATTATTTCTTAATCTTTACGTTTGTTGATCCAAATAGTTACTTCCCATTAATTTCAAGTGATGAACAGCTATCAGAAAAGTACTTAGGTCACGAAATTGCTAAAAGGTTCACTGTATATAAATTGACAAGTAACGCATACGTCTAAAGAATAAACATAGTTTCTTAAGTATTACCTTCTTCATTAATATTTGCTAAAATATGTCTGTAAGATTTTTTCCTCACTAAAAATATACTCATATGCTATCTCTGTTCGCCCGGGCATTGCATATTACTGCAATATATGATCTGGTGTTTTTAGTATATGTCCCAGGATTCTTGACAAAATCGGTAATGCAATCTATCCTGACCTCACATCTTGAGTTTAATCACTTCTCACCGACGCCTGACGTGCCTTCTTTCCATCTTTTCTACAATTACTTTCATGGCAATTGTTCTGAAGAACCTTCCTTCTTGATTCCTCTACTGCATGAATTTAAACGTGCCACTAGCGTGACAATTAGGTGTCACCGTTTCAATGTTGAACTAGATAGATTCAATCGTATATTCTATCAAATAGTTTATTAAACAGCTTATTTTCTTAGACTTCCCTTCAAATTACAATTTTCAAAAGGTTAAATGCAGTGCCAGTCACCATCTGTCTCCATGACCTGTTCTTTTATTGTCTTTTCTCTTCACTAAAGTCATCCCATTCCCTTTCACTTCCAGTAACCTCTTGATAGAAGTCAAATAATATTAAAAATATCTGCAGAATCAAATATATATTATAATGATCTGGACAATATTCAAAAGTACCTCCACTCTATGAAGATATATCTGCCAAGTAAATTCTAACATGGAGATAACATGACCAAGAACTGTTTGTACTTCATTCCTTGAAGTTGTGGCAAAGATTACAAATGTGGAACAATACTCCAACCTAGAAGTAAGACTGGTGAAATATTGACAAGCTGTAATGAAGGATGATAAAATACAATAGTTGATGTCGAAGAGAAACGTATCGTCATGCATCATGTGGGATGAAGTGAAATTATGGGCCTGATTAGTTAATCACCTGAAAGAATCCTTAGTTGTCCTTGTATAGAAATATGGAACATGAGAGTAGCTAATGAAGAAAGAAAGGCAAAGGACAGCAAACCCTCAAGAACAATAGCAGCGAGAAAGCTTTAGGGTGTGCAATCAGGCATGACAAGCGGAAGAATTTATCAGTGAGCAGATTAGGTTTAAGTCTCCAGGTTATCCATGGCAAATTCCTACGGAATGATAGCCTAGTGGATTATGATATAACAATTGTTAATTCAATCCCAGGACCAGGCAGGGAGTACTTGAACTCTTTAAAAACAGACCTAGCAATAACTGAGTAGTACTAAAAGAACGAGACGAGATATCCCTGCATTGGCAGTAGAATGAAAGCTGTCTTCCCACTTAAATTAAATAATGTGTTCAGCTCATAATTCCCTGTAGGTTACACAGATTGATATACCCCTGAAGGTGGGAGTGCAAAACGTGTGATATCAACAAAGATAATAACAATAGACTGTGTAAATAATATATAATGATCCGATTTTTTATTTGTATGTCTCTTTATGTGTTACCGTAACACAGCAAAAACTATATTTAGTAGCAAGATTGTTGTCAGTACAATATCATTACAAGGTTCTGATTTGAAGTATAAAACAATTTCAATCACAACTTTATAACAATAGTGCTTAGATCTTTGAGATAATAATGATCAAATTTTTGTATGGAGAGAGAAAAATTCAGACAGAGAAAAAGGAACCGGAAACCCAATCCTCAACATGAAAAAGGAAGAAGTCTCTACTATTACTTATTTACTTGCTATAAACTTGAACGTTTTCAAGACATAAAAGTTTCAACTTTCATGCTACATTTTCCTTAAGACTTGGCAATCTTCTTGTAGCTTAATTCAACTTGGAGCTTGGAATAGTTAAGGTTTATATGCACATCATTTATATTTAGCCTTTCAAATGGTCAAAATGCAGTGTTATAGCGATCAATATCGTAATTCAGTTGGTATCAATCTTTCAAGAAAGAATGAATTAGGTTTTTTTTTTTACATGGTGAAACAAATCAATTGATTTTACTCTATATTCTTGAACATGTAAATATGCGCTCAAATTAGTAGATGCTACACTTGCTTAAATGCATTAAGCTCAAATCTATACTGATGGCTATCTAGCGTCCAATACAAACCAGCGATACAATGTCAATGCTGGCAAAATCAGATTTGCAATTGGTATTTTACGAAAACGTTGACAGCCGATCGCTGTATAGAAAGAAAGTAATAGACATAGAGCAACATGGCTTTTCTTTGTTCAGTTATACGTAGATGCCGTCAAACTCTCTTTGCCTTATTGTTCAAAAGTGAATAAAGATGTACACTCTAAACAGGTGGAAATCAAGATAGGCTTTAATAGCGACAATCTACGTTTAGAAATCTATTTATCGATTGAGAGTTTATCAAATAAATATCGGAAAATGTTAAAAATCGGCCGGGAAAAGGTAAAAGACTTCGCGTTTATTCTAGTCAAAGGAATAGTTAAGCTGTTCCTTAGTTAAACAATCACTAATAGCTGACAACCAAAATCTCATTTATCGTGTCTATTTCTCGAGGATCAATGCAGAAACTTACACGCAAGATTTGCCAGTAAATACAACCACAAGAAAGATTTGAACACTTTTGCAAATAGCCATTCTTGTTCTCTTTTTGTCAAAACCATTTCTTATTTCCAAATAAAAGTAAAGTTAGGAAGGTAAATTAAAATACAATCATCTCGAAAAAGTTGTTTCTAACAAAATAAGATAACCAGTCTTAGTATCAAAAAGAAACAAATTGATTATCACTTGCAGATTGTTTGTTGTTTTTTTTTTCTAATCATTTCACCCCAAGCAAAGCAGAACTGCCACTGGTGTGCATGAGTTTACATAAGAGGTGAGGGATTAGAAAGAGGAACAAGTTACGGGAGTGTTAGAGAATAGGTAAGTGAAGAATAAGAACACTAGTGTAAAGAGGGCTGCATGAGAGTAGAGTGAAAAAGAACATGATACAAGAGTTGTCGGAAAGGATGCGAGTCAAGAAGTTAAGAGATAGTAATTGACTTTGCATTTAAATTCTTGAAGATTGTAGCTGTCAGAGAAGCAAGTATACGGAAGGAAATTCCACAGGCGGCAAGCGATAGCAAAGAAGCTGAGAGTAGAAGTTGCAATTATAATTTATTGGTTTCACTGTAAAACCTAATCACTAGTCTAATAGCTCGAGTACATTCATCAGCAGGGGGCACCAGGGAGCTAAGCACATCAGAGCAGAAGCCTTGAAATATTTATAGAAGAGACAGAGAGAAGCCACATTACGTCAGTGAGAAAGTGACTGAAGTTGAGCTACCAGATCAATTACATTGCCGATTCTCCGTTGGACTTTGTCAAGAAGTCCGAGATGAATAGCAGAGGAATCCGACCAAATGTAACAGCAGTATTCAATGCACGGGCGGATGGTAGATTTATATATGTGCAAGATGGATTCAAACAAGAAAAACTTCCTGATCCTACATAGGAAACCAACCAGATTTAGCTATGGATTCAATGTAGTCATTCCACTTGAGGTGGGCTGATAGTGTTAGGCCAAGGAGGCGCAGTGTTTTGCTTTCAGGGAGACTAGCCTAATTCATTCTGATGGGAGGTAGGAACGGTTTCTATGGTGGTTAAAGGATAGCAGCTTAGTTTTGGAAGTATTAAAATTCACGAGCCATTTATTAATCCAGTCCACCACAGATTTCAGGTCTTTTGTCAGCCTCAGTACATTTCTTATCGAGGCGGGAGTAAATGGTTTTATCGTCAGCATAGATGCCTACTTTGAATCTGATTACATCAGGGAGATCGTTGAAGATCAGAAAAAGCGTAGAATTTAGAATAGAGCCTTGAAGGACACCCGTGTTGGTATGATAGTATCTGGAGGCATGCCTATCTTTATTACGCGATTTGAAAGGAAAGACTAGATTAAGTCAAACAATCGTCCAGTTATACCATATCCCTGTAACTTGCATAAAAGGTCAGCATGCCAAACTCTGTCAAATGCTTTAAAGATAACTAGTGCAACAGCTGAAGCTTCGCCGTTATCATCAAGAGCCTGCTATATATACACTGTGATGATCGTTAACATGTCAGTAACTGACCTGGTAAAGCGGAAACAATACTCTTTATCATGGGTTATGAGATGTTGAACTACTTCAGTATTAATAATAGCCTCGAGTACTTTGTCAGAAACCGATAGGAGGTTGATAGGGCGATAATTAGAAGAGGTTGATAGGGCGATAATTAGAAGAGGCTCATAGGGCGATAATTAGAAGAGGCTCATAGGGCGATAATTAGAAGAGGCTCATAGGGCGATAATTAGAAGAGGCTCATAGGGCGATACTTATAAGAGTTTGAGGGTTCTCCAACGTTTTTAAATACAGGAATCACTGAAGAGAACTTGCAACAGGCAGGGAAGCAAGAAGAAGATAGACAGTAGTTGCAGAGCTTGTAGAGGACAGAGGAGAGTTAAGGTGCACATTTCTTCAGGACTATTATTGGGATTCTGTCACCTCCGCTCGCCTTATGGAGGGGGGTCAAGCTTTGAAACTATATTAGAGACAAGCGAGGGAGTAATGAGCAGATCACTCAGTTGAGCCTCAATTCTAGGTGAGAAGTCGGGTGAGTATACTCCAGCTGAATCAAATGTTGAGTAGATGGAGAATCTGCGAGCAAAGCATTCAGCCTTGTCAGCTGAAGATGTGAGAACCTCAAATTCATTCATTAAAGCGAGGATTGAGAGCTTGCTGTTATTCAACACATTTTTACAGAGTCGCCATTAGTCTTTAGAACCGAACTTGCCGGATGCTATACACTCTTTCATTCTTTCAGCAAACAACAGCTTAGCTTCATTTAGGATTCTCTTGCACTAATTAGAAGCAGAGGTAAATAGGCGCCTATTATGGTCAGACGCGTGGCTCTGATAAAACCGGAAGAAGTGATTTCTGTGGGTAAAAGCGGACGAGCAAGCAGGGAAGAACCCGGGAGACGAATTGCGTTTAGGTCGTAACTTCCTAGCTGAGATGAAAGCATTGATGCCAGCTTTAGCCCAAGAAGAGACTCGGGAAATTAAAAAAATATTCTCTTTGGAAATAGCAGAGGCAACATGATCTCCAAATTATTTTCACAAAATTGTTGAAAAGTATACAACATATTTGGACAGAACAAAATATTTCATTTAAGAAATAATAAATATGTAGTTTTGCATGGTAGTTTTACTGGTATACAAATCGATATTTAATTATTGTTGAATGACGTACGATGTTGCAAGACCCGAAATACCTAATGCCCTACGGCTGACGACATTACTGACGATGTGTACCAGTGAATACGAAATTCCATTGCTACACAAAGAAAAGTATAGAAATTATATCAAGCTGAAAAGTTGAAAAAAAGGTACAGTTGTGTTTTGGATGTAAGCAATTTTCAGTATTTATGATAAAATAGCCATTAATGTTTACGTTCTAACTTTTCTTTCCTGTCTTTGTTGATTACTGAATATTAGAATAAATAAATTTTGTAAGCATTTCACTTCTTTAAACTAGATACCTCCACGCATTTTCAATAACTAACTTTTAAATTGAAATTTTGAAAATAAAAAGTTATTTTGAAGCTTTGACTTTAGTATTAATTGAAAGCTGAATTACTAAATTTACTATTTACAGTAAGAAAACTACTCAGGTGTTTCAAACAGATATTATATTGATTGAAATCTAAAATTTTGAGATCTTTTTTAATTTTTTGGCTATTTTTAAGTGATCGACACATTTCTAGACAAAATTTATTTCTCAGTTTTAAAAATCTTGCAAAAAATAAAATATACATCTGTAACACATTACTTTAGATAATTAGCAAATTCAATGTTAAATATATTACTTAATAATAGCATACAATTTTTAATAAAATTATATCTTAAACTTATAGCTGAACTTTCTTACCTTTTCTCCGTATTTGAAATGTGGTGACAGCTCGATAGATGCGAGATAAGATAAGTGCATGGCGATTAAAAGTTACATAATTGCACAAACTTATTCCTGTAAGAGGAAGAAACCGTTAAACACATGACCTTTAAATGTACACATAGAAATTACTATACAAAAAAAAAATTCAAATAGACAAAAATAATTCAAATAGACATAAAAAAATTAAAAATTATTTTAAAAATACGAAGGCACGACGATTTGTATTAAACTTTTCAATTTTCGATTATTAAATATAATCTTCACAATATTTTAATAACCTAACCCCAACAAATCTTTGAAGTATTTTTTAAATATTTTTGAAACTTCGTAAATTATTATGTTAAAAAATGAAAACAATTCTTTTAAAATTCCATTATTAATCGAAAAAAGTTTTCTTCAGAATAAAATTTATAGTATTTATTCAAGCAATCAAAAGCTTATCAAATTAAATAATGACATAGTTTTATTGCGTTTTTATTTAAATATTGGGAGCAGATTTTCGGAAATAAAGGCAAAATGTTTAAAAAATAATAGATGATTTACATTCTCCAATAAGTCCTGCGTTAAAATCAATTTTCCCAACAAAATTTAATTTCTTAAAATTTCATTACTTTACGTGGAGTGGGGTAACTGTTGTATAAAAAAATTACCTAGATTTTTTAAAAATAATAATTTTAAAAATGATTTTCTTCATTTAAAATAAGTTCTGAAAGTTTCATTAAAATCCGACAATCATTTGATTTTTGCAAGAATTTCCAAATTGTTGTGTTTTTCACCAGAAAAAAGCTGTGATACGTAATATTACATTTTCCATTGTAAACTTTCGTAACAATTTGGTTACCCGCTAACTAAAATCAAAACAAGATATTTTATCAAAATTTCGAACATGTTAAAAAGGATTAAATTTTATTTTTAAAATAACTTTAAAAAAATTGATCTTTACTCTTAAAAATAACATAATCATTTTGATGGAAAAAGTTTATTTTTATTAAGTTTGGGCCCTTCTTTATTCAGGCTAAAATGATTTTACAATGGAAAACGTAGTATTGCATGACTCAGTTTTTTTTCCGGTGACAAGCACATTAATTCGGAAATTCTTGCAAAAATTGTCAGATTTAAATACAACTTTCAGAATTTATTCACAAAAGAATTAAATTACTTTTAAATCATTATTTTAAAACATCTTTGTAATTTTTTTTAATTTCTTACCCCAACTCCACGTAAATTGATGAAATTACAAGAAATTAATTTCTGTAGGCAAAATTGTTTTTATTAGTTAAATACAAGACTCATTGGAAAATGTAAATCATGAATTATTTTTTAAAACCATTTAGCTCTTTTTACAGAAAATCCGCTCCGAATAATAAAACAAAAAAATGCAATGACATTATTTAATTAGATAAGGTTTAATTGCTTTTTTTTTAAAGGACATTATATTCTGAAGAAAATTTTTTCGATTATGCACATTGTGGTGCAGTGGATATCGGCTCGAAACGACAAATCGGGGAGCTGAGTTCGAATTCCTGTTGAACTCCTTGCATTCACTTAAACACAAATACCCTTGAGAAAGACATTAATCCGTCTCTTCCCTTCAATTATGGGTTAAATAACAGGACAGATTGAATTCTATAGCCTTGGCCGGCAACCAGTCTACCACAGAAAGCAATGGCAACCTACTGCTGGATAATCTTCTGCCCAGTCAGCCATGTCTCTTTCGAGACATGATCGCCCAAAGCGTGTATCACGTATGGCACTTAATTGACTGAATGAAATTTTAAAAGAATTGTTTTAATTTCATTGTTTATATTCAAAGGGCGTTTGTTTCACGGTTTCTTCCAATTACCTGAAAAATTGTACAATAGTGATGGAGACGTTTTTCCTCAATATATTTTCACACAGAGCCTCTGACCCAACAATAAGGCCTTTATCTAGTACCCTGAGAAGATAATTCTACTTTGGGTCAAGAGGGTGACTGCAGGAAGACCCTCTCTGGCAACAGGATTGTGTACCATGTCACACAAGCAGGAGAACTGGCTTTCAGACAATATCTGCGACCACATCTTCCCTTACATCTGGTTACCTAACTCTCTCACCAAACAGACCGCCACCCTCTGGATTATTATGTTTGGGTGCAGTTGAGCGAGAGCCTCCTTATAATACCAAAGATGAACTGAAGGCAAGATTTATGAAAGTTTTCACCAATTTAAATTATTAGACCGTCCAGAAAAATTGCAGGAGATTCCGAAGTCGTCTGGAGGCCATGGTTAAAGGAAATGGCGATTTTATTGAATAAATTTACTATTTAGTATTTCAGAATATTTTTGTGTCATTTTGGTAAATATACTTATTAAAATCATATGTCAGAGTTATTTTAATTTTTTTTTAACGTAGATGACACTTTATCCATCGCACCCTGCATATGATTTCAATACACATGCACTCTGACAGATAAATTAAATACACATGCACCCAGAAAATGGCTGTTTCTTGATGTCACTTATTAGCAAACATAAATGATTGAGGTTCAAAAGGTATGTAAGGCATATATATATATATATATATATATATATATGTGTGTGTGTGTGTGTGTAAGGCATATGTAAGGTATACATATATATATATATATATATATATATATATATATATAAGTGTTTCATTAAACACGTCCAAAGTAAGAAAATTAAATTATCTTCTCTAAGAAATGTAAAACTGCTGACATCATTCTCAATAATAATAATAACTCACCTGGAAGAGCCAAATTACAAAGAACCAATATTATTTAGGAATTCAGGTGTACCTTAAGAAACTGTATCCCTGATCAGTCCAAACTTGTAAATAATTATATTGGAGAAACTACAACATGCCTAACAAGAAAACTCTCGTTACATCACTCTGACTATAACTCACTTAGGCTTCATTTAAATACACATCGGAGTCTACCAAACTCTACCCGCAACATTCTCGTTAATAATACAAATATAATAGCCTCATCTACATGTGAAATTACTAAGTATAATGGAAGCATTATTCATAATAAAAAAAAGCCACGACCACAATGTGCTGGCTGTGACTTTTGCTATCTGTTAAAATGAGATGTCATTGTTATTTTCACTTTTGCGTAATTTAGACTAGAATTTATCCATCGCACCCTGTATTGTAATCCTTTAGACAAGCAGCGAACAATTGCACTGAGACAAGCGTTTTACCGATCAACACGTCATTATGTAAACAAAATAATAGACGGAAAAATGTCACGTGTATTAAAAATATGTAAAATAAATATTGAATTTTACACCTTATTATTATGTTTCAATATTCTCAAGTTATTAAAAGTAGTCTGCTCTCTTCAAATATATTAGTTATTTTTTATATATTTTCTCTACGAAGCGCACTGAAAAGTTGTAGATGTAATTATGAAGGGTTAACTGAACTGAGGGTGAAAGAGAATAAAAATATTTTAAAAGTATCCGAATAGACAATCTTTAGCTGGAAACAAGAGACAAACTACTACTCTTGTTCAAAGGACAGGGGAGGAGAGTGAATCGGAAGATAGTGGAATCCATATACTATTTAGAGAAAAAATAAATAGTAAATAAACTTTCAGAGTTTTGTCGAAGATGTTAGAGGTATAATTAGGAAGCTAATTTGCATATTCGATCTGCAAGCAGAAAACATTTTACTGCAACATTCGATTGAAGTCATGTCCTTGCAGGCAATATGTTGCCTTTTTTATTCATGTATTGAGGCGACAAAATACAAAAACAAGACGTGTTTCATTGTTTTACAATTCGAATTATTTGCCACTGACTAAATGAAATTGACTTTCCACTTATATAAGCTGGCCAACATTGTAAATTTATTCCTTCTATGCTTGATTTTAACAATCATCACAATCACAAGATATCTAAACAAAGGTTAATGTTTAGGCTATTATCGTTGATGAGTTCAAACTCAGCTGCCGAAGCCACACTTACATGCTGGAGTCGGCTTCAAAACGAACCGTGAGTCATTATTTTCAAAATATCGTTTCTAGTTAGCTTGGTCGTTAAGATGAGACTTGTCGTGGTCGTAAGTCGTCACTCAGCGATACAGAATGATGTGCTCCTTGTTGATCTAAACGAGGAGCGATGGTTTATGAAGAGTTGAATTTACTCGTCACGCTGTCTTTCGGTTACTTTCAAACTTACATTTCTTCGTACGATTCGGCATTTGTGGTCGCAGCACGTACTCGTAAATCATGTCCATTTTATCTCTATTCTGGTGTCAGTTTATCATACCAAATTGTTATCTATACTAACCTGTAATTTGCCAGCCATAAAAACAATGCTCAAGTGATTGGTTCCCGGCTCAAACTGAAATGAATGTGCATCTTCTGTTTATGGGAAAGAACATAAAAATAAAGTAAGGTTCAAACCCAGGTGTATTAAAGAAAACATTGTGAGATGTGTTTGATTACTATTTCATTCATCTTATAATAATAAGTTTTAATATAAATTGACACTTCTTAATATAAGTTTACAACTGGTTACTTCCTAATATCGTAAATTGACAACTGGTAACTTCCTAATATAGTAAATTTACAACTTGTAACTTCATAATATCATAAATTGACAACTGGTAACTGTTATGTGATCGATTTCTAATGGAAGATTTTATTCTTACCTGTTGTACTTTTTTATTTTCTTCTCTCACTTGTATTCTTTTCTCGAAAACACACGCATATATATATATATATATATATATATATATATATATATATATATATATATATATGAACAAGCCATTAGGAAGATTCCGGTCGATAACACTAACATGCTTTATAGGTCGTGTTACGGAAAACATCTTGGTGTGAGAGAGACCATTTACATAAAACGCACGAAACCCAACATAAATATCATCTCATTCAGCAACGGAAATAGTGTATTGGTTTCTTTTTATAAGAAAAAGACACCAACTCAAATTATAGTAGTGTGAGGGTATGTATCTTCTTAGAACTTCTTCCGATATATTGATGATGATCTATTTATATATCCTCGTGATACTGATTTACCTGACCTAATAGAATAACTAAACAAAGTCGAAAATGCAATAATATTTACAAACAAAATGGAAGGATACAATTTCTTACATTTCCAAGACGTGTTAACAACAGTTTAAAACTTGGTATCCTCCGAAAATCAACAAATAAAAACGATCTAATAAATTTATATACTCAAAGCAAAATAAAGCCTGGTATAATCATCGGGTTCTACTGAACAGCACTCAGAATTTGAAGATCTCAGTATTTACATGAAGTGGATAGATATATTGAAAACACTTTGAGGTTTCTTCAGTACCATAATTATTTTATATTCAATGCGAAACAAAAAGCTCATAAAATATTTCAAAATACAAAAACAGCCCACCCGACAAATCCAGTAAATAAAAAAATATTTTCCTACCAACTAACTCTGTTCCATCTACAATTGGAAAGAATCAATCTAAATTCACCATAAAATTTGTTAGTACTACATCTAAAACAATAAAAGATTTAAATAATACTAAACAACAAAAATAAGCTAAAACATGAAGGAGGATCGCCCTAATAATCAAGGAATTTAGCAAAAAGCTTATGTGAACGCAAAAGAAACATTTTACAGAAAAATATACCAAATGTGTTTGTTGGCTACCGTAAAGAAACTGACCACATTTTTGACATAAAAAATGCTACTTTGGTCAAAGGAAAAATTAATTCCAACGAAAATGTCTAGAGAGATACTTTGACCGCAAGGTCATTCATAGTAGATCTGTCACCTGTCTCTTACGACAGTTCAATATTCCTGAGAGAAATGCTATTATTACAATGTGGGATATCGACGAACAAAAATGATGAACAGAAGAAAACATTTAAATTTTAAATTACCAGCATCCCTGGTTCGTGCACAGGTGTAGTCGCACAAATTAAGTCGGATGAAGTACTAAAGAACGAAATGCATCGCAAACCTTCCCACATTGTCATACGTTTTTGCCAATATTGTTCCTCATATATAAAAATATATATCCTTATCGCGCACGCGCACACACACACACACACACACACACATACACACACACATATATATATATATATATATATATATATTATCGTCTCACCCCAAGCAAAGAAGTACTGCCACTGATGGGCAGGGGTTTCCATAATACGAGATTGAAGAGAGAGGAGAATAGATCAATAGTCAGAAAATGGGTAAAAGAAGGATAGGTACATTGGTGTGAAGAGAGCTGCGTGAGAGCAAAGTGTAAAGTGTGAAGAAGGATGGGAGTCAAGGAGATAAGAGATGACAATTGATGTTGCATATAAACTCTTGGAGATCGTAGCTATGAGGGAAACAAGTATACGGAAGGGAGTTCCAGAGGAGAGAAATGCGAATAAAGAAGCTGTTAAGTAGAAGTTATGGTTACACTTGATTGTTTTAACAGTAAAACGGTGCGACCTTGTGGCTCGAGTAAATTCGTGTAGGTAGAAGAACCAAGAAGCTAAGCTCGTCGGAGCAGAATACGTGATAGTATTTGTAGAAGAGACAGAGGGAATCCACATCTCGTCGGTGAGAAAGTGGCTGGAGTCGGGCCACCAGATTAGGATCGACTGCATTGCAGATTCTTCATTGGATTTTGTCGAGAACGGGCGCCTGACCAGATATGACAGCAGTATTCAATGCACGCGCGAACGGTAGATTTGTAAATGTGCATGATGGATTTAGAAGAGAAAACTTCCGGGGGCTACACAGGGACCCGACCTTCGTAGCAGTACATTTAGCTATTAATTCCATGTAGTCGTTCCACTTAAGCTCAGCTGAGAGAATGAGGCCAAGGAGGAGCAGTGTATTGCTCTCAGGGAGACTAGGTTAATCCATGCTCATGGCGGGTAGGAAAAAATGTCTGTCTTGGTTAGAAGATAACAGCTCCGTTTTGGAAGCATTAGAATTTACGAGCAAGTTCTTACCCCAGTCCACCACAGCAGCAAGGTTTATTTTATCAGCATCCGCAGATTTCTTAGCGAGGCGGAAATAAATGGTTGTGTCGTCAGCGTAGATGCCTACTTGGGATCTGATTACATCAGGGAGATGGTTGATGAAAATCAGGAAAAGCGTAGGACCTAGAATAGAGCCTTAAGCCACACCCGTGTTCTTATAATAGGATCTGGAATCATAGCTGCGCAATAAAACCTTCATTAGGCGAGCGTGTCACGCTCTGTCAAATGCTTTGAAGATATCCAGGGCAACTGCCCGAGATATATGTACTCAGTTATGGTCGTTAGCATGTCAGTGATAGATCTGGCGAAGCGGAAGCCATACTGTATGTCGGAGAATAGGCAGTGGACTATAAGATGTTGAGCTACTTCAGTATTGACGATAGCCTCGAACACTTTGGCAAAAATGAGTAGGGGGTTGATAGGGCGATAATTGGAGGGGTCTATTTATTCTCCCGAGTTTTTAAAAACAGGAACCACAGACGAGGACTTGCAGCAGGTAGGAAAGCAAGAAGCAGGAACACAGTAGTTGTAGAGACGATGACTGGGATTCCATCACGTCCGCTCGCCTTATGAGGGTCAAGTTTTGAAATTATTTTAGAGACTAGCGAGGGTGTAATGCAAACGTCGCTCAGTTGAGCCTGAATTCTAAATGGAAAATAGGGTGTGGATATTCCAGATGAATTAAATGCGGAATTGGAGGAAAATCAGCGAGCAAAGCACTAATCCTTGTCCGCTGTAGCTGTGAGGACCTCATATTTATTGATTAAAAGAGGGATTGGAAGGATTGCTGCTGTTAAGCACATTTTTGTAGAGCCGCCAGTAGTCTTTGGAGCCGAACTTGCACGCTGTTATACGCTGCTTCATTCTGTCAGCAAACAACAGCTTCGCGTTGTTGAGGATCGTTACTAGCAGAGACAAAATGTCGCCTATTATGGTCAGATGCGTGACTATGATAAAGCCGGAAGTAGGGATTCCTGTGGGCTGTGGTGGCCAAGAATCAGGGGGATCAATACGGTTTAGGTGGAACCTCCTGGCTGAGAATGAAAATATCGATGCCAGCTTTTACCCAGGAGGAGACATCAGAAGCGCATTTTTTAATGGGGAGACTAAAAACGTTCTTCCAAGGAAAGTCACACAGAAAATCTTGTAGTGTCTCCCACTCGGCCTTTGATAACAGTAAGAGATTCTGCTGGTCAGAGGTTCCGGGGGGGGGGGGAGTGAAGAGGGATATCAACAGAAACCACAGCATGATCAGAGTTGCTAAGAGGGCAAAGCTATACACACACACACACACACACACACACACACACACACATAAACATATATATATATATATACATATATTAGAGAAAATTTTAAAAATTCAAAGGTGTCGGATGTACATTTCGACATAGGATCTCTAATAGAGATTCTACGTCACGTCAGCGACATTGTTTTTTTCCAAATGGCGAAGGCCCTGGGGTAGAGTGTGGAGGGGTTTTAGGTTAACAACGGTCACAAAGTAGAAAAGAACAGAGCTGGTAGTCGCGGGGTTACAGGGTGTTGAAACGGTATATTTAGGAAGGAGAGGAATAGGAGTTCATATTTTATAAAGATAGACAACTAAAGGAGTTAAATTACTTTTTTAAGGTTAAAATTTTGGGCTGTTTGAAGAGGTGTATTTAGGCGAGAAGGAATGGATTTCAATATAAGATTTTAAAAATTTATATTTAAGTTTATTTGATTAAACCTTTTAGGTAGAAGCGAGCTAAATGCCAATTACAGGAAGTTATCAGTTTAAAAATTATTAGAGAAAAAATATTAGAGATAAAATATTAGAAAAAATATATATATATACATATATGTGTTAACCAAGAAAGAAGGGGTTGAGTAAAAGAATCCATATTTTCTAAAAACAGGCAATTAAAGGAGCTTGGGATAGGAAGGTAGGGGGTTAAATACTTTTTAAGGTTAACGTTAGGGTAAAATTAAGATTAAAACTTAAATTAAATCCTTTTAATTTATATTCTAACATTTAGTCAACGGAGATTTAAATTCTAAATTTAAGTATTCGAAAAATTTGCCTTGTGGTGGCACTTACTGATGAATTCTCTCCTAAGATTCAGTAGCCGGTGTTGGTGGGGGTATTTTAATATTGAAATTTTTTCATAAACATAGACAGCACCTATCACGAAAATTCCTCGGAATACTGGCTGAACCTATCAGTTTCCAGCTAATTTCAGGATCCAGCCTTTCCTCTTTCATTTTCCAGAATGCCCGCGAAAGGGCTGTCTGGTACCTCTGACCGGGGTTCGAAAAGGAGTACCTGTGGTTATACAGTCTTTGTTTGAAAGGACCGGCGGACATACCGATATAGGTCCGGAAGTCGTTTTTTTTTTTTTTTTTTTGTTTGTTAGATGGAGAAATGCGGGCTTCATAAATCACCTGGGTGGATTTGCATTTTCCCTCCACCGAGCAGGCGTCCACAGAATTACAGCTGCATTCGTTTAGAATTCCGGACCTAGATTCAGCATTGCGAAAGTTCACCAGAATACTCTTATTATATTGGCTCTGGATTCTTAATACATTGAGCTCTCTGCCTGCATCACTTTTTAATGTTAAAAATGTTTAATATTGTTTAGGATCAGGTTCTTGGAATTTACCTTCCTACTCTTCCACTTCGGATTAAAAAAAACAATATATATATATATATATATATATATATATATATATATATATTGTCCTACGTCGATGGCAACGACTCGGAGTTGCAATAATCAGGTGCATATTTCAAATTAACAATAGATTTGAATGTAAGTTCTCTCAATGTTCATGGGAATTAAATCTTATAAAGTGACTGATTTTTTAGTAACAAAAGTAAAAATTTAAATATTCTAAAATTACATGTAGAAAAAACTAAATTCACAATTAAAATATAAAAAATATTTAAATGCAGGAAGAGGAAATCAAAAAAGCGTAATACATAAACCACAAAATTTTAAATATTCTAAGATTATATAAGATAAAAATATTAGAAATTTAGATTAAAAATTTAAATATAAAATTTAAAACTAAAACTAAAAAAAGTTAAAACTTAAAAGATATTAGAATGCAGCTAGCAAAAAATAAAGGGCGAAGTTAATAATTATTAATAGTAATAATTGCAGGAGAAAGAAAGAAAGAAAGAAAGAAAGAAAGAAAGAAAGAAAGAAAGAAAGAAAGGGGAAGTGAAAGAGTGAGGAACAAAGAGAGAAAGAATGGGGAAAACGTATAGAGAAATCTATATCAATCTCGGTCTAAGTATTTAAGTAAGTATTTTTTCTATGGCAACATATGGGCATTAAATCGCTTTTTTGTTAAAGAAACTAGGATTATTTATATGGCTTAGGATTACAAGTTTTTCTAAAAGGCATAAGTTACAACTATCTCCTTTTCTGTAGTAACATTTGGATTTAGCTACGATATTCCAGATAATAATTGGTTTCTTATTGTTTTTTAGTTTCCAATAATATATGGATAAAGCACTGCTTTTGCTGTATATCTGTTGTTTAATAACAACATGTGATTGTTAAATCCCATCTTCCAACTGTTAAAAGTGCTTCCAAAGTAAAATTTAACATCATAATCTTCAGAATGAATACGAGCTCTATAAACAATACTTTCGGACATTCATTGGCCAGTCAATGGGCACGTTTTATTTTTCGGCAGTTTCAATTATTTTTTGAAGGATCATTGTTGTTAGTAGTAGGGTGACTGATATTATTGATGTGACACAAGTGTTTATGTGATATCATAGTATTATGCTGTGAAATTAATTTATCTATATTCTTAACGCAACTTTAATTGACTTTAGCATTATTCCTGTTGAATTAGTTTTATTGCGCTAGAATTGTTTATAAATATTAAATTTAGGAAGAATTTACCAATGTTTATATATATATATATATATATATATATATATATATATATATATATATATACGTATGTGAATGTCCGCATGTGTTCATTGAAATAATTTCTAAGATTTTGTTGTTTCATAAGCGCACACACATATGTATTTAATAGTCTAATCATAGTAATTTTTATGATGGATGTCTTTTCTTCCATCCATGAGTTGTATTTGTTTTCTTCTGTAAAACGCTATCCACATTTTTTTCTTTTTATGCCAAAATCCATTTTTACAGAATTCCATAAAACTCTGTTGCATTATCTGTGTATAAGCCATTTTGTATGAAAATGTTTTTGTATTGAAAACAATCAGCATATATCCTTTAATAACCTAAAGCATAAATTAACCAAATTTGTGTAAAATTCAAGAGGAAATATATGAAAAGACTTTTAATTCAGAAACTATTTGTGTCATAAAAAACGTTGCTAATCCTTGTAATAACTGTTCAGTCTGCTGAATTCTTTATTTTTGCTTATTTTGTTGCAGCAATTATCTTTACCATTATTCATTGTTTGACTGAAGTAAGAAAAAATATTACATTCATCCTGCAGACATTTATCCTGTTTAATCAACCAAGTAAAAGGATATTTCATTGTGATATTACTAGATTTTGCTGCATGATAGCAAATCTTGAATGTTATAACTGGTTCCAGAATCCTCCCCAAATGATTAGCCTTATCATGTAAACGATAATTCTTAAATCAGTTGAGACTAAAAGTTTTTGCAAAGTGAAGACTGATAAATCAGACCAACTTTTTATCTACTATAAACTTCTTATAACGGCTTTCCTTTCATTTGGAAATGAACTATACATATTAATAAAAATATTTAATGATATATTTAATAAAAATAAGGGTAAACATTTAGAAAATGTATTTTGCTGGGCTTGAGTTTCAAGAAGAATAAAGCTCGGAAATCGACAACACCAAACTATTTAAATACAAAGCAAGAAAGAAATAGTTTGAAAAATTAAAAATTAAAAATTCATAGAAAAAAATCTTTATTATCAATAAAATAAAAAAAATATTTTTTAAATGTATTAAAATGAAAACATCTTACTTGAAAAATGTTTTAAAAAATATAACATTTAAAAAGGAAGTCATGCTGTCACAAATTTATTTTGACCATTATCCATGCAAAAAAGAAATTAAAAGTCAAATTTAAATAACCTTAAAAACTTGATTTAAATGTTGCAGAATTTATTCTAATTAGTTGATAAACTTTTGGCATATCTGAAGAAAATCTTCTGCGAAGGCTTTATATTAACATCATAAACATATCGTCAGAAAGAATACATCGTAGGGACAAGAGGTAAACCATCTTAAAACTTAAGCATTTTTTGTGAAACGATGTTTTTTGTAAACACTGTGAATGGAGAGAGCTTGTTCCCAAAAAACACAAAACAACAATAAATTTTTAATTATCTCCACAGTTCCGCCTCTCCAGCAATATATTCTGAAAATATTTCTGAAAAACAAATATTCAAACGGTTCGACAAATCTTTGTTACTGACCAACCCTCACACAGAACAAGATGCATACAACCTTTATATAAACTTATTTATAAATGGAACTTTGTCTGTGGGTGTGTGTGTCTGTGTGTGTATCCGTTACGTATAGACTCCGAAATGGCTGAACCGATTTCCTTGAAAATTTACACAGTTGTACTATAAGCATCTGCGAGTGTTTTTAGCTAGGTTTTGTACATCCGATAAATATCGAAAATCGATAATCGAAAAAATCGGGTTATAGAAGGAGTGATCTAATTTTAATCAAATTTGATACACTCATAGGCAAAGACATAAGAAACGACATTCAGAAGTTTCAAGGTTGCACTTCTTACAATAGTGCCGAAAATCGATAATATATATAACAGGCAAGATACCGGGTCTGATCAAAATCAGTTTTTCAGCCCTTTTATTTTAGTTTTTGTTTCGGGTTTGGCTCTAAGTAAGTATAATTGTAGTTCTTAGCCTCAGCCACGATACCATTTACTCAGAGGTCTTATTTAGTCTTCAAAATTCAGTTTACAACAAAAAAAACTTATTTGATATCGATACCAGGAAATCAAAATTTGACTTACATCCATTCATTTTTCTTTCAGTCTACGGTTTTGCTTTATCTGGAAACATCTATTGCATTTTAGTCTTTCGTGTCAACGTCTGAAGAGTCTGAGCTCTAGGACCATGGATTAGTTTTAAAGCTTTCATTACACCCGAGCAACGCCGGGCTATACTGCTAGTCAGTTTATAGAATAACAATGCAATGAGATTTTCGGGTAGCGTAACGGATAATCTACGACGTAAGTTCAAATTTAGGACTATGCTGTAGGTGGAACTATGATTCTCCTCATTTTAGATGGAAAAAGTTGCTCAGCTCCGGGGATTAGAACCTTTGGCAGCACCTTCTGCACCACACTAAAGGTTTGGGTCTGTGTAATACCGATGCCAGCAAAGTAATGTTCTCAAGATCAAGGCAAAAATCAATTTTTGTCCTTATCCTATATGCATCAGTGTATTTAAGGAGATCCCCACATTAAAACGACCTTGTGTTACTTACTGACTTGGTAAAGAAGCCAGGTAAATATATCTTTCTATGTGAAAACTAGCAGAGTAGATTGGGTTCACTAGCCTTGATAGGCAACCCGTTTAAAAAAAGGAGAACACTGAATTACAAAGCTTGAAGAATGTAATAAGAAACCCTCCTATTATATTTCCAAAAATGATTAGAAATTTACAGATAATAAAACAGAAATCAAATACTTAGAGCTATGAGGACTTGCATCTTGAGGGAACATGAAATTTCAAAATATAATTTAATAAAATTGACTATATATGTAAAGCCCATATATAAACAGTCTTTACGTCAGTCTTTACAATGTTACAATTATTTAACAGAATTATTCTAATCGATACAGCGAAACATTTATGTATTTTATTGATGAGAATGTTATATTTAATAAAGGGAAATATTATTAATTATATTTGGGTATTCAGCCAATCTTGAATTTATTGGTATCTAATTCAGTTTCATGCTCTTATTGTGAAAAGAAAAAAAACACTTTTTTTATATTTTATACTTGAAAAGAACGAGGAAAATTGCAAATAATCCGTTCAGAAAATGATTCAAAATGAAAAACAAAATTTTCTTCGCGGTTTTCTTATGAATATCAGTTCCATTCATTAAGTAACTCAGATCCAAAAGACGAATAAATAAAATGAATGTCATTTTAGCACTCCCCAAAGAGTTCTAACTTATATTTCAATTTTCTCTGTCTGCACAGGACAGGATGTTGTATGTTGATGGTAAGAAACTCCAAGATGTCAACATGAAATCTCGTCCTAGCTTTATGCAAGACAGAGAAGAAATCCGGGGAATATTGTTTCCTGCAGTCGCGTGAGTTCAATATGTGCTCGCCGTTTGATGAATCATGCGTCTGCAACTGCCCAGATGTTATAGGCGCCTGTCTACGGACTGTACTCGGCACGTGCTGAGCTATCCTTACCTCCAAACGCTGAATGCTCTTGCCCACGTAGTCGGTTTCCCACCGACACTTATACTGATAAACAATGAGATTTTGTTGATTGGTAGGCGAAACATCCTTACTTGGAGGGTGCGAAAGCAGTTCTTGTAATGAAGATGTTCCTAACATTGACAGCATTGAAGCAACGCTTGATGGAAATTACAATTTTCTTAGATAATTCTTAACCCTCAGAACCTATGCATGGGAGTCTTTAATAAATAGAACACTTGGGAGGGCCGGATATTTTCGCTTCATTGATCTTGTTAACTTTTTGTCTCATGACTGCTGTTAACATACTTTCAGGGTACCCATTAACTAATAACAATTGTTTCACATTTCTTAATTCGGCGGTGAGTTTGCAGTCGGAACACACCATCAATGCCAGATAAGTAAGGGTCCTGATTAGATTCATTTCCTAGATTTAGGTGCAAAAGAGTTTCACGTTAAATAAAAACCAGAGAAATTGGGTTTGCGGTAGATACTGGTATGGAAACATGATGGCGTCCTCTCAACCAGTACATCCAGGAAAGGTCGCTGATTGTTCTCCTCTATTTCCATTGTATATCTTAATGATGGATGTAGATTGTTAATTTGGGAAAAAAATTCTTCCGCTTTCTCTATAGATGCGAAGGAAGTAAAGGTGTCATCGACGTAGCGGAAGTAACAATGGGTCTTATCTGTTCTGTTAAATATCTTCACATAATAGCCCACGAAGATATTAGGCAGCAAGGGATCCAAGGGACCACCCATCGCTACCCCATCAATTTGCCGGTACATACTATAGTCAAAGCTGAAAGAGACTGACTTAGTAGCCATCTCCATCAACTCAACAAAGATATTTTCTGCAAATGATGAATTTTTTTTCATAGCCACAGTACAGATATTCTGCACAAATTTCAATTGTTTCATTCAGGGGAACATTAGTGAACAGACTTACTATATCGAATGAAACAAAAATGCTATCTTCTGAGTTTAGCTTTAGTTTGCCTATAAACTCTGCAATCTGAAAAAAATCAGCTACACAATATTCTGAATAATATTTCAGAACAGGCTGAAGAACTTCATTAAGCCACCTAGCAAGATTGTGTTGGGCAGAGCCAACCATGAACAAAATCGGCACACCAACCTTATGTATTTTAGGTAAACTAAAATTTGGTTTGCCTAAAATACATAAGGTTCCATCTCATTAATTTTTTACCTAAAATACATAAGGTCTCTTACCATCAACATACAACGCCCTGTCTTATGCAGACAGAGAAAATTGAAATATAAGTTAGAACTCTTTGGGAATAACTACAGCCTAACATAGGTAATGATGGCCTTCTTTGTTTTAATCAATCCTGTGTTTTTAACCTGAGACGTTGTTCAGAATTCATAACAACTTCTCTGTTTTAACTGCCGACGATATATTTCCGAAGACATGTCAGCCGAAAGGCGTCTAAAATCCCCAGGTTATATTTTTTGTTTTCCCTTTTTAATTGAGATACTTTTGTATCTTTCTTAATAAAAAATAATTGTTAAATAGTGAGATAGTAAAAAGAATTTGTTTATATATATTTTCAGAATTTATAACATAAATATGTTATAATATCACAACAAAAGTAGCTTTTTTGTTTCGACACTATTTATGTCTTATTAAGTAAATGAGGTTTATTTCAAGTTGAAGAGTTTTAAAAGGTTAAAAACAAACCAAAAACAAACCAAATCCCCCTTAATCAGGGAGGCATTGTTGCATGGACAGTGTAGACCAATCAAAATAACGTAACTTTTAATTTGAAGAAAATGAGAACAGACTCGAAAAAACAATTTTTGGGGGCATTAATATTAATATTTGATTAAAATGAGATCAGAATTATTAATCGACTATTAGATTCGCTTTATTTTTATTGCGAATTTTAAATCCTAAGTTTAACAAATCATTAGAGTTAGATTATTATAAAATTGTCCAGATATTAAAAAAGGAAAAGACATGAACGCACAGATACAAACCTACAAACATTCAAACATGGACAAATAGACGACTATACACACATACATTGGCATAAAGACACATATACTGATTAATATGCGCACGCATATATACATAATATATATACATAATAAATATTTCGAACAATATAATGTAAATAATTACAATATCTCTTCTCAGAAATATAGACATATCCTGAAGAATGTAGGAGCGTTCAACGGCCGAAACTTTGTTAATTTAACAACAAAGATGAGGACAAAATGTAAATAATGTAAACAATTAAAGTACCTCATCTGAGAAATAAAATTTTTTTACTGATGCGCAAAAGCAAGTTTTCTCCCTGCGCTGATATCGAAAGCAAACGCGCCATGAAATTTGGTCTTGAAAGTTGAACAATTAACTGCAGACAATAAATCTAAATTTGAGAGACGTGGCTTTTAGAAAAACGATTCTTGGGTAATATGTACATCGTGGAAAGGAAATGGAATGTATTTAGACCTGAGATAACAAATAAACAAGAGTACATCAGGCCACGGTTAATTTTCCTTTAGCATTATTTGCAAATAGTTTGAAAGACGGTGGAAGACATTGGGATAATGAGAAAAATACTGGCCCGAAAGTGATATGTGAACATAACACAAATTGCTTGTCAGAGAAAAATGCGTTAACTGATATGAAAGTAAAAAGTCACGTATATTTTGTGCGAAGTTGATGTATGAGTGAATCCAACAAAATGATCATTTGTGTTTCTGCTTATTTTCAGTCAACGCTCAAATAAATATTGTACTCATTATGCAATCAGTCGAGTTCTAAACGTTGAAATAGAAAACTGGAAAACGCTTCCTTTTATCCGTTGAACCAACTGAAGTGAATTCAATATATTTATTTTGCTTTTATTTAAGTTGGCAACTGAAGGAATTGAAAGTTATTCATTACCAACTTTGATTTGGAGGAGTTTGCATAATAGTTGCGTAAGAAGAAAGAAATTCAACAATTAAAGGAAAGAATGTATTCAAAAGAAGTTAAAGAAATTTTTTCGATTTATTTTAAATGCTTTCTTAGCACGTTGGAAATAGAAAATAGAAATTATTTAAATCATTCAAGAGAAAATCTGGTAGGAACCAGAACAAATAATACTACTAGATGCATTTGCTTTATTCATAGACATTCTGAGTCCAAAAAATATGTAAGTATACAGTAGGAGTGACGGAATTTTTAAACGCGTAACCTGTGTTTAACAAAGTAATTTTAGAGTGAATAGAAGACATACATCAACCTTCATTAACACAAAATCAAATACTGAAGTGAAGACCACGCTTTTTATCGTTAACTGTCATTGAAAGGTTATAACTTTCAGTTGGTCTCCAGCAAAATCCGTCAGTTGCAACTGGTTTTCTTCTTTTTCTTCTTCTTCTTCTATATGACGTGTCCCTTCAAGACGTAAGTGATCATGACCCACACATCTTCCTCTCATTTGCAGCAGTTAATACATTTGTCTTGTTATTTCTCCCAACCCTTTCTCTGCCATCCATTTGCTTAAGTCCATTAAGTATGTTACGCGCTGTTTCCCCTGTCACTCTTTTCCTCTATCCGCCCTGTGAGTATCACATTTTCCAAATCGTCCTTCTTCATTATGTATCCAAGAAACTTCAGCTGTCTCTTCTTGATGTTAAATAAGTTTCATTTTCGTTTCCTTTCTCTCGTCGTTGCTTACATGTTCGGTCCATGGTATCCGCGGCATCTTTTTTAGAACCACATTTCTGTTGCTTTGAGACTTTCCTTTATCTTTGAGAAGATTGTCAAGCATTTGGTGCCATGTAGAAGGACATAACAGTCCAGTACTCTTTTCTTTGTTTCCGTTTCTCAATAGGCCACTCAGCTTTTTCAATGCGTCTTTGGCTATCCCAATACGCCTTCGAATCTCAATATCGCACTTTCCATCTTAAACACCCATAATAACCCGAAAAGCTTTGCGATGGAGAGAACTGGAAGTACCAAAATGAATCAAAACCATACAGACAGTACGATTTACTAAAATAATTATGAAATTTGCAAGTGAAAATGAGGAGATTGACCTTCACTTAATTAACAATGTAACCAGTTTTTAATGGTATTTTTCATCCCAAGGAAAGCTATTTGTGTGCAGGGGGTTACATGAAAGGAGAGCGAAAGATAACATAGGAGGAGAACAAATAGAAAGGGGAACAGATTAAAGGAGGTATCAGAGAATGGTTATGATAAGGATGGAAATACTGGTGTGAAGTAGGGTGAAAAGAGAGAAGAACAAGACACAGGGGTTGTCGGAGAAAGGATAAGAGAGGGATGGGAGTCAAGGAGATAAGAGATAGCGATCGACGTTGCATTTAAACTATTGAAAATTGTAGCTATCACGGAAGCAAGTAAACGAAAGGGAGTTCCACAAACGGAAAGCGCGAGAAAAGAAACTATTAGAGTAGAAGAGGCGGTTACATTTAATTATTTTGACGTTAAAAGAGTAGGACCTTCTTGCCAGTCTAGTTGTTCAAGTAAATTTGTGTAGAGGGGGCATCAAGGAATAAGCTGGTCGTAACAGAAGCCGAGAAAATAATTGTAGAAGAGACAGAAGGAAGCAACATTTCCCGGAGAGAAAATGACTGAAGTCGAGCCGCCAGGTAGTATCGAGTACATTGTAGATTCTCCTTTGCATTTTGTCGAGAACATCGATATGAATAGCAAGAACTTCCGACTAGATATGAAAACAGTATCCAATGCACGCGCAGATGATTGATTTGTATTTGTGCAAGATGGATTCAGGAGAGAAAAACCTTCTTCGGACGACACAGTGACCCAATCTTCCTAGCAGTAGATTTAGCTATTGATTCAATGTAGGTCAGAGTGCCAGACTTTGTCAAATGCTTTGAAAATATCCAGGGCAAAAGCTCTAGCTTCGCCGATCTTATCGAGAGCCTGGTATGTGAATTCGGTGATGGTTATTGCCGTATCAGCCGTTGGCCTAGCGAATCGGAAGCCGTACTGTCTGTCGGGGAGTTGATTATCGTCTGTTAGATGTTAAATTATTCAGCATAGATGATGGCCTCGAGCACATTGCCTACAATAGGTAGCTGATAAAGCGATAATTAGAGGGGTTTGAGTGTTCGCCAGAGTTCTTAAATACAGGAACCACAGAGGGGGACTTCTGGCAGGCAGGAAAGCAGGAAACAGAGAGACAGTAGTAATAAAGTTTAGAGAGGACACAGGAGAGTTCAGGGGGTACCTCATGACGATAACCGGGCATGGATGAGAAATAATTAAAAAAAAGCAGCAAAGAATACATCAAAGAAACAAAGGAAATATGGGACAATATATTTGTCAGTAGAAGCATAATTGAGAAAATAATAATCTGCATTTTAT
This sequence comes from Ascarosepion bandense, assembly GCA_037127315.1. Lineage (NCBI taxonomy): Eukaryota > Metazoa > Mollusca > Cephalopoda > Sepiida > Sepiidae > Ascarosepion > Ascarosepion bandense. The sequence goes on along the minus strand of JBBBDQ010028664.1, from coordinate 880,775 downwards.
GCACTCTGAGGTATTCGAGGTTCTACTTAAACCCGAAAAGAGAAATTCAAATTTTGTATCCAGGAAGCGAATGGTTGGCAACTCATAACACATTCTCGTGGGGCACCTCAACGCGATGTAATGTTTAGTAACTTTGTCTTGCTAGAACAATTAGTAATGAGTTCGATCCTCGCTAGGTACCCCGTACCCTGAGCCTTGTACCACATAGAAAATCGTCATAACACATTCTTGCGACAAGACTTTAATAGAAAACAATGCTCCATTATTGAGGATTGTGTTAAATTTGCGAGAAAAGAACTTGGAAAATATATCGGATAAAATAATGAAATATTGAAATATTATTTATGATTACTATAATTCACGATGGTATGAGCAAAAGTAATAAATTCACAATGGTATGAGCAAGTGTAATAAATTCACAATGGTATGAGCAAGTGTAATAAATTCACAATGGTATGAGCAAGAGTAATAAATTCACAATGGTATGAGCAAGTGTAATAAATTCACAATGGTATGAGCAAGTGTAATAAATTCACAATGGTATGAGCAAGTGTAATAAATGCAGAAATGTTTAGAATACAAAAACAACACAAGGAATGGAAAACAGCACTGAAATTCTTTTCCTCCTTCTATGTATATACGATGTTCTTTCAGGACATTAGTGATAATGGCTCACCACATTTTCTTGCCCTTTGTGGTTCGTTGTATTTTTACCATGTTTACCATATCCGTATCCGTCATCATTTCACTGAAGCTCGCCAGTTTGGCTGTGCGTTGATTTTTTGTCTCTCTTACCTTCAATCTGTCCCATATATATCAAATTTTCCAAACCCCTTTTCTTATTTTGTGTCCCAGAAACCTCAGGCGTCCCTTTCTTTAGTTTGTTTTAGAACTTCGTCGTTGGTCACATGTTTGGTCCATATTATTCTCAGCATCCGCCTGTAGAGCCATATTTATGTTTCTTCAAGTCTCTTCATCTACAAGGAGATTGTCCAACATTCACTGCCATATAAGGGAAGAGGAATTATACTACATAACAGATTGAGTGAAACATAAACATAATTTAGAATATGACTAAAAAGTACATTAAAATTATGAGGATAGAAGTATGATGGCAGGCAACTTGCTTCTAACTACACATTTCTACTACGGTAGCTAATTAATCCCTGTGGCTGATTCCTGCTTAGGCACAACAACTCCCACAAAACCAACCTGTGATTTATACTGTAACTCTGCTGAACGGGCCTTAGTTACAATTTATGGGAGAGAGTGCTTGTGGGGTGAGTTTTTTTTTTAATCGTATCACCCCGAGCAAGGCGGTAACGCCACTGATGTGCAGGGGGTTACGTAATAGTGAAAAGATTTGAAAACAGAAAGCCGGAAACCACATCCTAAACAGGGAACAAGTTAACCTGTTCAGTAGACGTGGGTGGAGTGTGAACTGGGCGATAGATAGATCTATCTACTCCAATTGAAAAAAAAAAACAAATTGAGAAGATTGGAAAAGAGAAAGCCGGAAACCACATCCTAAACAGGAAACAAGGGATGAGCCTCTTAACCTGTTCAATAGACGTGGGTGGAGTGTGAAACGGGCGATAGATAGATCTATCTACTCCAATTGTTTGAAAAGATTGAGATCAATATAATAAAATGACCAATTGCAGTAACACTTCATTTTTTCAAATAAGCTGTATATATATCAACTAAAATAAAAGATAATTGTGATAAAATGAATACAGTTAAATAAATCAACAAGACGTTTATTCAACAAACTCATCATAGATACTGAAATAACAAATAACTGTAATGAAATGACCAATCACAGTAAAATGCAAAAGAGCTTCTATTCAACTAAACTGTATGTAAATAATCAATATTCTATATACAAATCTATAATTTTAAGGAAACACTATTTTAAAAATAAGTACAAATTTTATTCACCCAATCATTAATATTTTCTGCAACTTCAGAGTTAATTCTGGAAATATGTAAGATAAAAATTATTGGCGTGTTATATGTACACAACAGGCAAAGATTATTGGAAAGAATGCCAAGAATATGTAAAGCAACAATTAAGGCAGTTGGTGCTTTTATTGAGGAAAACAAAATATAACATTGTTATATGATAATTTTTTATAGCTAAGTTCTTATATTTTGTCAAAATAAAAGCAAATACACTCTAATTACAGGAATGTTATCTATTACTTTTAAAACACAGAAATATATCATTTAAAGTTGTTTTTTTAAAAATGTAATGTTGCCCCAAAATTTTGTCTCGACATTTAATTTTAATGACCATATATTCTTTTCTATAAGAAAAGCAAAATTATCTATGGCATGGTTGTTATGGAATCTTGTCACAGCCACTGCATCAGTTGTCATAACTTTTTAACAAAAGTAGCGACTTTGTATACAAAAATCAGCAGCCAAGAGATGGTGCTGATTACTGAACCCCTATTATCAGTGTCACTTTTACCGAAATTGCCCTACTTGGCCGGTCGGTCATGATCAAAGTGTAGTATGACCAGCTAAGACTAGCTTTTGACCAGCTTTGACAAGCTATGACCAGTTAAGACCAGCTTTGTACCCAGTTACCGCATAGGCTGGGGCAGGGTAATCCTTGACCAATGGTCTGAGCGTACGCATTCAGGTTCCCCACGTTAAAAACTGACCTTTTGTTACTCCAGTGGGGGAGTAGGGTAAATAAAAAGTGTAGTATCTGTTCTCAGGTACTCACTTCCTGCTTGCTGGCCTGGAACCAATGGCCAGCTAAGACTAGCTTTTGACCAGCTTTGACAAGCTATGTCCAGCTAAGGCCAGCTTTGTACCCAATTACCGCATAAGCGATGGCTAAGTAATCTTTGACCAATGGCCCGAGCGTAAGCGCTCATGTTCCCCACGTTAAAAACTGACCTTGTGTCACAACTCGCTCCAGTGGAGGAAAAGGATAAATATCAAGTGTAGTATCTCTTCTTAGATAATCACTTCCTGCCCGCTGGCTGGGAAGCAATGACCAGCTAAGACTAGCTTTTGACCAGCTTTCACAAGCATGAGCAGCTAAGACCACCTTTGTACCCAGTTACCGCGTAAGCGGGGGCTGAGCAATCTTTGACCAATAGCCTGAGCGTACGCAATCAGGTTCCCCACGTTAAAAACTGACCTTGTGTCACAACTCGCTCCAGTGGAGGAGTAGGGTAAATATCAAATGTAGTATCAGTTCTCCGATGCTCACTCCTTGCTCGCCAGGCGTCTGCAGCGCTCGCCACATGGTGGCAGGTGGGTAGGTTTGTGAAAATTGACCAGCTTTTACAAGACTATCTTTGTACCCGGTAACTGCGTAGGCGGTGGCTGAGTAATCTTTGACCAGTGGCCAGAGCGTACGTACTAAGGTTCCCCACCTTAAAAATGACCATATGTTACACTCGCTCCAGTGGTGGGGGGGGGGGGTAAATCCCGTCTAGCTTTATACCCACTTACCTCAAATGGCAGGGGCTGAGTGATCTTTAACCAGTGGCTTGAGCGTACGCGCATAGGTTCATGTTAAAAGCTGACCTTGCGTTACAAGTCACTCCTGTGGAGGAGTAGGGTAAATTCCGACCAGCTAAAACAATCTATGATTGCCGACGTTTCAGGCTTTTTCGATTTTCTACTGTTTGCTTGTTGATTTTACCAGAATAAAATTGACATTGAAACTCAGTTTTCGCCTCCGTCTCCTCATTGTCTTTGCTGTTTTCACACATACAAAAGTTTGCGGGAGACCCTTTACCTTACCTCGGCCTTCACAACAATCTTATATATGTTATGTTAACAGGGTATAATGTACTCATAAGATATTACAAGCGAATGCTGATGTCATTTATGTTCACACAAAAAATTGAAATATTCGGGTATCAGGCCACTTTTATAACGTAGAATGCGTAGTGATCTTATTAGAAATGCTTCAAATCTTAATTGGCGCAGGCAGTTATAGATAACACCTTTTAGAATATCAAAAAGAAAAAAAAACTAATCGCGCACTTATTTTTTAATTGTTGAATGGATAAATTTTCATGGTGCTTTATTGGGATGCCAATGGAGTTATAAGTAAATAAATAAATGAATAAATTAAAATACAAGATTATTGCTATGAAACGATAACTTGTAATAAAATTAAAGAATGCATTATTTCAGCCAAACTCTTTGACATATTGAAATACAAGGCAATTATAATGAAACAACTATTTTGATAAAAAAAACCACTAGCACTTATAATTAACCACATTAGACAACTATATTGAAATAAAATATACTTGTAATTTAATGACCAAAACTAATAAATCGGATTATTTACATTGTACGGACTGATGTCTTCATCTTTGTTGCCATATTCACGCTGTTTCCGTCGTTGAATGCTACGACCTTCTTCAGGGGATTAAAATTTTGAACTGAACCCTATATTTCATTCACTGGGGAAGATTGTTCTCGCTCCATGAACCATGCCTCTTCCAGATGTCTCAGTTATTTTCATTCAACTCAATAAGTATACGATTTTGTTCATCGCTGTTGTAACCAGGTATTGAACTCACAACTATTTGGGTCAAATCACTGGAACCAACCAATGCCTTCATCCTTGAAGAAATAAAGGAAATAGTGTAAATAATTACGAGACGTCATGTTAGAAGTATAGACAAATAATAAATGTAAATATGGTTTTTATTCATACAAAATGTACATCTATATTAAAATAAAACGTAATTAAACAATCACACCCATTAAATTTCAACCTAGTTTTTCCTCATTCGAAGTGAACAATGTTATTAGAATAAATATTAATTGCAATTATGAACCACTATATTGAAATAAGAAATTATTGTAATTAAATTATTCAAATTTCACTCTGTCTCCAGAAAGATTTTAAAATAAAAGGCAAGTGTATGTAAATGTCGGCTTCAAATTAGATTAATTCCTATTTAACTAAACTGAGCTGGACTTTTGACATAAAGGATATTTGCAATCACAGACCATCTTACGCTCTTTTTTTTTCAAACAAAATGTACATGGATATTGAATATAACAGACGTTTCGTAAAATGACCAATCGAAAAGTAAATGAGCGGGTTTTCTTTTCAACCAAAGTCTATGCAGATATTAAAGGAAAAGAAAATTATAATGAAATTACTTCAATTAATAAAAATATGTATTTTACTTGTTAAACCCTTCCCTTAATTTATGTAACGAAAAATGACAGCAATAATATGATCACTGGTAGTAAATGCTAGTATGGTTTTTATTCAACGAAATTTGTCATACGTTTTGGAATAATCATCATCATCATTTAGTTTTTTGTTTGTCAAAGTTAACTTAGCTAATGAATATATGCTCATTCACCCCTTTTATTTTTCAACCCACTTTCTTTAGTTTAATTCTCTCTTCCTTGACCCGGTAGGTGACCAGAGATGTCGATCCCATACTAGAAGCGGGATGTCTTTCGTTTTTCCAGTATGTTTTACGTATGTGTTTTAGTGTTTGGATGAGTGTGTGCTTCGTAAGTGCTGGATGGAATTATTGCTGAATTATTAAAGTCCATCATTAATTTCGTTAAGTTAACTGATGTTTCTGTCATAATTAAGGATTGCTGGGGTTTCTATTACTAAAACTAGTTTGTTTTGTTACTTGTCATTGTATATATTCATCAAGGTATTTTTTTAATTTTTATAAGTTGTTTTATTCCCCCACCCCCAATAGAAAAATTGTACATATGGGGACTGGTTTGAACTTCATAGAGTCTCTGAGAAATTGTGGTGGCCGCAGTAAAAATGGTAAGTAAGAATGTGTTCTTTTAATGCAAGAATTATTGTGGTATGTTTGTGTCAGTGACTGTGGCGAGCTAAACTTAATTGTAAGAGAGATTAAGACCAGTTTTCCCTATTTTGGCTTCGTTCCACAATAAATATCATTATGATCATAATAATAATAATAATTATTATTATTATTATTATTATTATTATTATTATTATTATTATTATAATCAGTATCATAAGAAAGCTGAGCTCCTGACGTTCGACAACTGAGCTCCTGTCGAGTTTCCTCCACAATTCTGGTTTGAAATCGGGAGATGTATTCATTCATGCATTGAATGTTTGGCAAGAATACGGAACGTAGTCCATCCCTCTCCAAGTCATAACACAGGTGACGTCCGCCAACTTGAAGACTCTACTTGGACTCATTTTATTCTACCCTAATTGTTTACTTCAATCTAGCGATGTTCTAACTGCATATATATGTATGCTAAATGGTTATTGACCCTTCCAGATATTTCATTCATCCTTTAACAAATCATGGCTTTAATTCTACTGGACTGAATAGTGATTTAAATCATCATTGTACCCCTTACTTTCGGCCCTGTGTCATCTCTCAGTTACGTTTAGGAAATCGTTCTTAGAACGACAACATAGCGTGATGGTTAGCAAGCTTCTCCTGCTAGATCAGAATAGAGAGTTCGATCTTCAGTAGATGTCCCATATATTCGGGCTTGTACTACATCTAAGCTACGCTTTTAAAAAAAACTATCAAAATGATTCTACGTTTTGAAATAAAATATTGACTTAAAATAAGTAGAATTTCTTGGCGCATTTTCAAATCAGTAGTGAAACATTTACATGGACTTTATGGCGCTATTTTGCCTTCCTGCTCTAATGCTTTTAAAAATGGTCTTTTTTTAGCTTTTCTTTTCTTTTTTTCTTTTTTTTTTTTTGTTTAATTTTCATACGCTGTGGATGATATTTTCTTATCCTTTGACACCATATCGCAAGAATCATTATGCCTTCATTTCAGCATTTCTCTGGGATTTATTCATTTTCTCATTTTTTTAAGGAAGAGCACTTGAACTGCATGCATTTTATATTTGTTAGTGCACTATAAAATTATATATGATTTCAAAACTACAAATAATTTTCTTTGCTGGAATTTTTTTGCTTAATAAAAAGGCAAATCTATTCGCAGACGCTCAGTCGCTGGCATCTCACTACTGACTGAAAACGTTATCGAAAAGTGTCTTTTCACGCCTGCGCAGTAAGATTCATCCTGATTTATTGCCAACTTACATCAGTGCCGCATATCTACTTCCCAAAACCTTCAAAATGATTGTCTGCTTTCTCGACAGTCCTCATATAAACATTGACGAAATTATCTCGGCAACATCCATCCTGATTATTAATTTTGCCTTCAAAGTGCCGTCATTAGATTCAACCATCTTTAGGAATCTTTTTTTCAGAAACGATATTTCCATGAATAATCTGTCTACATTGGTAGATTTATAAGTTGTTTTTAGCAGATGACTATACCTCTTCGGTGAATACTGTTGTTATCATTTCGGGTTTATTTAAACATATATATTTCCTTAAAAAATAGATAATAAACAAAAGAAAAACGACAGAAATAATGAAAGAAAATAGACGAATTAGAATAAAGGCAAAAGAAAGAAAAGGGTCAAAATTAGAGAAAGAAAGAAAATGGATTAAAGAGAGAATAGAAAATAGAAAAGAATTATAAGCATACGAAGAAATAAAGAACATAAAACGTAAAAAAATTTCAATAAAAGGGAAAAAAGAATGAAACAAGAAATATGAAAGAAAAATATTAGAAGAAGAAGAAACTATTAAAAGAAAAGGTTATAGAAATTGATGTGGCAAAAAATCTGAGAGTGAATTTATTGTACAAAGAAGAATAACAACCAATGGAAAACGTTTCTTGAAGCAAACAAGAAATTGGCAAACAAGAGCACAAAGAAATGTAAGATAAAAAATAAAAACTTGTATGAAGGAAAGAAAAAGTAACACCCAACAGCAAAAGATAAACGTAAATGAAAAGTATAAAAGAAATCATCGCGATTCCTAAGTTGAATACTTTAGGAAATTTCTCAGCATACAACTTGGAAATAGTTTCCGCTTTTTGGAAAGTATGAAACTTATTTACCAACAACAACTAACTGCCTACGACAAAACACAGAGAGAAAAAGTGACAGGGTTAAGGAAAAAAATGAGAGAGAGAGAGAGAGAGAGAGTAGCATATAAGTAATATAATGTGAGAGGCAATTACTCTAAAAGCTCTGAAATACAGGTTTCAAAGATTCAAAGATTTTCTTTCGTCACAATCCTATTCGGTGTTTTCACCAAAAAGCCAAATCTCTTTGAGCCCGGCGGCCCAAAAAAGAATTTCTTACGAAAACATACACGCTTTATTACATATGTTCGTTTATTATTGTCTATGTGTGTACATGTATGTTAATAGGAAGTATTATTATTATTGCTGTTTTTGTTCTTGTTCTTATTCTTGTAGTCTATTTGGCTTGAAGGCTTGGTATACATCCAGAGAAAACAGATATGAATTAACCACATACCGTATACAACCCGTCAATATGACAGTTCGTTCGGGAAAATCTCCTCAAGACCAAGGGCCGCACGCCGAAATCAAGCCTCTCAAAAGAGTAATATCGTATTTTCCGCCATATAAGATGGACTTTTGTTTCTAAATGTTTTATTTAAAACGGTTGGCTCACCAGCATGAGACAACTACCTGAACAATCCAGTATGACACTCTTGTCTTCTAATAACCCAGAAATTAAATCATTTATATGATTATGAATTAGGATTAAACATAAAAATAATGTCAAAATAAGAAAAAAAACATATTCAATAGCCTTTTGAATATTACTAGTTGTTCCTTAATATTACTGGTCAAATCAGATGCATCCGGTAAAAATATGGCACATGAAAATCTCTGCGTATATGAATCATTTAGAGTAGAAGCGATATTTTCCTTAGTGTAAGATAGGATTTAATTTTAGTTTAATAAATAATTCTAAAATCTTTCAAAATTACCAGATTATATTTCCCACGTACAGAAAATATAATTTGAATCAATATTTTCCAGTAACATTAATTGAATATTTTTTATTTGATTAAGTTTCTCTTTTTTCTTAAATATCCCAGACGTTGATATTAACGTTGCCCAAGTGGAATGCCATCCTAGACTTAAAAGGTAGTATGTCTAAGTTCACTAATATCATCAAACCCTGTTTACTAATCAATCTTTTGCCATGAAAGGATTATAACAGTTCGAGATCGAACAATTATCGAAAGGTTTGTTCTGCTCCATGCGTTACCAATTAGAAATAACGTCAATTATTCGCATTTGTTCATTCGATTACTTGGAATGTGGTACAGACCACGCTGGTGGTCAGCTACGCACTTTACGAAGCAGGCACAGAAAGCAACAGGTACAATGTTACAGAGGAAAGAAATTCGGTTCTGCTACCCAAGTGTCTAGGACTGCTTTATGGATTTGTGTATTTACCAGAAAATCTTCCACTGAAGCCAGATGTGACACAAGGTCGTTTTTAAAGTGGGAATTCTTGGACCTTACCAAACCTGATTGCTTGGGGTCCACACATTACCTGACACCGTAGTTATTTAAAAATCTGATGAAAGCATTTTTCTCCGTGCAAATGTTTTTGACTTGTCTGTATTAAGCATTAGGAATTCGCCAAGTTAAGCAACAAAGAACAATATTTCGCTAAGATTATCAAGAGGCAGACAATATATAGATTTAAATCAAGGAGGAGTCGTTTACAGTAATACGTACCTTTAAAAATAGTTTAAACTATATTTCAACAAAGTCATCCGTCGGTCTCGACTGACCATGAGTTATGCCTCAGCTGCTGATAGCGGCGCAGCATCTGTTATGACTGTACAGGCTCACACTGAAGTGACAGTCCTGATGCCAATGAATACATGTGAAGACATTTTCCCTCGGAGTCGATATTTTCTTCCCATCCTCGCTGTAATTCGCACCTCCAGCGTGAGCGAACGGTAACGATGTCTTCCAACCTTTTGTTGTTCATCATCCTTTTTGTTGTTCATCATCCTTTTTGTTGTTCATCATCCTTTTTGTTGTTCATCATCCTTTTTGTTGTTCATCATCCTTGATGCAAAGATGAGGTCTCTCTCTTGTTTTCTTCCATATAGAGTAAAATCCCTTTTACTGTGATGTACGTACATGCATGATATTATAGTTATGGCATGAAGACTAGACAGAATACTATTACATATCAACTATTATTGATTATTGATTATTCTGAGAAATGCATCTGGGATTCTCATTAACAAGTCCAGTACATAGATAGAAGCGCTTTCTTATTCATCTGCTTAAATATTAAACGTCGGACATCATGAATTAATATTTCATAGAAAATCAACAGATATCATCATTGAGAATTCGAATCTAAAGAACTAACCCATGAGTTTTCTATTTACACGGATTAAAGAGGTCACACCATTTCCTAGACTATTAGCCTGTAAGTAAAGCTAGAAAGATAAGCCAAAGACGGTGTTATGCCAGCATGCATTTTTCTGGAAAAGAAAAGAGGAATAGAAGGTTAAAATTTGCTGCAATAAAAACGCAATTCCATTATTCATAGAGCAATTCAAAGATTATAAAGCTGCGAAAAACGTTAAATTTATTAATTTAACATAGTGTTTTTCTTGAATTTTTTAATATAAAAAAGTTTAAATATCAAATAATTAAAGAGCAAATAAGCATAAAATGACTCTTCAAATTTTCACTTATTTTTATCTTTCCTAAACCCTTGCATCCATTTACTCCAGCACGCTAGTTAGAATTTGCGTTATTTTCTTCTCATGCCTTCAATATGACGCATGAGCATCAATTTTTTCAAGCCTGCTTTTCTCATTATGCGCCTTAGTAATTTAAACTGTTTCTTCCTGATGTTAATTCTAAAAATCGTTTTTGTTTTCATTTTCTCAAAAATGTCATCGTTACTCGGGTGTGCGGTCCATGGTATTCTCAGCATCCCTCTGTAGAACGACAGTTCTATTATATGATGTTTTTATTCATCTGTAAAAAGACTGTCCAAAATTCACTGCCATCCAGGAGAACTGATATTCGATAACATTTCAGTGCTCCTTTCTTTCTTTCTAATCATTTTTTTTTTATTTCTTAATACTTTTCTTAACTTTTAGAAGTCATCTTTCACTATCCCAATAGACCTTTGGATCTGAATCTCCCCCATTAAAACAGTTGTATTTGTTTAGTTTTGGTATCTTCAATTTGTAATTTGCTTGTTCTTCTTTGCGGACATCCAGGCATTCTGTATCTTTCAATTAGTGTTTAGACCTTCTTTTTTTTTTTTGCCTTCTTTCTCAAACTTTTGTAAGAATTCTTGCTATCAACACTGTGTCATTTGCATAACTCATGTTGTCAAGGTGACAATGAGTCCAGGTAAGAGTTCTAATTCTCTCAGAATCACTTCACTATTTTCTATTTTTGAATATTCATTAAATTTATTTTCTATCCATATACAGGTGGTTGGCTGCCAGTATAGGTACTGGATTAATCTAATATCGTTTCCAGTTCTTTATTTATTTGACGTACACATTCGTTTAAGGGTGAAAGAATATTCCATGTGGAAATGATCCCCGTTCTTTTAATACTCATTCAAACAAGTCAGTTTTCTTTTCTTAACTCAATCTTCTTATTGTCAACAGGCTTGGCTTCAAATTATTTAAATTAGGTTATCAACGTAGTGATTTCTCAGATAAACAGGAAAATCAACCACAAATACAACCAATTCGTTTATGCAGATTAGAAAAAATACATTTAATTGAAATGAAGGAATTTTAAAGGATTTAAAGATGTAGTTAAAGAAACCTAAAACATGTTTTATGCACAATAGTCAAAGCTTATAACTTACTACAATCTCCTGTTGCCCATTTTCAGTACGAAGAATCGTAAAAAGCATCACTAGAAGACTGTTACTGGGTTAGGAATATTCAATTTAAATATATATATTTATTAGAAGGAATTTTTGTGTTGGCTGTTAAACTCTACAAACATTTAATTGTTTTGTTTATAAGGCAGATGGATATTGATTGAATAAACAAGTATAAATCAAAATGAAGATTCTTTTGACAATAACAAAGATTTTATAAACAGATATACATTAATAATTGGACAAATATTTTAGGAAAGATTTTGTTTTATATTGCAGTGGCAAAATTGGTTCATTTAATAAAACAAGTTTGATTGCCTCAAGAGGATGCTGAGTAATGAATGTAAACTACAAAGTTCTGAAACAAGAATTTTAATCATCAAATGAATGTTCATTGTGTAGATTTATTGTTAGTGTAATAGTTCAATAATATTCAACTGACTTTCAACAAATATTGTAAACGAAGTATTTAAATATTTGAATACTAAAAGTTTTCTATCTTTAGTTGTAGCTAGTAGCTTAAATAAAATATTCCCCTTTTTTGTTGCAAATAAGCTGAAAGGTCTCGAGCGTAGTTTCATGCAAAGTTTATTTAAAATTTTGTTAAATGTTGATGTATGAAATTATGTTTGGTAGAAAAATATTCATTCTGTTTGTGTTGAAACTTCAAATATTGAATTTTGTTGAGATAAAAGTTTGCGTCAGTGTTAAAAATTGTCTTTAACTTTTAACTTTTAAACATTAATATTGAGATTGTTTGAGTGAAAAAAGATTTGTTCTTACATCAATGTGACGGACGGTATTCTCGAAGTTTCGAATTGTTCAAGAAAGGTCCATGAAGACTGTGTCATATTCTCATATTAAAGAATTTATACACTTTTTATTCACGTGATAGGCTCCACAGAATTTGGCGCAATTTGAGACCTAAACACAAGTGCGGAGGCGTTTTTGAAATATATAGATGTATTAACCAGTCAACGCTGGTTATTTTCAAATTAAATCTCGGATCCTCTTTTTTGTTTAGTTTATTTAAAATCTTTAGAAACATAATGTGCGATGATTAAATTGTAGGTAAGTTGTGATGTAAAAATTGTCGCATTTGATATTTATAAACTAAATGATATTTGCCAAAATTTTTTTTATTTTTCTGGGAGCAGGATCATAAAAGGCAGTATTTTTGACAATATGACTACAATGTTAAATACAACTCTGCTAGCAAATGTATACAAACATATATCCTCTGCCTTTTCACATACTTGCAGCCAAATGATTGCAAAGACATTCATTGCTGGTATCACTGAAACAAAAATAAAACTTGTTTTTCAGATACGAACAGTTCGCTTCCCGTCACAGCTGCCATAAACCAAAAAAGAATCCGGACAAAATACAGAGAGAGAAAGAACGAAGAATTAGAATTAGAATTAGATCTTTATATTTGACTTTTTTTTTATCTATGAAAATTTCCTTTTTAGATTAACTAGACATTAACTAGACAGTACAGATTTGCAACATCCAAATAGCGTTCTTTTATGTCATCATTATGTACATTTTTGGATATTTCAAATCAATCGACTCTAAATAGTCTTCTTTAGTTTTTGTATACATAGGTTGTCCCAAAAGTTCGTAAAGACTTGCAAAAAATTGAAATTTTACTCGCCAAATAATCTAAGGTTACCAGAGAACACTTGCAAAAAATTGAAATTTTACTCGCAAAAACAACAAAAATTATTGCTCAAAATAAAGACCATCATTTTTCAAGACATTCTGCCATCGATCTGCAAGCTTTCGGTTCTGGTCAAAGTACCATTCAGCCGGTTTCGAATCAAATAATTCTTGACACGCTTCCTCGACTTCATCAAACGAGTCGAATCGGCGACCCTTCAGAAAGTGATGCATTGAGCGGAAAAGGCTGTAATCTGATGGAGCACAGTCAGGACTGTAGGCTGGATATGGCGGAACCTCAACTCTGTCCAGCTCTTCAAACTCGTCTTTGGTCTTCCTGGCGGTGTGTGGCTTGGCATTGTCTTGCTGCATCAAAGCGCGCTTTCGGTTGGTCAGAGCCGAGTACTTTTGCTTCAACTTTTCGTAGACCCGCTCAAGTTGCTGACAGTAATGTTCGGCACTGATGGCACGACCATTCGGAACCAACTCAAAATGCACGATTCCTTCAAAGTTCCACCAAACGCACAACATGACTTTCTTGCCAAATCGATCTTGTTTTGGAACCCACGGTGTCTCTTTCCCTTTCTGAACCCATCGCTTGTCTCGATTGTGCTGGACCAGATAAACCCATTTCTTGTCGGATGTCACAATGCGCTTCCAAAAACGCTCGTCCAATGGAATGCTGAGCAATTGACGGCAAATTTCAACTCGTCTGTTGGCTTGTGCTTCAGTGAGTTCGTGCGGACCTTGGCGCGGATTTTTGTGAACAAAATAAAGTTGTTTCAAATGTCGGTGAATTGTCGATTTGCCAACTCCAAGCTCATCAGCCAATTCTTGAGTGCTCAATGAAGGCGCAATGTCCAACCCGGTTTGCAAGTCTCCATCATCCAACTTTAACGGCCGTCTCGAACGAGGCTTATCTTCAAGACTCATGTTGCCAGAATCGAAACGCTTGTACCACTTTGAGATCGCCGCATATGCAAGTGTTCCTTCACCTTCGGCAGCACAAATCTCTTCTGCAGCTTTTCTGGTTGAAAGATCTTGCTTCCAGCAGTAACGAATCAAAACTCGCAGCTCAATTTTATCAATTGCTATCTGGAATACAAATATGAAGATCACTATAATAATATGAACGCAAAATTGCATAAAAATTCACATTTTCGCAAGTGTTTACGAACTTTTGGGACAACTTAATATTTATGAAACTCCATATTCTTAATTGTGTTATTGTATCAAGCAACACAGCAGCTCTATTTGGTTGTATTAGGATCTATAAACAGTATAAACAAAACAAAAATACTTCATTCACCTCCTTATTGTCCTGAGTAATATCTTCAATCATATCTGTAAAATATTAAAATTCATTTGTGGCGATTCGTTTCTTGTCCAGTATGATTTTTCATTTTTTGATCCAAAAGCAACGAATATTGTTTTTAATGTATTGCCCAAACAAAACAATGAAATTTCGTTAGGTTTTCTTAAAGAAGAAAAAAGCACCAGCAAACAGGGCATCTAGCACAAATTGATATCTTGGATAATTAATCACCTTAAAACCATTGCAAAGTGATCCTTTCCCGAGGCTTGATTTTTTTATTATTATTATTTTCTTGGGGTTTCTTCATTTTTTAACCTTTATTCGATGTTTCCTTGATTTTTATCATTTTCTAGAGGTTTCTTGGTTTTTTCTTTTCTTCTTGTTTTTTCATTTGTTTATCCTTACTTCGATTTCAAAACATCTGCTTTCAAAAAAAAAGGAAAGTTTAAAAATAAAGAAAACTATAAAGTCCTAACGTCTCTTTTTCCTTGCAATTGAAAATTTACAAAAGTGAAAGTGAATACGTGTTCACATGATATAAACCACAGCCAATGCACAAATGAAAGAGAGTCATTTTTATACTTGGGCTGAATTTCATCGAATTACAAGAACGTGTATGAAAATCTGTCACGTATAACTTAATTATAAATTGCTGTGACCTATTTTATATGTCAATGGAGAGATCTCTCGATGAAAACTTGTTTTTGCCCTTGTTTTTGAGGTTTTCCTTTCTGCTAAGTGGGCAAAGGCAGATAGCAACCTGGCACTTACATAAGTATCGCCACTTCGCTCAGTCCTGTTTCTTATTCTATAAATAATTTTATTCAAAAAATAATCATTCCTCCTGAAATTTACCATGTCCGCCAGACAAAATGCATTGAGCCAAAAGGAAAAGAAATACATTCTAAAGACGAAAATATTACTGCAGTCTCCTCTCTTCTCAGATCAAGTAGGTTCATTGGATCATCTAATGACTCCATTTTGTAACTAGCATAGGAGTACTTGAAGACGAAACGGGAAGTTAGTCATGAACCATTGATTATTCGAAGATTATTTTCGTATAGTTTACATTTGCTTGTTTATATCCGAGTAGAGAAGAAAAGTAGACAGAGGCTGAGTATATTACAATCCAATTATCTTTTAAAAAACATCATGCAAAAAATAAATGGCTATATTTTCTCCTGTAGAGTTCAAATTCGAGTCACTTGCTTTCTAAAAAAAATGGCCTCGAACGTCTATGGTCTGCATAAAAATAAATACAAAAAATTATTGTCGTCATTGTAATTATTATTATTATTATTATTATTATTATTATTATTATTATTATTATTATAGATCTTACAGATCTACTTAATATTCTAACGCTATGTAGTACTGTGAGATGCGCGAAATGCTTGACGTGTGCTGATACCTGGATCGTCTCTGACAGACAGTAGAATGTCTTCTTCGTGGTCAGGAATACGATTAAATCTCGATCTTTGTCGACCCATAGTTTGTGGTATTATGGATCCTGTCTCAGCAACACGACGGTAAACAGCAGCAAAGGTTAGACGACTCTGATGTCTTCGATCCAGAAACGCAGTCTGATACAGCCGTGCAGCCTAGCGTCTATTGCTATGAGAAGCACGAGCTGTTGTTCTTGATATCTTCAAAGCATTTAACAGAGTTTGGCAGACTAGTCTTCTGTGCAAGCTCTAGAGCTACGGTATTCCTTGACGATTGTTTTATTTAATTCAATCGTTCCTATTAAATAGTGAAATGAACGTTGTTTTGAATGGGAAAACTTCTTAGTCCTTTCATACGAACGCAGGCGTCCCTCAAGGCTCTATCCTAGGTCCTATGCCTTTTTTGATCTTCAAAAATGATCTTCCTGATAGAATCAGTTCACAAGTAGGCATCTATGCAAATGATACTACCATTCATGCCCGTCTCAATAAAAAATCTGTCAAGGCTAACAAACTAAACCTGACTGCTACACTTCAAAAGGCCTGTGATTAAATAGAGTAGAAAATGGCTCAAGAATTTAATGCCTTCAAAACAAAGCTGCTCTCATTTAACTACCATTGAGAGACTTTCCTGCCTAACATCAAAATGGATGACTCTAGTCTTCTAGGGAACGACGCACTGGGCCTTCTTTGCCTCACTTTCTCAAATAACTTCAAATGGAATGACTATATCGAATCCATGTGTTGCAACAGGAATTTCTCTTGTCAGAATCTATTTTTCACATTAAGAAATCTGCCATTCCTCTATGCATAAAATACTGTTGCCATATCCGGTTGGGTGCGCCTGCTATTCATCTTTAGGTGCTCGACAAAATCCAAAAGAGGATCTACAATATAATCAATTCTTGCCTTCAGTCACTTTCTCACCGATATGATGTGGCTTCCCTATGTCATTTCAACAAGTATTTTCATGGCAACTGCTTTGACGAGCGTTTTCCTTGATTACCTGATCATTTACGCATGCTACTAGATTGGCATCAAAGTTCCACTTTTTTGCCGTCGAAATAGTTAAATGTACTCATCTCTTCTCTACTAACAGTTTCTTTTCTCGCACTTCACGTTTGTGGAACTCACTTTAATCTCCAAAAGTTTAAATGCAACGTCAATTGCTGTCTTCTATTCACTTGATTTCTATCTATCTCTTATCCTTTCTTCCACTTATTATTTTATTCTCTCACTGTAACCTCTGCAGCATTCCTGCATTGTTTGGGGTGAAATTATTATAAAAAAATGTAGCCTTGTCTATATGACAACACTTTGCCATCTACCGTAAAATTCTTTAAATTTAGTAATGCAAAAAATGAAGGATTTGTGGACATTTGTTTATATGTACTTTTGTCCTTCTTCTGTCGTGAGGAAACCGCCCACAACATTATTTTGGTATGCAACATATATATATATATATATATATATATATATATATATATATACGTGTTATTATTAAACATTCTGAAAAAATCATTGGTATCATAGATATGTATTTGTATTGTATGCTGTAATCACCTGTTTGCGTTTAATTGAAGAAAACAAATTTTTTAAATGCTTGTGGCAAAATTCACTACATACACAACAACAAAATGACATTCTGCGTGAGTCTATGTGTTTCACTCAATGTATTTCTAAATACCAAAACCTAATCCTAAACAAGCTATTCTTTTTGTGACAAAAACCTTTCAAATGCTGTGATTTAAAAAAATGGATGTTTATACCTGCTTTAATTGATTGGAGTTTGGCAGAAAGTAATTAAAGTTAAAAGATTAATTTGTACAACCAGTAGCTCAATATGCCAATAATTTGAATTAAACGTCATCTATCTTTACACCATCCATGTTTCCGGGAGACTGGATTCTTAGCGAAATTAATAATACTATACTTGGTGCTACTAAAATTCAACAAAGACAAACTATAATGACGAAAGGGTTTGACAACAGTTGGAAAGCATTTTGTTCATTTAGTTCACGATAAAATATTTCGGTTCGATGGATTACAATTTAACTCAAGCTGCATATTCGACTAGGCAAAATGTCAGCAAATGATATTTTGTGATTGTCATTTTGTTAAAAATGGGATGGATTTAACGAATTCTTCCTGTTCAAAATTAGCAATGTTTTCAAATACCAAAGGACTCGCTCGTCATTCACGCCCACTCGATTCAATAATGCAAGGTTGTGTTGATTAGTTTTTGTTCGAATCTATAATTCTGCCAAATAGATTATTCTCTAAATAGAATTTATTGCCAATAGTAATCGATCCCTTGATTAAAAATCAGCATGGATTAAATTCACACTTCAATAGCAAAAAACGATACATGCAGAAATAGGATTTTAAAATTTAACAGAATATATATATATATGTGTGTGTGTGTGTGTGTGTGTGTGTGTGTGTGTGTGTGTGTGTGTGTGTTAAATACAGATTTTCCTTAACAAACTTATTTAAAAGAAAATAATTTATTGCTATTCTAGTTTCTCCCACTCTCTCTACACACTTTCTCTCTCACTCACTCACTCTCTCTCTCTCACTCTCTCTCTTGCTCAGTCATTCTCTCACTCTCATTCTTTCTCTATTTCTCTGTCTCACTTTTTCTCTTTACCTCTCGCTATCTCTCTCTTGGAGAAATATAATTGATCAACATTTTACACCAGAGCAAATATTTTTTAAAAAATGGTTTCTTAATCAGCCGGCTACTGCTTAAATATTCACGTGTGCATATGCACATAATCTTCAGGTAGATCGACTGTACTGATTGTATTTACTTAAATCTATCGCAGTGAGTTCATAACTGTTAACCCCACGACTCCTCCACTAGTGATATATACGGTTTTTGAATTCAGAGTTGTCCTTCTCCTGGACTAGACGCCACCCACTTATAACCTACTATTTGCACATAGTTTTGAATTGCGAGTTGCCTTTCTGTTAAATAGTTGCCACCAAAGGCTACAGGTTTGGTTATTTAACCATGGCTGGGGGAAGAATAGATCAAAAAGCCATTTGCACATAAATTGGAGTAGATAGACTAAACTATCGCCCGGTTCATACTCCACCCACGTCTATTGAACAGGTGAAGAGGCTCATCCCTTGTTTCCTGTTTAGGATGTGGTTTCCGGCTTTCTCTTTTTCTAATCTTTTTACCCTCACGTAGCCCCCTGTGCATCAGTAGCGTTATCGCCTTGCTTGGGGTGATATGATTAAAAAAGAAATGAATGTACCAAGCTTAACTGAAATTCGAACTCAGGTCTCTCTCTCTCTTTCTCTTTCTCTCTCTCTCTCTCTCTCTCTCTCTCTCTGTATATATATATGTGTGTGTGTGTGTGTGTGTGTGTGTGTGTGTGTGTGCAAATTTCGTTAAAAATGACTGACAAGCTTTTTTATGTACAATTTTTCATGTGATCTTATAATTTTGTTCCTTTCGGGACATAAATTATATAAAAAATGTCCGAATGTTTTATTTATCTGACCGCTTTTGACAATATTTTAGCCATTATCAAGGATGAATTTGATTTTTCTTTTAACTGAATATATAGATTGTTTTATGTATGTTTAAACATTATGTTTAAACATTATAAAAATATACAACTCCAGTTGATATAATAAACAAAAAAAATAAATTAATTATCTTTTACATCAACTATGAACACGGTCACGATGTGCTGACCGTGTTTTTAAAATAAAACATTCCTATAATGCTACATGCATACATAAAGCATCTATTCAAAGATGAAAGAAAGAAATATGTGTGTATTTGTGTGTGTACTAAACGAATCATATGACTTTGGCCTGAAGCTGGTGTTTCTCGTCATTAAAGAAAAAGAAAATGAGTGACTTTTAAAATAGCCGTTAATATTTTATTCTTAGTTCATGTTGAAAGTTGTTAATATATTTCCCAAGATTTTTCGAATTAAAGGAAAACCCTCATCTTATATTAATTATTTAAGCAAAAATACTCATACAGACATTCTTTCTTTCGTTTTTGGATCTGATGAAACCTTAAAAGAAGAAACGCGTAATCAAATCTATTTTCAATTAAACGTTTTCCATTTGACAAATTTCTTAAGAACTTTGTCAGGATTCTGTATCCTATTTTAAACAAACACACACACACACACACACACACACACAGATATATATATATATATATATATATATATATATATATATATATATATATATATATATATATATATATATTGTTTGAACATTATTTTTTATCGATACTCGTATTTAAGTAGATATTCAAACAATTCATTTCAAATTGTCGGTTGCTTATAACCAAGTTTCGTTAAAATTCGTTGATTTCCGTAACATGTTTACATTTGTTGATATTACGATACATTTAAGAGCAGATATGTTTGTTTACGATGGATCGAAAATAGTGTTATATAGGCTTGATAAAAACCTCGTTTAGACTGGAGGCTATTCGTGGTCGAGAGGTCTAAGACGTGACCAGATCACATGGTAGCTTCCCCTATATAGATAGGGGTCGCAGGTTCGAATCCTGCCAAATGAAGCACATTTTCGTAATAAAAATTTATCGTAAATAATCAGGCCGGTAGATATAAATATATAATACTGTTTCATTAAAAACAGAATATCTACTTAAATACGAGTATCGATAAAAATTAATGTTCAAACAATTCATTTCAAATTGTAGGTTGCTTATAACCAAGTTTCGTTAATATATATATATAATTATGTGGAGAAACTTGTCGCTTAGCTGTGCGGAGTTATTTCTGTCATGCGGACCTTGAAGTTTCGTGAAGGCATTATTGGATTGTCTTTACTCTTCAGGGTCATTTGGTTTTACTCTGCTGCTGTTTCCTAATTTTTTCGTAATTATATGAAGTTTGGCGTAATTTGATATCATTATGCTACGTTGTTTTTTTGCTTGATGAATGTTTTATTATGTGTTTATATTTGTTTTTGCTGTTTCTTAAGCGGTGTAGGATTTGTTGGCGGTTAATTGCTTTATATTGTTAGAAAAGTTCGAAATCGAAATGAATGAAATCACACCGTACATACAAAAGTGTATAAACAAGTAAGTTTATACACTTTAATTCTTTTAATGCTCAATCATTATCTTTTATACCGAGCACTTCAGGACAAAAAATTTGCATACCTAAAATGGCTTTTCATCAGTAAACCACTGAAAAAACAGCAATTTTGGCACTAAACACTATTACAATTCATCACTATATATACATGTAATTAGTTTTTGGTCATAATTACATTAGACCAGTATTCAGTTGTATTAAAAATATTCAATAAATTTATTTTGTACAGCCTTTTAATATTTTTCCAAAAATCTAAATAATAACGTGCAACATAACATCACTAATAAAGAAGGTAACTGTAGGGACAAAAACAAATGACCACTTAACAGACTTTGTAAAACAGAAGGGTGTATTTACAAAGCAGAGGTACATGATAAAGATGGACAAAGAAAAACATATTTAGGGTCTACAAAAGATTTTTTTCAAAACAGATAAAATAATCACAAATCTACATTTGAATTAGAGACCTTTAAAAATTGTACCAAACTGGCTAGCCACATTTGGAATTAAAAAAGAAAAAATCGAAAAGACCCTGATATAACTTGGAGTATCGTATAAATAGCTAAACCATTCAACGTTGGTGATGTCTGCCGGTTGTGCCAAGAGGAAAAGTTAGCCATTATGTTGTTTCTAGAACAAGAAAAATTACTGAGTGAATGATCAGAAGTTAAACCAGGTGTAACCCCACCTACAGATACATGTTAGGTTTATACAAACTTTGATGAAAGTGTTTTAAGATACTTAAGTAACTCTTCCCTAATCTTGAAAATCTGTGTTTGTTTAAAATTTCCAGTCGCACTTTCGAAAAAATCCCTGTTGTACGTTTGAAAAACGTTGGAAAATCAGTTATTATAAATCCCCTGAAGATACCGAAATCTTGAAACCTAGGATGCGGAAATAACTTATTTACAAATGATATATATATATATATATATATATATATATATATATTAAAAACAGAAATAGGGGTTATTCCAAGGAGAGAAATTTGTATGGAACGAAAAGTGCGAGAAGCTATGAATGTTTTGTTTGAAGCATAAATTTATTGTTATAATAATAATAATAATTATTATTATTATTATTATTATTATTATTATTATTACTTGCTTTTTGTATAATATATTAAGTGTCCATAATGCTATTTTTGTCGCTACTCGTGTTTCGAGTCCAAAGTTGACTCTCTTCAAGCGTATAAACTTGTATCGAGATATGTTTATCTTTTTGACAGCCTAAAATACCATGTATATATACCGTGAACAGGTCAGAACGTTCATATGCGTGCGTGTTTGTTATTGGGGTTTTTTTTTTCAGAGTCGCTTGTTAAATCTCTTCCGTTTTGGGTATCATTCACCTTTCGCTAACCATAAAAAACGTTTGGCACTGACTTGCAATATTTGATTTCGTCTTTACACTTGAAAATTGTTTTTAGCGATTTTGATTCTATTCTACGGGTCTTCTAGTTCTTTTTGTTGTTTTTGAAATACTATTTTTTGCAATATTTTAGCGCGTTTGAATTTAGTGTGTGTGTGTGTGTGTGTGTGTGTGTGTGTGTGTGTGTGTGTGTGTGTGTGTGTGTGTGTGTGTGTGTGTGTGTCATGTTTTTCATGTTGTTTTGTTGAGGAAAGGCTTATACTTTTTTGTAAATATTTCTCCCTGAATCATGAGTGTCTCATAATCTGCATTTTGGTAAACAGGCATTACCCTGAATTTACCTCCACTATACTCGCGTAAGTGTTGGGAAACGTACAATTTCCTGCTATTGGCTAGTTTAATGTTACTTCTGTGCATTCATCGCATTTTAGAACATAAATTACGTTTTTAGAGTTGCAGCTCAGATTTGTTTTTATTTCGAATGTAGCTGAGTTTTCGAACTTGTTTTCGAACTGAGTTTTCGAAGTGTTTTTTTCTATTATTATGTTGTATATCCAGCATCTTTTTTGTTGCATTTAGTGACCCCCTGTATTGTGTGTTGCTCGAATTTTGATGAGGTTAGTATGTTTTTTAAATTTTGGGGTTGGCGTTTGCTTTTAACTATTTTAGTTGTCTTTAAGATTTATTTTATTTTATCATTTTTGTTGAGTAATTGTATGTGTCTTTTTATCTTTGTAAATATTTCTGGGTTGTTTTTGTTGTGTGTGGAGAATTTGTTTTCTTCTTTTTCATGTTTGTTTGTTGTTGTTGTTGTTTGGATTCCGGAGAGATTCTAATGGTTTTTCTTCTGCCAGTTGGAAACGCTTGTTTATTAGTGGAGTGGGCTATCCTCTTATTTGTATTGCTTTTCGTAGTTCTTCTATGCGTATTTTACGAAGGGTTCCGTCAGCTACTATTGTGCAAATTCGTCGTGCTAGGGAATAGGGGATGGATTTTAGAGCTAGTGAATTTTGAAATAGAGGTATTGTTGGTTGTCTGTGGGTTTATGGTAAATGTCTGTGATGATGTAATTGTTTTTGTTTTTTATGAGTATATTTAGGAATGGCAATTCATTATAGCAACATTCTAGTGCGAACTTAATTTTTGTGTGCAAGTTTTAGATTATGTGATTTATTTATATCTTCCCATGTTGATCTCCAAAAAATAAAACGATCATCTAGATATCTTTTCCATGATTAAATGAATTCTTTTTTTTGTCTTCCCCATATTTGTGCTGTATTTGTTTGTATAGATTTTCTTCTAGATATCCTAGTGTGAGTGTTGCATATGCCGATGTCATTTTTGTCCTCATCGCGGTACCTGTTTGAATATAATTTTGGTTGTTCAATTGAAATGAATTGTTACCTCAAATTAATTCTATACTTTGTATAATAAATTCTTCTGGGAAGCGTATGAGAGGTGTGAGTGTCTTTCAATCCAAAATGTAATGGCCTGTTTATCTACATGGGGTATGTTGCTGTACAGGTAGTTCACGTCAAATGTTGTTATGAGTGTACATGTGTCTACTTGCTGTGGTATGAAGCTTAGGTATGCTGCCTCTGATGTAGCACTTAATATATATGCAAAAAAGCAAGTAATATTAACAATAAATCTATGCTATAAACAAAGCGTTCACGGATTCTCGCACTTTTTTCTCATATATATAAATATATATAACGCTAAGTGTAGTAACAAATAAATGTAAATGTATATGCAATATGTATGTATGTGCGTTGTATTTTGTTTTATGGTAACTAAATCTGTTACTGTTTTTAAACGGTGGTAACAGATTTAATATTACGTTAAATTATTTTTAGTGGTAGTCCTTAGTGATTTGCTAGGTAGTATTATGTGCCTAGTTTTATATACTTAGTTTTATTTATGCAAATTTCATTTAAAATATTTAATGCGGTTATTTAACAATACTGTGTGCAGAGTTTTAACAATACTGTGTTGATCTTTGCCATATTTGCAATGGGAGTTTGTCATTTTATCTAATACTTCACGTAACATTAAAAATTTCACATAATACACTCATAGGATACACATTTAAAACTTTGCGTCTTAAAATGCCAGGATTTAGGTAATAAGATATTGGCTACAATAGTGCCAACATCTAGTTATTGCCAATGACCTAGATGGTCGAAAATAGTTCAACAAAAACAGATGAAAAAAATGTACTTAGGAAAATTTATCCACAATTTTAACTCAAACACACACACACACACACACACACACACACACACACACACACACACACACACACACATATATATATATATATATATATATATATATATATATATATATATATTACGGAAAATTCCGAAGATTAATGAAATGGTTTAACAACCGACATATTGAAATTATTTGTTTGAACATTTTGAGTAGATATTCTGTTTTTAATCAAACAGTATATTTATTTCTACATATTCGTAACAAAATTTATCGTAAGTAATCAGGCCGGTAGAAATAAATATACTGTTTAATTAAATCAGAATATTTATTCAAATATGAGTATCGATTAAAAATAATGTTCAAAGAAATAATTTCCATATATATATATATATATATATATATTACAGAAATTAACGAATTTTAACGAAACTTGGTTATAAACAACCGACAATTTGAAATGAATTGTTTGAAGCTAATAATTATAACTGAAATAATGTTCAAACAATTTATTTCATATATATATATATATATATATATATATATATATATATATATATATATAAAGAGAGAGAGGGGGTGAGGGAGATGTGGCTGACCTGCTGCAAATACAAAAGTGAAATAACTTGAACATTTTTTCTAACTTCCACAGTGTTCTCTCCAATATCTTTGCACTATCTAGGTCACGTGATTTGTTTGTGAATGGCGGATTCTTATAACAGCTAGTTACACAAAATTATAAATTGATGTTGTATAATTCAGATGTAATCACACCTGCTTATAACCTTTGATGAGAAGCCATTTTAACCTATACACCTCGGAGCTGAACACCTGGAAAAGGTGTCTCTAGAAAGCCTCAATGTAATAAATATCAGAATTTGCTGTGAAATCTTTTCAAATATAATAATATATATTTGCTGAAAAGTTCTTGGTCTAACTGACCCACTTTTCAAGATCTAGCCAAAAGGCCAAATGCTCTCTTACTATACTTTCAAGACCCTTTTCTCTCATCTATTCATACAAACTTTTACCGTTGAAATCGTCACTCGAATAGTTTCTTTTCTATAACTTCCAGCATGTTGAACACTCTTCCGTTTACTTGCTTTCCTTCTAGATAAAATCTTTAAAAAAATTCTCGGAATAAAATGATTAAAAAGAACAAAAAAAGGTAGATTACTTGATGTTTTTCTCTGTCCCTATTGACTTTAATATGACCTGTGGTTGTCACATTCTCCAAGCCCTCTTTCCACATTATGTGTTACAGACATTTCAATTATCTCAACATTCAACAGTAAATTTTGTAATGTCAGTCGCTCTCTACTGTTCTTAATAAACTAAATGGAAAAATGTTGATCACTTTACTAACAAGATGAAATGATTTGTTTTACGGTTTAACAACATTTTGTAGCTTTTTTAAAACTAAAACATATTTTGAATTTTAAGAATAATTCTTTTTCTTCTGTGGGTGAATATTGCTTTCACAATCTTTTAATAATAGCAAATATTTTCCCGATACAAGTCCTAATATTTAACCCATATCTGGGGGAAATGGTTCATACTTTTATCAAGAATGTTTGCGTGTAAATAAATATTACTAACCCGACTGAAATTTGAGCTCGTTATTACCAAAAAAAATAGTTGACGGAATCACATATCAAAAAATAAAGTATAATATGCAAATCAGTATCTCAAATGTGACTATTATATTTTCCTTCATTATTAGTGGGAATAGCATAATTAATTTATTTATTTTCTCCACTATAGTAGGCTTGATACAAGGTTACAATCAGCGATGACCCCTTCATATGTACACGGAAAATATGCTGGAAGTTGTCGTTCTCTCGGCCCTTTCTTTTTTGAGATGCCTTATTGATTAACCCTAAATTTCCTCTTTCAAATTCAGTGAGGCAGTTACAGCCCGGCAAAATGTGTCACGTGTTCCATAAATGGATCAGAAAGCAATGAAAAAAACATTGATAATACTTTTCATTATGAGTGAAGAATTCGTTAGTATATATTTTTATAATATAGAATGAGTGATTTTTCTTGCATTTCTATTTATAATGAATTTCTTTCTTTAATCAAATTTGTTTCTTTTGCTGAAGAATAATAAAAAGTTATGTTAGTTCTTAGAGGAAACTTCAACTTCGTACGACTCAGTTGTTCTTTTTTTTGCCTCTTTTTGTAGACATGTTTATTTTTAGTAAGTATTCATTTTGTTTTAAATATAGAAATTTCATTGAATGCAAGGTTCATAAATATATTTGATTTGTATTGTAACGGGAGTGCTGAGAAGAAAGATGTATTTTCCTATTCGCATTTCTTTTCTTATGGACATTATTATATTCGGGATAGAATAACACAGATATTTCACGGACGAAACGAAATGGCTGAAAGGAAAAAGAATGGCAAACATGCTTTGTTTTCGGGGCGACGTTTATAATGCAAGATATCCACAAAACTAGATATATATATATATATATATTGTTTTAAAAGTTATAATCTCTATGTTACTGGACATGAGGATAAAAAATTAAAAAAAACAACCAGTTTCGCTCCCACTCATCAAATTTTCTAATTGGAAGAACTTAATTTAAAACGTAAGAGGTGTGAAAAATCAAATGGTCAATGATAGGAAATGGAGAATGAACTGCTAGAGACTGATCACAGCAAGTTCCAGCAAACACTCTCGCGGTTTACATAGCGAGGGTCTGCGAGAGCTGATGTAAACAGATTCCAGTACTTTCAAGTGAATGTGAATTGGCCAATATGGAAAACGAATCCACATTAAATTCCATGGCACATTTGCTATTATTTATAAGATGTTTACAAATTGAAGAACAATACGCGTTACCGACAAGTTCATTTTGTTGTCATTTTTTATTTTGTACCACAATGTGTGTGTGTGTGTGTGTGTGTGTGTGTGTGTGTGTGTGTGTGTGTGTGTGTGGTACAAAACAAAAAAATGACAAGAAAATGAGCACCTTCTGTATACTTACAGAATTACCAGCATTAGTTATTGTAGTTTTATTACTAGTTACTACGGCTACTAGTACTATTACTTTTGATTGGAAATACAGTTTATTAAATTTATATCTTTAAAACTTGAAGATGTTGTTAATGACACTTTTTTTATCAACTTTTAAATAAAGAGCGCCAAAAGTCAAATAACATGTCGTCACGGAAATAAATCTCCAACCATATTCATTAACTTCGATACATGCAACAGTAAAATTGTTTCTATATATACATTTCTATTTTGGATTTTGTCGTTTCATTGGGATAGTTTCAGTATGATTCCTACTGGCCTGATGTACTATCGCTGTACCGGCCTGGCGGATTATTATCATTATTATTATTATTATTATTATTATTATTATTATTATTACTTCTTTTGATTTCTGCTGTATAGACATTTCCTTTCCAGGTACCTAAGTTCAGAAATGGCATCATGATATTCTTCACCGATTTTTATAAGAAATAAGAACTAAGATCATACATATTTACACAGATAAAACGCTTCGTAATTTGTGAGTACAATTTCTTCTTTTTTTTCTTTTCTTTAAAGCATAGCTACTAAGAATCTCTTCATTGAGTCTATCGCAGCCTTTTCCTATCAGTCCGAGGGCTCCAAATACAACTGGGATCATTGATATTCTCATGTGCCACATTTTTGAGATTCGCATTTTTTTTTTTAAAGATTTTCAATTATACATTACAATCTGCAGAGACTGCGATGTTAATAAGAAACCATCTTCTGTTCATGTGGTTTTTGATCACAATGTCAACGCGATTAGCTTTGGTTGTTCTGCCTGCGTGTTGCAAAGTCCAATAAAATTGTTACAGGTCTTATGGCTGTAACCGGGTCGGTGTGATGATCATGCCAGTTTCTTTCACATAAAAGCGGCATATTTTTCAGTGCAGATATTAAACCACTCTATCATGACGAGTCTTATATATTATTATTATTATTATTCACTGATTAGTATTCATACCAGAAGTTGCTTGATTTATGTTGGCACATTATTATTATTATTATTATTATTTACCCACTGAGATTTCGAAGCGGTTGTTCCCTGGGAAATAGATGGCAGCAAATTTCCTTGTCAACATTCAAGCATTTTTCTCAGTATTCTATTTTGAATAATTTTACTGTATCCATTGTTTCAATAAAAATTTATTTCTAAGTTCCCCAGAATATCTGCATTGCTGACAATAATATAATTCAAATGTTTTTCACCAAAACGTTCAAATACTGGACATCGAGAGAATGTTTGTTTTAATTAGCAGTCTTGTATGTGGAGGAAGAGAGAAAAGATATTTGGAACTAGAATTAGAGAAATAAAAATGGAAACGTGAGATAAATTCAGGTAGAAGGCATTTGGTCAAAGTATCTCGGTATACGGAATGTTCTAGTCACTCATTCATTATCAAGTAATCTGAACGAAGTTTTAGTGGAGTAGAGAACATAGAAGTTTTCTTATATTGTTTTCTTATTTTGTTTTATCTTTTTTAATCATTTCACCCTAAGCAAGGCAATAAAGCCACTAGAACACAAATGGTTAATGAGTTTTAAATAATATGAGAAAAATGTCTTTTAAGAAGAGAGGACAATAAAAGAATAAGAGAATATAACGATTGATATTGCATTTAAATTTTTGAAGATCATAGCTGATTGGGAAGAAAGAAGCCGAAAGAGAGTTCCACATGTGAAAAATGCAATAGAATAAATTATTAGAATAGAACTTACGGTAACATCTAATCATTTTAACTGTAAATTAATGAGACCTGGCCGCCAATCTAGTAATGCGCATAAATTCATAGAGTTTACATGACATAGAGGAATTTTCATCAAAACAATTACCATAAAAGTATTTATTGCAAAGAAAAGAATAATTTACATTACGGCGGTGAGAATGGACTGAGACTGAGGTGTTAGATTTAGGCTAATATCAATTACAGTACTCTTAGGAAATAATTTTTTATCGCGTTCACCCTATTCAAGTGAGTAAACCTACTAAGACACAAGGTGTTTTACTTCATATTTATTTACGTGTATTAATTATTGAATGTGTGTACTTGTATATTTTAGCTTCTAATCATCTTATGCTAGCCTAAACAGTCTCTGACCAAAATTAAGGCTGACAAGCAAAGTATTACGAAGCAGAAAAAATCGTTAGAAACAAAGAAATGAGTACTGAAATGTTATGTAATATAAGTCCTTCTATATGGCAGTTAAAGCTGGACAATCTCTTTACATTCAAGGTTTGTTTCGATATAAATGAATTGTGGTATTATTTATCTTATTTTTGTTAGCGATGTTTTCCTGTAAAAGAATTAAGGTTAGGCAGTCTTTGACTATGGGTCATTCCCTCTCCCCCACCTAGCTGTTGAACACATGCTTCGTGGTCTCTCTCTTACTCTGTCGCTCTTATTCACAGGCAGTTAACACGCCTATATTATCTGAAAAAATGTTTTAAATTTTTATTTCTGTAAGACTATCTTCTGAAATGCTTAAATCAACTTTTCAGTGTTATCTGCACGTGGTAAGTTCGTCTCTTTTATCTTATTTAACTTTATTTTGGGGGTTTTTCCCCCTTTTGTTTATTTTATTTTTATCTGTAAATTATTTTTGCATTCAAGGTTCGTTTCGACTTATACTAAGTTAAAACTTAGTAAATTTCAGTTACTCTTTTCTTTTTCTTTTTCTTTTTCTAATTGGAGTAGATATTCCTACTATCGCCCGGTTTCACACTCCGCCCGCTTCTTTTGAACAAGAGTAGAGGTGATCGCCTTGTTTCTTGTTTAGGAAGGGGTTCCCGGTTCATCACACTTCTTCGGTCCTAGTGTTAGTTCGGCTGGAAAATTTTGCAGTTACTGAGTATGGTGGCAACGTCTTTTTATTCTGAGGGTTGGCAGTTTCCTGGTTGCTGCTTCCGACTAGTAGTTAGGAGCCCGAACTCTTGCGTAGCGTCTTGAGAGGCTGCTCTGATCAACAGTTGAATAATACCGGCGTTCTTGTAGTGCCATATCGCGCATGGACGGGCGTCCCTGCATGAACGTTCGGTGGGTAACCCCGAGGCCACATTATGTTGTAGGCCACGCCAGTCTCCATCCTTCACATGCTGCAAACAAGTGACCGACCGATTTTACTCTAGACCTCTCCTTAACTAAATCACTATGAACAAAAGCAAACATAATAGCAAAACTAAACTAGCTAGTCTGAAAACGCCCAAACCCGTCTCCGTCTCTTTCATTAACACACGTGGTATCTGCACTAACTTTCTCAGCGTAGAATCATTCCTTCACACTAACTCACCTGATATCTTAGCCCTATGTGAAACTAACCTTGACCCTTCTATCCCCTCTTCTGAATTTCACGTTCCTACCTACCTTCTCCTCTTCAGGAAGGACTCCAATGTTCATATGCATGGGCTTGGTGTATGTCAGCGAACACCTCCCCTAGCTAGGGTAACATCTCTTGAATCCCTGAATCATTCTTTCATGTGCTTCCGTTTCTCACTTCTAAGCTCGATAAGCTATCTCTTCTTTCTCTACCGCACCCTTCCTCCTCTGACTGTTCGTTACTTGACAGCATCTCTAACAATATCGACAAAGCCATTTCTTCCCATCCCTCTGCCCATATATTTGTGTTTGGTGGCTGCTGGAGAACACTGTCACCAACCTTGCTGGTGTCCACATCATGAATTTTTCAATCACCCAATCCCCTACGCAAGTGGTGAACTTCCCCACGAGTTTCTCCGACAACCCTAACGGAAGGGACTCACTACTAGACCTCTGCTTCACTTCCATCCCAGACTCTTGCACTACCAGACAGCTATGCCCGCTCGGAAACTCTGACCATGCCGTAGTTTCCGTCAACATTTCATTCCACTCCCACCCGACCCAAGAAACCCAGACCAGTAGAATATCCTACTGCTACCAAAGAGCAGACTGGAACTCGTTCCGAGACTTCCTCTGTGACGTCCCATGGAACGTTTATAGTCTTCCCGTCGAAGAATGTGCATCCGAGGTCTCCTCCTGGGTTAAGGCTGGCATCGATTCTTTCATCCCTGCCAGGAAATTTCAGCTTAAATCTCCTTCGTCTCCATGGTTCTCGTGACGCTTGCTCGGCCGCCATTGCCCACCGGAATCATTTCTTCCGACTCTATCGTAGCTACGCGTCGGACCAAAAGAGGCGCCTTTTCGCTTCAGCTCGTAATAAGTGTAAAAAGATACTGAATGAAGCTAAGATGTTTTTTGCTGCCAGAATGAAGCAACGCATAGCATCCGTTAAGTTCGGCGCCAAATACTACTGGCAACTCTGTAAAAGAGTGCTTAACAAGAGCAAGTCCTCAATACCCCCACTAATCAATACATTTGAGGTCCTCACCTCCTCAGCGGACAAGGCTGAATGCTTTGCCCGTAGATTCTCGAACAATTCGAGACTGGACTCGTCTGAAGTTTCTACACCCGACTTCCCACCTAGAACTGAGGCTCAGCTGAATGACGTCCACATTACACCCTCGCTGGTCTCTAACATAATCTCAAAACTTCACCCTCACAAAGCGAGCGGAGGGGACGGAATCCCAATCATAGTCTTAAAGAAGCGTGCCCCTGAACTCTCCTCTGTCCTCTGTCCTTTCTAAGCTCTACAACTTCTGCCTATCTGCTTCCTGCTTTCCTGCCTGTTGGAAATCTTCCTCTGTAGTTCCTATATTTAAAAACACTGGAGAACCCTCGGACCCCGCAAATTACCGCCCTATCAGCATTCTTCCGATCTTTGGCAAAGTGTTCGAAGCCATTATCAGCGCCGAGGTGGTTTAGCATCTCACAGCACACAGGCTCCTCTCGGACAAGCAGTATGGTTTCCGCTTCACCAGGTCTACTGCTGATATGCTAACGACCATCACCGAGTATATATTCCAGGCTCTGGACAAGAATGGCGAAGCCCGAACAGTTGCCGTGGATATCTCTAAAGCGTTCGACAGAGCTTGGCATGCTGGCCTCCTACGAAACTGCGGAGCTATGATATAACTGGACACTTGTTTGAACTAATCCGGTCTTTCCTCTGTAACCGCACATTGAAGGTGGTATTAAACGGACATGCCTCCCAGAACTACCATACAAACGCAGGTGTCCCTCAAGGCTCTATCCTAGGTCCTACGCTCTTTCTGATCTAAATTAATGATCTCCCTGATACCATAAGATCCCAAGTAGGTATGTACGCCGATAACACCACAGTTTACTCTCGCCTTGATCAAAAATCTGATATGGGCGACAAAGTTAACCTTGCAGCCGAGCTTGAAAAGGATCTCCAATCAGTAGTGGACTGGGGTAAGAAATGGCTCGTAAATTATGAAACGAAGCTACTATCAAAGCTAGCCTCCCAGAGAGTAAAATACTACGCCTCCTTGGCCTTACACTTTCGGCGGACCTCAAATGGAATGACTATATCGAATCCATTGCCAAATCTGCTGCTATGAAAGTCGGCTCTCTGTGCAGGGCCCGGAATTTTTTCCCACCTGAATCTATTCTGTACATATACAAATCTACCATCCGCCCGTGTATTGAATATTGCTGCCATATCTGGTCGGGTGCCCCTGCTGCTCTCCTTGGGCTTCTTGACAAAATACAAAGGAGGATCTGTAACGTGGCTGATACTGACTTGGCAGACCGGCTGCAACCACTCTCTCACCGGCGTGATGTGGCTTCCCTGTGCCTCTTCTATAAGTACTTTCATGGCTTCTGCTCCGATGAGCTTAGATCACTGGTGCCGCCTAAGCACGAATTTACACGAGATACTAGATTAGAAACTAGGTCCCACCTTTTTACAGTTAAACAAATAAGATGTAACCGTAAATTCTACTCCAACAGCTTCTTTTCTCGCGCTTCCTGCCAGTGGAACTCCCTTCCACAAGTCTGCTTTTCCGACAGCTACAATCTCCAGGTGTTTAAATGTAGGGTCAATAGACACCTCCTATCACACTAACTCCCAATTATTCTCAGAACACTCTCATTTACCCAACCCTCATTCTCGGTATCCTTACCCGCTTATCACCCACCCTCTGACATTTCCTATATTTAATCATCCTTTCTCCACTCTATGTAGCCCCCTGCGCAGTAGTGGCAGTGTCATGCCTTGCTTGGGGTGAAACGCTTATAAAAAAAAAATTAACCATCATAGACAATCGCACCTACCTCCCATTAGCATGGACCAGGCTTGCCTCCCAGAGAGTAAAACACTACGCCTCCTTGGTCTCACACTTTCAGCGGACCTTAGGTGGAACGACTATATCGAATCAATTGCTAAATCCGCTGCTATGAAAGTCGGTTCTCTGTGCAGGGCCCGGAAGTTTTTTCCGTCTGAATCTATCCTGCACATATATAAATCTACTCTCCGCACGTGCATTGAATCTGCCACATCTGGTCGGGTGCCCCTGCTATTCTCCTCGGGCTTCTTGACAAAGTACAACGGAGAGTCTGTAATGTGATCGATACCGACTTGGCAGACCGGCTGCAGTCTCTCTCTCACCGACGCGACGTGGCTTCCCTGTGTCTATTCTATAAATACATTCACGGCTTCTGCTCCGATGAACTTAGATCACTGGTGCCCCCTAGGTACGAATTTGCACGAGAGACTTGATTAGCAACTAGATCCCACCCTTTTACAGTGAAACCGATAAAATGCTACCGCAATATCTACTCCAACAGTTTTTTTTCTCGCACTTCCCGACTGTGGAATTCCCTTCCACATTTTTGCTTCCCCGACGGCTACAATCTCCAGAAGTTTAAATGTAAGGTCAATAGACACCTCCTAACACACTAACCATCTTTCAAACACCCTTCCCATCTACCCAACCCCCAGCCTTGGTATCCTTACCCATCTATCACCCTCCTTCTGACATTTTTTATATCTAACCACTCTTTCTCTTCACCTTCCCCTATGTCACCCTTTGCGCAATAGTGGCAGTGAAATGTCTTGCTTGGGGTGAAATGATTAAAAAAACATAATGATGGAAGAGGGCATGGAAAATCTGTTACTCACAAGATAGACTGATGGCAAGAGGATCAGGGGAAAACGACGTATAACTTACCTAGTGAGACTAGGATGGCGGAACAGAGTTTAAAGCAGATAACAAAAAGACCAACATAATTAGATGTAATCGTACGTTCTATTCTAATAGTTTCTTTTCTCGCACTTTTTGATTATGGGACTCTCTTTTAGTTTCTTGCTTCCCTGTGACCTATGTTCTTCAAATATTTAAATGTAATATCAGTCGCCATCATATGCTTTCCTGAATCCCGTTCTTTTATTGTCGTTTCTCCTCACTAAAGTCGCCGCATTCTCTGTCAAGTCCCGATAACCTTTCGCGTCTTAGTGCCATTATCACCTTGATTGGGGTGAAATGATTACGAAGAAAATGAGTCTGGCCAAAAATATGAATATTACAAAAGAAGTGAAAAATGTGGAACTTAAAAGCGATAGTTGCACCCATTTCTGTCGGCACGTTTGAATTTGTTGCTAATAAGTTGAATGAATTGAAAATCGCAGTGAGAATTGAGACCGTTCAAATGAAACTATAGCTGAAAGCAGATACAATACTAAATAGTAATGGATATTTGTTGTCACTTGTTCTCACACGTTAGCGTGAACACTTAGATACTAATGATAATAAGTTATAAAAATATTATATCATGAAATAGTAGAACGAAATGACAAAAGGATGCGTTACATCGGCCAGATTTTTTTAAAATGTGAGAAAAAGAACGATAACAAAAAAATGCAAAGGTCAAAACTTAGAAAGATCACAAGACTAATAATAATCAAATCAAGGATACGTCTGCTCAGATGTTTTTCAGTTCAACAGTCATTCTGTAGCTAAAATAATACGGTAACCAGTTTCAACAAAGCTTCTACCCCGGTTGTTAAGTCAACAATCGTTTGTTTCATATAAGCCAGTGGGCGTGTAGCGAAAGAAATATGGTCATTGGATATACGAGATTAAAAGAAAAGACAGGTCAAAACAGCAAGCGACTTGAAAGAATTTTCTACTTGTCATTTTCTGCTTTGGTGATGCCGGAAATAAAATGCTAAAGAAGTTATTTATTGAATTCATCTGGAAGTCATAAACAATGGAACATTCCAGAATTTTGTGTCACTCTATTCATTGGTGGATATCATTTCAGTTATTTACTTCTTGTGGATCACAAGAATTTTAAAATTATGAGCCTGGCCTTATATATTTGAGATGGATATCTTACATCTGAATAAAGTCAATAAAAAAGAATTTGTCTCACATAGAATTCCTCTGAGTGTCTGTTTCAGAAAATGTCTCCATTATTCATTTAGTGCATAAGACGCACTTTGTACATCTCGAGATTTCTACAGCATTTTCATTAGAAAGGCATAGCACTGTACTGAAATATGCGAATAATTTTTAAACTACTTTGTAGTAATTACACATCACTCAGCAAATCCCGGGCCTAACTAAAAAACAACTTTTACGCAAAATTCAAATTTATTTATTAACATAGTCTCCTATTAGTGTGATACACTGATTCCAATGCCTCTATAACAATTTGATGCCTTTTTTGTCTCTGTCCTCAAAATACGCCTC
The DNA here is from genome assembly GCA_037127315.1 of Ascarosepion bandense. Taxonomy (NCBI): domain Eukaryota; kingdom Metazoa; phylum Mollusca; class Cephalopoda; order Sepiida; family Sepiidae; genus Ascarosepion; species Ascarosepion bandense. Next base: position 844,273 of record JBBBDQ010028664.1, on the reverse strand, counting down.
AGTTTCTGATATTATTCTTCATTGGAGTAAAATATCTTTCCCTGAAGCATTCTTTTGATGTCAACAAACAGTCGCTGGGAGCCAGATCTGGAGAATAGGCTGGATGCAGAAGCAATTCAAAGTGCAATTTATGTTTTACCATCGTTGCGATCGACTTGTGACACGGCCTTGGCGAAAGATAACTTTTCTTCTTCATTTGTGACCTTTGTTTTGGCGATTTCTTCCTTCAAATGCACCAATAATGCTATATAAAATTTGCTATTTATGGTTCTTCCTTTCTTAAAGTAATCGATGAAAAAATACCTTGCACATCCCAAAATACGGAGGCCAAAACTTTGCCTGTTCATGTTTGCGTCTTTGGTTCTTTGGACGGTTTTCACTTGCTGCTGTCCACTCAGCTGACTGCCAGTTTGACTCCAGAGTGATGTGGTGGGTCCGTGTTTCATTGTCACATATTTGTGCAAAAACTCCTTCTTGTTGCGTTGAAACAGTTGCAAACAACGCCGTGAATCTTCGACCCGTTGTTGTTTTTGATCGACTGTGAGCAAACACGGCACCCACTTTGAATACAGCTTTCTCATTGACAACTGTTCATGCGAAATGGTGAATACACTGCCTTCTGATATATTTATCTCCTCTGTTATCACATGCAACTTCAATTTACGTTCGGACCAAACGAGTTTGGGGATTTTTTGGTGTTTACCTGGTTGTTCCGCATACCACCGCTTTACCGCTGTTTCCGATGGAGCAGTGTCCGAATAACACTTATCAAGCTATTGCTTTGCTTGAACAGTTTATTTATCGTAAAAGTGGCATATAACATGAGATACTAAAGGGAATTAACTGAAACTAAGATATCCAGAAGAGACAAAATGGTGCAAATATTTACAATACCTGATCTCAGAAATATAGGTAGATATATGATTTATATTAAGAACATATCCGTTTGGCTTATTTAAAAGTATAGATGGCGCCACTAATAACAAAAAATCAATATGATTTTTATGAAGTACTAACCTTCAAATCGCACGTGACAATATTTGTGCCCAATCGGATTATTAGTTTACAAATTACAGTTATTTAAGTGAAAATACTGTTGCAAATTTTCAAAACAATGAAAAAATCTGCATTTCGTGTACTGATAAAGCATTACTTTCTAATGGAAAAAATACTGTTTAAATAAAGCAATGGCTTGATAGGCGTTATTTCTTATCAGCGAGAAGAGTATCGTCTTATCAACGAGAAGAATATCGTTGATAAGAACGACGGACACAGATATATATAAAATATACACTTATATTTTTATTCTTTTTCTTTGATGACGTGGTTGTAGAAAAGAGGATTGGTCGAGGGGCAGTTGACTACTGACTTTTCTTCTCTCTCTCTCTCTCTCCCTTTCTCTCTCTCTCTCTCTCTCTCTCTCTCTCTCTGATCTATCTGTCTAATCTATCTTTTTCTTCCCTGATCTGTCCCTTATATAAGCGAGCTTCGTTTGACACGTGCTACTTCTGTTCTGCATTTGTTCATATTTCGAGTACTTATTTTTTTTACTTTGACTACACTGTTCATCAAAACAAAACCCAGCTTGTCAGGGGTTTTCGCACTCCTTGACCTTTCAAAACAATATTTATTTTCTTTTAAATTTTCCAGCTTTGCGTTGTTCATTGCAAAATATAGTTCATGGCGAAGTCAGATAATATGTTACACTTAACTCTCCAAGTTTTTGTCCACCATTTTGGGATCAAGTCAGAGGATTACTTCAACTACAAATGCTACATGGAACTGGTAGACAAAATAAACAGTTCGATTCAAAATTTTAATAACCTGAAGAAGGCCTGGGCGTACAATGTCCGAAACATCATGAATATGACAACAAAGATGAATAATATGAATAGTGTAAATAAATTATATTAGAACATTTATATTTTTATTTGTATGTTTCTCAATTCACATTTATGCATTTTACGTAACTTGTAAATAAATATACAAAATATAATGAATTATTAAAATTTAACGCAAATCACTTATGTAAAAGCGAAAGTAAAATGTGAATTTTATCACCTGTGCGTTATTCTTATGAAAAAAAAATTACTCCAGCGGGTGAATTTTTTAATAGCAAGTACAAACAACTGATGAGATTCCTCCAAATAAACGTAGGTTAACGGCGCGTATAAAAATAAGGGTTTGGAAAAAACTTATCATAAAAATAATGACAACGATAAAAAAAAAAATAGGCAACATGGCGACGTTAAAACGATTTACTTCAAATATAAAGAACTGGAAAACAAAAATTATATTGTGGAATTTAAATACAATCATTATTCCAGCAATAGTAATAAGTATAGTTAATAAAGATAACGAAAAAACATTACTGATACATATAGTAATTCCAGTAAATGAAATACAAAAAATTGTCTTAATGAATGCTACTCACATATTTTTTGGAAAAACCTTTTAATCCTATATTCTCAATAACTTGCATTTACCTTAGGTCACAAGAAGAAACATTTTTCAAGTTTTTACAAACTCAAAAAATGACAAAGAAAACACAGAATGAAGAATTTAGAATAGGTAGTTGAAACAAATGATTTTTGCATTGAGATTTGCAAATATAAAGTTGTGTTTATTTCAACTATTTTTTATTTATCTATGTGGTTTAAATTTGGTTTAACGCCCACTGCCCCATTTTTGTCTTAATAGATTTTAGGTATAAATATGGATTTTTATAAACTTTTATTATTAATGTCTTCTTCTTCTTCTTCTATGTACCATTTACCTTCAGGACGTAGACGATCATGGCTTTCCACGTCTCCCTATCCCTGATAGCTCTTAGTACGCTTTCTCCTGTTATCCCACCTAAACACATGCTGAAGCTCTTCAAATATGTTATCCGCTGCTTTCTCATGTCTCTCTTTCCCTTTATCTGACCTGTGAGTATCAGATATTCCAAGCCTTCCTTCTTCCTCATATGCCCCAAGAACTTCAGCTGTCTCTTCCTGAGTGCAGACAGGCTAAAAAAAAGAATGGCTGAACAACAAATGTGCCGAAATAAAGAAACTGGGCAAGACTAATAAAGGAAAAATGCATAAAGAAATAAGGGAACTGACAGGACAAAGAACATGCTCCTCAACAGGCTGTATAAAATCCAAGGATGAAACGATCATATTGGAGAAAGTAGAAATATTCAAGCAATGGGAAGAACATAAAAAAGATATCTTCCACGACAAGAAAGAGCAACCGATAGTAAACAAAGATGCTGACGGACTGGAAATACTAAAATCCGAAGTGAAAGCTGCAATGGCTAAACTGAATAAGAACTTAGCAGATTTTTATGTCAACACAAGATAAAATCGTCGCTGATGGTGGATGTTTTTGCGTTAATGGCCTTGTAACCTCTCTGAAGATGGCTCATGTGAGCAGAGACCTTAAAACCAACTTAATAAAAAATTATCCAAATGTTGGAGAATTTTTGTCTTTATTTTCAACTGGAATTAAAGCCAAAATATGATGTTTAGAACGGCTCATGATTAAACATAATAGACATTCATTGTCTCTTATATTTAACAGTATATGTTTAGAAAAAAAAATATATATATATATGAGCGAGTGGTTAGAATGTTCTAAGTGTCTGAAAACCATACCACGGGTTGATCCAAGCCTTGTGAATGAAATTGGTAGACGGCTTCCTTTCAGCGGCCGTCGATGGCTGTGCTAGCGCAAAGTTACAAGTCATCGTGACCGAGGGTTTAAGCGTACTAGCGTTGTGTTAGATAACGCTCTCTCTTTCTCTTTCTCTCTCTCCCTCTCTCTCTTTCTCTCTTTCTTTCTCTCTCTCTCTCTCTCTCACTCTCTCTCTCGGAAACTGTGACTAAGGTGTGCTCAGCTGAGCAAGCGTCTGCAATGGGATTAGCTAACCACCCCAGTAGACAGGTATCTTCGAATACGAGTGCTCAGCCATTATATATATATATATATATATATATATATATATATATATATATATATATATATATATATATTCAAACCTTGAACCTTAATAAAAAAAAAAAAGACACATGAAATCAAGTGTCGGATGGCCAGCGGGTGGTTATCAACCATGTAGGATGAAAAAAAAAGACCTATCAAAGGGCAGAAGAACTCTTGATGAGACAAGGGCCAATTGACAAGAATTGATGTCGCACCGTTGGGAAGGCAAGCTGAAACCTCTCCCCTATCTCAAGAACATTCAATATTACTATCAGAGATAATGGCATGTTTGGGGTTAAGTCTATTGGAATTTACTGAGCTCAGAGTTAATAAAAATGACGCAAAGGTGTCAGACTTCACGGAACTGTGATCCCTCGACCGATAAGGAAAGACATGAGCGGCAGGTGCCATCGAACAGTTATCCAGCGACAGTTCGTAACAAATAATAAACATTAAGACACTATATTAATGTAGCCAATTAGAATACTTAAAGCGAGAAATGGGTTGGTTAAATTTTAATATTTTAGGTGTATGAAAAACAAGGTAGGCATCCAAGGAGATTGCTTCAATAATAAACGCAAAGTAATATATGCAGGCGGAGAGAAAAAGAAATATGGGAATAAGTATCATATTGGATCAAAATATAAAGAAATGTGTTCTAGGGTACTATCATCAATGTGACAGAATTCTTGTGGTTACAAGGGAAGTAATTTAATATAGCCACCGTATATGCACCAACAACATTGTGTACAAAAGAAAAAAACTGGAAAGTTTTTCTGTGCACTAGAAAACCTCGTGACTCAATGAAAATCACAAGAAATCCCAATCGTCATTAGAAACCTGAATGCCAAAATAGGGAAAGAACGAGATGGTGAAATAATTGGCAAATCCGAACTAGGAATCCATAATGAACCCAGCGATAAATGAGCCTAATGGTGTATGGCTAATGATCAGTAGACAAAACCTGATTTCAAGAACAGCTAAGATGTTTATAGACATAGATAAACCCAAGAGGTGAAAACAACTGATAGAACTGAAATAAGTCTGGAAAGGCTTAACTGGCCTACTGGAAATTTTATGGACGCCACGCGATGCACATTCTGCTTAAAAGATACTTGTAACCCTTTATTTGATTGCATTTACTGAAAAAATATTTTGCCACTTTTCATCATTCAGTGCCTAGTGTTGCGAGTTCAATCTTTCTGAGTGACACCCTTTTATGATCATGTACAAAAGTAAACTACAATTACTAAATCAATAGACAGATGCATGTTTAATACTATTAAGAAATATTCAGTGTTCGGATTTTGATAAAAGTTAGTATTTTAAATGTTGATTTTCAAGGCAATAAATTGTATTTACCAGTGAAATTAATGCAGCACAATCCTTATTTTCTAATTTCCCTGACAATGGTTATTTGATGTACATGGACGACAGACTCGCTCAACAGCTAGAGAAGTGGCCAGTAGCGGGAAGAGTCCTCGAATGGATGCGAGAAAGCAAAATAAACATAGTCTAACAAATCATTATTGTTTACATGGGAGCGAAGATGAGGTTTTGGAGAGAACAGAAACAAAAAGAAAATTTACACTTAACATTAAGAAAAGATAGCTGTAGTTTCTTGGACATAAAGTGAGGAAGGACGGCTTGAAGAATCTGATACTCACAGGACAGATAGAGAGAAAAAGAGATAGTGGAAACAATGTATGACATACTTGATGGGTTTGAACAAATGCATAGCAGAGCAGGGTTTGAGAGGAGTAACAAGAGAACGGGTAAGAGCTACAAGGGATAGGAAGATGTGGAAGGACATGATCGTCTACATCCTGAAAGAACACGGCACATAGAAGAACAAGAACAAGAAAAAATAAGAACAAAAAGAATGTTTCATTCTTTTTTGTGAAAATGATGTTCAGAAATAAAGATAGCAAAAACTCAGAGGAAAACAAAATACTTTGATCCGTTGAATGCAAAAGGCATTTGATTTGCTCCCTTAAAATAAAATGATTAAAATCTTAAACTGATTGATTTGTTTTTACGACTTATCAATCTTTTGCGGGTTTAAATAACCTGCAGAAAATATTTTTAAATTGTAAGAATTTTTTGGAGATAATAATGAATTACTGATAAAAGTCTTACTAATTAACCCATAGCTGATGGGGGAAATAAGTGGATTTATACCTTTCCCAAGGTTGCACGTAATTGAATACAACTAGCTCAGATGGAATACAAACTCGGCTCTTCGATTTCTAATTCCCTGCCTTAATCCATTATAGTACCTTCAACCAAGATTATAATACCTGGCATTCCAAAGTGGTCACTCATTTAGATACTGACCAGACTCGACTTTACGTAACTTCGACTAAAATCTTAAAAACTGTGTGAAATGAAATCCAAAACACTCAATACTCTTGGCAATAAAAATGATATGAAACTTCGAGTACAAAAATGTGCTGTGTTATACATACTGAAAGGGAAACAGGTATCAATAAAAGGAATTTAACTACAGGACAGACATAATCCGGATTTTGCAGGGTAGTGTTAATTACAAATACCATGTAATATGTGAAGTAATTACATAAAACAGTAAAATAAAAGCAAGACTACATCAAAAAGTTTTTAAACATATAAACTTAAAGTCTTACTATCTCGACAGTCAGATTGAGGCATCCTGGACGCTTCCTAGACTGAACAAGAGAACTTAAATCATTAGATCCTTAAATTGGGAAATACACGACAAACTTTAATGCCTTACATACTAACACTGATGAAAGTTTCACACAGACAGTTATTACTTAAAAGCTGCTACCTTATAAAACAGACGCCATCGTAGGTGTTTCTCAGAACACTACAATGTTATATTCTTCAAATCAAAAGTCAATCGATACATATCTTCCTTGTACTTATGAATGATCTTCACTTCTTGCCATCTCATATTTAATTTATATCATACACTTCATTCATTGTTAACATTTTAACAATAAGATTCTCGAGTTTTGTGTTGGATGAATTCTCGTACTACAAATTTGACATAGAAGAAAAAACTAAACAACGAAGAAAATCGTTTTAAACACTTTTACAGAAATGTTATACGCAGAACAAAGTAAGATCAAAGTAATAATAGTAGAAACATAAAAGTAACTAACAATGAACAACAACCAAATCAAAGAGAACAACTCGGTGAAAATCGCTAATCTAAATAAAAGCAAAAAGACAAAATCTGAAAACATACGAACTTAACTTCTGGTGCAAATACAGAAAGACGACCGCAAATACAAGTAACAAAAAAGAGAAAAATATTCAAACCCATTAAATCTGGTTCAAAATTCCAACGTACATTACCTGAAGAAGGTCGGAGCATACAACAGCCGAAACATCATGAATATGGCAATAAAAATGAGGACAACAGTCCAAACAATATAAATAGTGTAAATAGTTACAATACCTCATCTCAGAAATATAGACAGATACTGAAGAAGGCCGGAGCGTACATGGGTCAAAACGTCGTAAATATGGCAATAATGATAAGAACAACAGTTCAAACGATGTAAATAGTGTAAATAGTAAAAATATATCATCTCAGAAATATAGTTATTCTGGTTTTAAAAAACAATAGATAAATCTCTCCCATGAGCAACTATCGCCTTTATAGAGTTACAGACATGAGGGTAACATCTTTGAACTGACTACAACTGTGTGACCCAAAGGAAATGGCTAAAAACAGACATATTTCAATGAGAACATGGATTCACTGAAAACTTGAAAGCCACTTAGTTTAGTTATACAAACAAATGACGTTAACACCCTCCCATACAGGTGCAGAGAAATTGAAAAGGTCACTGTAATCCGGCTAAAAATTAAGAAAATGAGAATATAATTATTAATTAATGTATGATGCAGCCACAGCTGAATAAAGATCCAAAATTTTATAAGTATCAGCAACTAACTCAAGAGCTACAAAAATTACCGATCTCGAAATAGAAATCACTTAATGAATATTTTTTCTTGGAGATCGAGGAAAGAAAAGTGACGCCTACACATACAGATAGGGGAAGTTACGTTATTCAAAGCATGAATTGTTGAGATCAGATGAGTTAAGAGAATAGTTGAAACTTGTTATCGGGTTCCAAACACTAGCAACAAAATGGTGTTCTGGTACAAAGATACCATAGTACGCAATACAAGAAAAGAGTGATTAAAATAATAATAATAATAATAATAATAATAATAATAATAATAATAAAGCAATTGGAATTACATGAGAATGATGTGTTTTGCTGGGGCTCCTGAGAATCTTTCTTAAAAACAAAAAATAAAACAAGACAACAGAAGAAATACGATGAAAAACACTAAAAACAGTTTGATGCAATTTCTACGGTATTCTTTCTTAAAAAGAATGCGTATTTATTTATTGTTATTTATTCATTCAATTTACTTATTTATTTATTTTTCGATAACCTTATTTTCGACGACTTTAATGAACGAATAACAGAATGTACAGTGGGTGAACAAATTATTGTTTTTGAATTTCACGGCAGTAATAAGCTCAAATGAATTTTTCTTTTCCATTAAATTTTTATTTTTTTTATTTTATCTTAACAATTATTTTTGTTGCAAGGACTAGTGATGGTACTAACATTTTTTTTCTTTTAACAAAATACTCTCTAAGTGTAGTGATGTTTTTTTCGTTGAGCGGCTGTTACGTCCAAGTGTTTTTTTAACCAGCGTCTTTCTCTTCGAATATTTTTCTATATGAAATTCTGTTTTACTATTTTAACATAAACATGAATTTTTCTTCATATATTATTTAATTTTATTGAATTTCTTTTAACATAAACATGAATTTTTCTTCATATATTATTAAATTTTATTGAATTTTTTCCTATGTGAAATTCTGTTTTACTATTTTAACATAAACATGAATTTTTCAATTTTTCTTCATATATTATTTAATTTATCTGTTTCTTCTTTAAATGATCTTAATAAATAGAATCATCAGTTTTCTTATTATTCATAGTTCCCTAAGTTGTCGATACTTCGAAATATTTTTTAAACTGTTATAATTTTCTTAAAAACAAAACAAAATAAAAGGAAAAAATACGATGAAAAACAGTTTGATTGTAATTTCTACGATATTCTTTTTTAGAAAGAATACGTATTTGTTTATATATTTATTTTTATTTATTTATTCATTTTATTTACTTATTTAATTTATTTTATTTTGTTTCGTTGAGCGACTGCTTTGTTTTAAACCAGCGTCTTTCTCTTTGAATTCCAATCACGTCTCTGTCAGCTGTCGCTTGGCAACTCATTTAGAAGAAGGAAAACTCCGAACCGCAAACTGCAACTCAATGTGTTAATCGTGCAAAGGAGTGAATGACTACTGCGTTATGAGGTCACAAACGATCCCCTACGGGCTTGAGACCCTGTTTGTAAAAGACCGTTACCCAACGTGCCGGGCAACTTTGGGTGGACTTTTGGACCCGTTCGTAACTCGTGGGAAAAATACGAGAAATACAAATAGAAATAAAAAGTCCAGTATGGCTCTTCCAGTGGATAAACAGAGAGCCCGTCCTTCAGGAGGGAACCTACCTGAGATCAAAAAATCTGCCATAGGAACAAACTCCTACACAAAGAATGAATCTTCAGGTCCCACACCCAGGATAATCCTAATGATGGCCCTAAAAATTCTTCAGCTAGATCTATAGCCGTATATTTAAAGAAAGAAAAAATAAAATGGTCTCGTGAGGAGTACAAAGTCGTTATGACTGCATTTCATGAAGCGTTACTCAAACCTCAAAAAACGTAACTCGCGAAACATGAAATTTGGCGAGAAAACGTTGGACAAACAAATAGAAAGTACATTGACGAAAATAAATTAGCCAATGTACGAAGATACATCATGCGAAATAACCGATTGACAGAGGCTGAAGTTAATGAGATAAAAAGAATTGCAACCAAAATAGACGAATCAGCAAAATATGAAAGGGAACCGGAATCAGAAATAAAAAGTAGTAACATCAAACAAGCCACAGGTCATAATGTAGAAACCGTGATACACACAAATCACTGTGAAGATAATGCTGTAAGTTTAGAAGTACTGGAAAGGTGTCATCTGAGTCAGTTACAAGACGACAATAAAACAAGTTCAAAACACATAGAACAGAATTATTTTACGGAAAACAAGAACAGTATACACTAAGCCAAGGAAGAAATCGAGAACCACATAAGTCAAATACAAAATATTGCGATGGAGGAACGAGAACAACTCCCAAAATTACAACCAACAAAGCATAACCTCGAAATTATTAAGCTCTACAATGCAGCACTCAAATTAATTTTGGATGAAGAAGACACTCATATAAATCTCAATGAAGCAATATATGCATCAGCAACAGCAGTAACAAAAAAATTGAACATCAAATTAAAAACAAGACAGTCTCGCAGACATGAAGATCCACCTTGGAAAAGAAAAATAGAAAAAGAAATCGAACAACTTAGAAGTGAACTATCAATACTCGATGAACTGACAAGAGGAATAAATATAAGAACTAGAAAAGGCAGAAGAGTAGAAAGAAAATACAACATAAAAAATGAAAATGAAGTCCTATCAACTAAAATAAAGCAAACAATACAACTGAAGGCTCAAAAAATAAGACGCTATGAGAAAAGATCAAGATTCTAGAGACAAAACAATATTTTTCAAACCAATGCAAAGAAATTTTACTGGGAAATAGGTAAAAAAGTATTGAAGTGACAGTCTCCCAAAATGGAAGAAGTTATACAGTTCTGGGAAAAAATATGGGCGTGCACTAAAGAACATAAAAAAGAAGTAGATTGGATTGCACAAGGGATAGAACGAATAAAAATAAACCAGAACAGACATGGGCTAGAATCACAGAAGAGGATGTTAAATGTACACTGAAAAAAGCACACAATTGGAAATTTCCAGGAATAGATAAAATTCCTAACTTTTGGCTATATTATTTAAATACAGCACATAAAAAACTAACCAAATTATTTCAAGGAATTGCATTTCTTCTAGTCACACAAACAACCTGAAAAACTACAGACCAATCACATGCCTTCCAACAACATACAAACTATTAACATCTATTTTAACAAAACAAACATATTTATTCATGGAAAGAAATGGCACAGAATGATACTGGAAAACAGCTACAATGCAAAGAAAAATCTTAGCACTACCTGGATAGATTATAGTAAGGCATTCGATAGTGTGCCACATTCCTGGATCTTAAAGACTTTAAATATATACAAGATATCACCCGTCATCATCAATTTCATCAAACAATGTATGTCGATATGGAAAACAACCCTTTACCTCAATCATATCAATGGAACCTATAAGCCTGATAAAATAAACATCAAAAGAGGTATATTTCAAGGTGACTCTTTGTCTCCGTTACTATTCTGCATATCATTAATAGCACTAACTAGTCAACTTAACAAGACAGAATGTGGTTATGAAATATCCCAAAAGAAAATAAGCCATCTATTTTACATGGATGACTTAAAGTTGTATGCTAAGAATGATAACGAGATGGAAGGTCTTCTGCAAACTGTAAAATGCTTTAGCGAAGACATTGGAATGAAATTCAATTTGAATAAATGTTCTAAAGCTAGTTTTACGTGGATCGCTACCACAAACATCTTCAATTAGCTTAGACCCTGCTGTAACAATAAAAGAATTGAAGTCAGAAGAAGCTTATAAATACCTAGGTTTAAATGAGAGTGAAAATATTCACCATAAAAAATGAAATAAATAGTGCGTAAAGAGTATTATAGAAGTCTACGACTGATATTAAAACTGAATTGAATTCTCAAAACAGAATTATGGCCATTTATAGCCTTGCCATCCCAGTTGTCCAATATAGTTGTCCAACATCTTAAACTGGACTCTAAATGACATCAGGCGAATGGATTCTAAAACAAAAAAGCTTCTTTCTAAGCATAAGATGCATCATCCAAAGACTGATGTAGATCGTCTATACATACCCCGTAAAGAAGGTGGAAAAGGTCTTATTCAGCTAGAATTGTCATACAAGATAACAACTATTGGCTTACTAACATACATAGAAACAACGAACGACTGGATGATACAATTAGTCAAACAACATAAAAACAGAAAGAAAAAGTATTCAATAATAAAAGAAAGCAGTAAATACAAACAAGATTTACTTTTAGTAGATTCTGTAGAAAATCAAAACAGAAGCCAGAATTGCGGCAAAAAATATGAAAATGTAAGCCAAAGATAAAGCTCTTGAACAGATGAAACAACGCTGCCAAGCCAAACCTCTGCATGGCCAATATTCAGAACGTGCCAATAAATCCAATGTTGATAAAGTTAATACTCATAGATGGTTACGTGCATCTGGATTAAAATCTGAGTCTGAAAACTTTATTCTTGCAGCGCAAGACAAAAGTCTTTTCACTAGAAACTTTCAAGCAAATATTATACATAATAATGTGGATCCAAAATGCAGGTTCTGTGATAAATACCAATAAACATTAGACCATCTAATCTCAGAATGTTCTGTACTTGCACCAACTGAATATAAAAATCATCACGATAGAGTGGGGCAATATTTACATTGGACAATGTGCAAACACTATAGAAAATCTGTTAACAAACACTGGTATGAACATCACCCAGCACCGGTTACAGAAATAGAAAATGTCACTATTATATGGCATTATATCATCTCGACAGACAGGCAAAATTGAAGTATATAGACCGGACATTATTGTTAAAAACCAGAAAGGAAAAACCTTGCTTATTTATTGATATGGCTTGTTTAGCGGATTGTAACATAGCAACCAAGGAATTCGAAAAACTGTCAAAATATAAAGACCTGGAAATTGAAATAGAAAAAATGTGGAAATTGAAAACAAGAATCATGCCAGTGATAGTGTGTGCACTTAGAATGATAAAAAAGAAACAAAACAACACATTGAAAGAATCCCTGGAAACCCCAGCTTAAGAGATATACAAAAAATTGTCTTGTTAAGTACAGCCCACACACTAAGGATAACATTGTCTATGTAACGCTAGGGATGATAGGGGACATAGAAAAAAAAATGTAGCCATGACATCGCACCACGACCTGCTTTAGGTCTTCCTGCAGACTTGGTAGGTAGTGCGACCATAGCAGAAATCGAAATATGATGAAAAATGACAACATAATAATAATAATAATAATAATAATAATACAAGATTTGGTAAATTATTTTATCAAACAGCAAATCAAAATAAACAGGCAAAAAAGCAAGAACACACTGCCACAATATGAGACAGTCAAGCCACAGCTGTTCCAGTTATCATTAAAACGTTGGGGTTTGACACTACCGAATTTAAAGTCCTTTCTCCCGAAAGTCGATATAAAACCTTGTTTCACAATGCTTGAGAAATCCGAGTTACCTGACACTGAAAATATTCTGTGAAACCTGAGGAGGGCACCCATAATGCAAAGTCGTGCGAATGAAGGCGATAATAATAATAATAATAATAATAGCATAAAAAAGCTAATAGATCATGTATGTCATTAAGGACTGTAAAAAATATCTGCCATCTAAAAGATATGGCGACTTAATCAGATAAAAATATATAAGTAGATAAAGGGAACGTGAAAATGAAATTGAAAAGGTATCGCAAGTTAAAACTATTGTTACGTCTATAATAGCAAGAGTATTGATTGAGATACAAAAGGGTACAGATAAAAACCTTTGTGGTCCCTGTTTAAAAGATATTTAAAAATGCAGTGTGAAACTAATAATCTACAAATAAATTATTATCAATGTAATGAAAATATAAACAACCCATAAACAAGTATCATCATACCATAATTTGTGCAAATAAAATGCATCTATTTACTACCTTCGCTTAACATAGGTCTTGAGTATCCGGTAAGGCATTGTATAAAAAGAATGCAAACGAAGAAAAAGTAAAACTAATAATAATAACTGACACGGCAGTTCCTGCAAATTGTAATTTCTCTCCGAAGATCTTCCAAAAAACTATCAAAATACAAGAATCTTGACGTAGAAATCTTAAAAACGTGGCACATGAGAACATCAATTATTCTAGATGTAGTTAAAATACACGGATTGATTGGAAAAGATACCGATAGACTCATTGAAGGAATTCCTGGTAGCCTTAAAAAATACAAACATGTACTCACAAGTACAGTCCACAAATTAGGAACAGTTTTATGAATGTAAAATGTGTGTGATCTTAGGGTTTATTTTTTGTTTTGTTTTCTTTTTACTTATTTTTTAAGAAAAATTATTTATTTAAAATGTCGTTTCTAACATAAAGTCACTGATTAGAAGACAAAAGAAAATGTGTATGAAGCAGAAATCAAAGAGAATAATAATAAGAGCAGTCAAAGACCTTTGCTAAAGCAATATCAACATCATCTTAGCAATTAGCTAATGATCACTATTAAAATGAGAATAACTGCAATGACGTTGACTGTTTTTATTTACTTACTTATTTATTTTTTATTTATTTAATCATTTTTTTTTTTTGCTTTTTTGCGTTTGGTTATTATAAATAACAATATTTTCACGGAAAAATAGTGCGTTTAGAAAAAACATAAAGCAGTCTAAGGGAGGTAATTCAGTGTTTGGCATGTGAAACGTACAAAAAGATATTAGTATAAAAAAACGGAAAAATAACCCAGAAACTTTATCCTCAACTGGATTGAATCCAAAATCAAATCAGTTCGTGCCATTCATAAGATCAATCATTCCTGATAGTTACATCTGAATCCATCCAGCAGATCCTGAGATATCTTGACCACAGACAAACAGACAGACAGACAAACAAACAAACATAAAACAAACAGACAAACGCAACTGAATACAATACATCCGCCTTAAGGCGGGAGTAATAATAATCATCATGCCACAGTCATTTGAGACTTTAGTATAAAAACAGGAAAATCAAGCTAATTGACCTGTTATTATAAGTAAAAAAAAACGTTCCGGTTTACTAATATCACAACTGACAAATATACCTATTTCGAAACATTTCGGAAAATAAGAAAATACAAGAATCTAGAAATAGAAATTGGCAAAATATGGTATCTCAAAGTAATCACATTACCTGTAGTCACTGGAGCACTGGGAATTATATTTAACGTTAAAAATATGTAAACCAGATATGTGACAGTTTCAGATCATACAAATTACAAAAAATGTGTAACTCAGTTATTGTGCATAGTCTTATCCATGTTAAATTAAGCCTGCTTAAAACATGAAAATATTTTATGAATTACCTTTAATTGTTTTTTGTGAAATGAAAAATTGAAAATTTGCACATTTTACAAAATGTATGGAATTGTTAATTTTAAAACTTCTGCGCAAATTTTGAACATTGAAAACCTGTTTGTTTCTTGACGTCTCTAGTTATGACTTGGGGCCACCCGTACAAATCAAAGCAAATATAATTGCTTATTATAATCATAATTATAATAAACAATCAAAGCTAATGGCCCAGACATCGTGATTCGAGACCACAAAAGCAAATTATCTTCATATTGATATGGCAGTCCCTGCAAATTGTGATGTATCTTTAAAGATTTTCAAAACATCTATGAACAATACAAAGATCTTGAAAACGAAATCTCAAAAATGTGGCCCATGAGGACATCAACAATTCTAGTTGTAGTTGGATCCTTCAGATTGATTGGGGAAAAGATCTGATAGACTCATTGAAAAGATTCCTGCTAGCTCAAGCCTTAGAGAAATACAAATACTCACTAATACAGTCCATACCCTATGAAATACTTAATAATACAGTCCACACCCTACGAAAATCTTTATCTATGTAAAATATGTTGAATCTTAGTTTTCTTTTGGGCTTTTTTGTTTGTTTGTTTTTTCTCAAAAAGTGCTCAGTGAAAAATATCATGATGCTATATCTGACCTTAGGCTTCTGGTTGGGACCCGGAAAGAAATGTGCATACACCAAAAATCAAATCAAATAATAACAATAATAATAATAATAATAATAATAATAATAATAATGTATGAACACCACCCAGCACCGGTTACAGAAATAGAAAATGTCACTATTATATGGCATTATATCATCTCGACAGACAGAAAAATTGAAGCAAATAGACCGGACATTATTGTTAAAAACCAGAAAGGAACAACCTTGCTTATTTATTGATATGGCTTGTTCAGCGGATTGTAACATAGCAACCAAGGAATTCGAAAAACTGTCAAAATATAAAGACCTGGAAATTGAAATAGAAAAAATGTGGAAATTGAAAACAAGTAACATACCAGTGATGATGGGTGCACTTAGAATGATAAAAAATGGAGCAAAACAAAACGTTGAAAGCATCCCTGGAAACTCCAGCTTAAGAGATATACAAAAAAATTGTCTTAAGTACAGTCCACATACTAAGGAGAACTTTGTCTATGTAACGCTAGGGATGTTAGGGAGATAGGAAAAAACATGAAAGGGAGCATAACAACACACTACGATCTGCCTTAGACTTGGTAGGTAGTGCGACTTGGTAGGTAGTGCGACCATAGCAGAAATCAAATTATAATGAAAAATGAAATAATAATAATAATCATCATCTAGAATAGAATTACAATCATATAACTGACTAATTGTTATATTTTCGAAGCACCTTTTATAACAATAATTGAAGACCTACTGGCCCGCGAGACATCAGTGAATTTATTCGCTGGCTTTTATTTCTGAGAAGACGAATTATGTTGACATATCATTGACTTTAGGCTTTACTCGCCAGCTGAAGTGATTGTTTTTATTTCTCTTAAAATCGCCCTTAGGAACTGAAGGACACTTCGAAGTAAAAACGTTTATAAATAAACCGAAAATGAAAGGAAATTGCCATTAAAGTTGCCCATCCTCGGAAAACGCCATAATTCTTTATCCTTGACTTTAAGAAAATGAGAAAAATGATTAAGGAAAGGTTGAGAATTGGTGAGAAGTCTTTGTTCAATTAGGCGTAATAGGCTCTGGCAAAAAGAATACATTTTACTAAAAATAATTTCACTCAATAGCAGAATCTCCAGAAAATATAAATGTAACAATATTACATAAATATCTGTGTTGTTTGAATTATATATATATATATATTAAAAAAAAACCGTTGATGGAAATAACGAACAACTTGCCAAAACTTAAGATATCCAGACAAAGTCTCGAAAAAAATAATGAAAAAAGAAAAAAGGTCTAAAGGCAAACCTACCTACGCAGTAAAGTGTTCTAATCCTAGATTGTCTGTAGATTGCAAAATGCTTAACAAAGTTAAATGTTATGAAAAGCTGGCCCTAGTCGTAACTCGAGTTTTGCGACAACTTGAACGCATTAATAAATTAGTATGTGGTACATATATTAGTACATATATATATGTAATGCTACATATATATGTGTGTGTATGTGTGTGTATGTGTGTGTGTGTGCGTGTGTAGAGAGAGAGAGAGAGAGAGAGAGCATTACTATACATATATACGCTATATTTAGCGGATACACGTGTTTGAATAGCCATTTCTGTTTTTAAACTCTCTCATTTTTTTTTTACCAGGCTGAGCTTCCGAATTATTTAATAATGTTGATGCCATTCGACAGGTTTCGACTTTGCGCCTCTTAATATGTAGGAGAAACCAACGTGGTTTAGACTGCTTATCTACAATTTCCCTTCTGAATTAAAGTTTTCTGTTGAAAAGATCTTTCCAAAGCTATACCTGTTAACTTTCATTTTGTTTAGAAACGTAAAGATTGGAAGAATTAATAGATTTTTGACAATAATCCAACATTATTTCTCATATCTATATATATATTCAAAGAAAACTTCGAAAATTACATGTGGCGGATGATCATTTCTGAGAAGTACATTCAAAAAGTTTTTCATACACCGGAGGTTCACTTAATAAAGAAGGAAAAGGAAAGAAATAAGAAAGAAAAGTGAGAGGGGAAGTGAAAAAAGAAAGAGAGAAAAGTATGTTAAAAGGCGAGCGTCTAAAGGCTGTTTCAGAGGGTGGGAAGAGAGATGGAAGACAAATAGAGATAGCGAAATGGATTCAACTCGATCTGTGAAAAGGACATTGAAAAATTATGTATATGTGTGTAAAGAAATAAAAAATAATTGCGTCACAGGAACGGAAGTGTGAGAAAAAGATAACGGAAAATGAAGGGAGGATAGTAAAAAAAGGCAGATAGCGGTAAATTTATAGGGGGATATATGAAAAATGAAGAAGTTTGTCACTTAAATATGATAAATTAATGTAGAGAAGTTTGTCACTTAAGTGAGCAGAGTTATTTTAACTTAAAAGTTTTGTGAAGGCATTTTTGTTATCTCTTCACTCCTCGTGTCTTCTCTAAAGGTAAAAAAGCAAAAGCCATGAGGAGTGAAGATATCACAATAATGACTTCACGAAACTTCGAGGTCGACAGAAATATGCCCAGTTAAATAACAAGTCGCATTAATTCTATTGACGCTCTATCTATATGTCGATTACCAAAATGGCTTTCTACTAATAAACGACTGAAAAAACAGCCATCTTGATACTAAATCACAACTTTACTATAAATATATAGTGTTTAAACGTGATAATGTTTAACGCCAAGGTTGTTTTTTCAGTGTTTTTAATGTTAAAATTTATTTTGTCAAGCAGCTTTTTATCGTTAAGTGATCGATATCGGGGTATATATAGAGCGTTGATGAGCACAAAAAGTTTGTCACTTTATCTTAGCAGGTTCATGCCGACTTCGAAGTTTCGTGAGGACAACGTTATGATGCTCTCCCTTGTCAGGGCTAATTTGCCGGTAGGTCCTTGTTTTGTCTTGTTTATACAGAGCATGTTGTGATTTTTTTGTGTGTGGAGGGGTTGTGTTTAGTTAATTTTTATTTTTGTTTATTTTTCCTTTTCATTTTTATTGTGCAGGGGTTTAATTTAGTTTTTATTTTATTGCTTCTTGTTTTTGGTTTTTTTTACGTACGCGTGAGTGGGTGTTTGTTTAATTGCTTTATACTTTTGTCACTTTTGTTGTATTGACCTCTTTTATTGATCGGCTCTTTTTCTTAACGTCTTTACCGTGTGACATTTTTTTCTGTGTCATAGTTGGATCTTTTGTGCATATTCGTGTTTCTGGGCTATATGTATTTTTTTCCGTTTTGTGGTTATTTTGTTATTTTCTATTTTTTTTTTTCGTTATTGAGTATTTGCATATATTTTTATTTTTATATTATCTGTATGTTTTATTTTATTTGCATATTTGTATTTATATTTATATTTTTAGTTATTTACTTTCATGTTTTTAGGTTTTTAGGCTTTTATATTTTATATTTATATTATTTGTATGTTTCGTTTTTGTTTGATTTTGTTATTTGCTTGTGTAGCAAAGTAAGTATTTGTTCGCATGGCCACATTTTCCCATGATCTCTTTTCTTTTGTTTAGTATTTTACTTTGATTTTTAATGCTGATTATTCCTAGCTTCTCTTCCAGGCATAATTTAAAACTTTTACTGTTACTGCTGTGTGATGGTGCTCTTTTTACTGTTTGTTAGTTAATGTTGATGGTAATTTTGTTATTTTTTTTTTCTAGTTCCATATATATTTTGATAACTTTGTGTTGCTTTTGCATTTTTCTGTGTTGAATAATGTTTGGTGATAATTGAATCTGTCTTTAAAGGATGTTTCTGTTGCTCCAATGTAAATCTTTTCATTTGTATTAGTGTTATTTATCACGGTAGGTTTGTATATTATGTTGTTGCTTAGATATTTATTTTTAAGTGGACAATTGTCCTTTTTTCGGTAGTTGCATTTGTCCGTATTGTGTTTTAGGTTTGTGCTGTTTTTATTGGTTTTATTAGGTATTTTCTTGTTGTGTTTGGTTATTATTTTTTCAATATTTTACATGCAGCTGTAGCTGATATATATATATATATATATATATATATATATATATATATATATATATATATATTGGAAACAAGAAATCTTTTAAAGAAATTTTGTCAACACCACTGACAAGGTATATTTACCCAATGTTTTATTAGGTTTTTCTAACTTCTGGCTGCTTTTTACAATTGGTAAACATTCTAAAGGTCTATTTTTTTTCAATCCATGTTCTTTTGTATCTTACTAAGGTCTTTCTTATGAATTGGACTTTTTTCTGTTTATAAAACTGTATCGGGTTAATTATGGCGTCGAAATCTTTAATCTTTCTGAGGATCAGTGTTTCTATAAACCAGTTAGTCTCGTAACTCTTTGGTGTCGGACTGTGTTCCCGGTCATATTTGATTAGTTTTCTATTTTTTATTATTTTTTTTACCTGTTTTCAGGGTTTAGATACAATGTTTTGCAAATCTTTGCTTAGTTTTTATTTGTCACAATTTCTTTTCGCTACACTGACTCTGTTTATGCTTCTTTTGTTTTTGCTTAAACTCGTTTAATATATACATATATATATGTGTGTGTGTGTGTGTGTGTGTGTGTGTGTGTGTGTGTGTGTGTGTGTGTGTGTGTGTAACAATGGGTTACAATTAAACAATATATATTCCGTATAATAGTGTGATGTGTGTAAAGTCTTCAGAGGAATAAATGAGGGGATAAAAGTTTAACATACTTTAAACCGGCTCCTATGTCGACATTTAAAAATTAGTTCCCTTCTCAGATTCAGCAGATCCAATTGTTTTTTGTGTTTTACAATAGTTATCTTTTCATCCAGGCATAAGTGACAGCAATCTTTGAAGTTGGTGGGTGTGTTGGATTTTTTAATGATATTCCATTTAATTATGGGGTTAGATTATTGTCTTTCAATGACCAGAGATATTTTGATAGAGCTGTCTGGTTTCTCAGTTCAGGGTTGGAAAAGCAATCTGTGTGATTGTACAACCGTTGCTTCCAAGAACCTGCAGAAATACCAATGTAGTATTTTTTTTAAGTTTGTATTTTCTTTTGGGTATATCATGGCTTGATATACTACCCCTTCTGTCATATACTCTCCATCCATAGGACACTCTTTTTTTTATTCTGCAATTGTATTTAGGTGTATGGCTGTCATGTTCAGCTGCATTCCTTAAGTCTGGTAAATTCCGGGCAACCTTAGGGTTGCCTTGGTTGGGAGTTGCAGAACTAAGGCTGGATCGACTAGGAGTTGTTTCTCTGGAACTGGCTTGATCAGTGGTTGTAGGTTTTGGGTTATCAGTTTGGTTTTTATATCTCTATAAAGTTCTTCTATTTTGGGAACTGATTATACTTTCTGTATTTTTAGTGCACTAATTCATTCATTCCTCTAAAGACTTTACACACATCACACTATTCTACAGAATATATATTGTTTAATTGTAAACCATTGTTATATATGTTGTTTTTAAATACGGGTTTTTATGTTTTATATGGTATTGCTTACATGTTTGTTTTTGCTGGTGTTGGAGTGTATATATATATATGTGTGTGTGTGTGTGTGTGTGTGTGTGTGTGTGTGTGTGTGTGTGTGTGTGTGCATATGTGTACATGTATCTGTGTACGTGTACATATATGGGTATACATATATCTGTGTATGTGGGTATGTGTGTACGCATTTACGTGTGTGTGTGAGTCGTATGTGTACATATATATGTTTTTGACAGTACTAAAGTTGTACGGTATTATAACTGTACTGTTGACCGAAAAATTTACATATTTTATGGTATTATTATTTTTATTGAATTGTTAACCGAATAATTAATATAATTTTGATTATATAGTGATGTGGTGGTAATTGTGAATAAAGCAGATTGATTAACTAGTATATCTTAATTGTTTAATTTTCTTAGATATTTTAAAGATTCCAATTTTTTATCCTTTCACTAGTAATATGTAAATTTATTTTTAAACTAAATAATTAAATTTAAACAACTAAATTTAAATAGAATAATAAGGCTTACTTTTAAATTTTTTTAAAGTTTTTAAATTTTTAAATTTTATATTGCATTATATTTGTTTTGTTGATTGTGTAATTATTATAATTTTGTTTATATAGTGGTGTGATGATTTTGTGATCACAACTAATTAACTAACTATTATCTCTTAAATATATTTTTAATCTTTTTAGACACCAATTTCTTTCACCGTTAATTTATAATATTTATTTATTTTTATTTTCTCATTTTCTCCTATCATCTTTTCTATTTTAAATTTATTGCTCTTTTCTTTCTTCTTCTTCCCTTTTCGTTTACGCTTTAAGATACTTACCCTTTCTTGTTAACGCTCTCTCTCTCTCTCTCTCTCTCTCTCTCTCTCTCTCCTCACACACACACACACACACACACACACACACACACACACACACACACACACACACACACACACCTAACCCACTTTCTTTATGTTTCAAATCTACGGGTCTTCAATCCAACTGTCAGGCTGAATGTATCTTCGAACTTTTGTTGACATGCGCCGCTACGCGAGTCCTCTGATTATATGTTGCATATATATGTGCTTATGTATGAATATGTGTGTGTGTTCGCCAAACTTATGTATTTTTTCTTAGATTTTCTCTTTTAAGGGAGCGACTATTATTTTTATTCGTTTTCTTTTTAGGTCTTTGTGAATCTCATCCGTGTAAAATCCTTTGTACAATAAAGACGAAAGCTGATGATGGTTTGCCTGAAATAGGCCTATGCTTCCGATTTACCGTGAAATAACGTGTCTGCCTTAATTTTTCTTATATTTGCTCTATATGTATTTATATGCATATATATTTAGAGCTCTCTTAGAGAGTTATCCTACCAATGTATGTACAGGATACTCCTTTGGATTCTTCTATACCCACACTGCATGCTGATATATATATATATATATATATATATATATATATTATCCTCATCATCATCATCTTCATCATTATTGCTGTCCTTGCAATTCATCAGAAAATCCCGATGAATTTATAAAAGTGACCTATGCGCGAAAAATTTAAAAATGGAAATCATTACACAGGGATAATCCCACTTTCTTACTCGGTTGCACGAGAAAACTTTACAAACCTTAGACGCTTTATTTTGAACTCACAACAGAAAGTAAAAAACAGGAAGTTGAAAGTAAGAGGAGGAATGAGTCAAGACTAGAGAAATATTGTTGGGCATAGTTTTATCCTGGTTTATATGAACCCAAAATGTACTTTCTAAGGTGCATACATCGGGACCTTATTTCCTTTTTTAAATGATACTATAGATAAGTTTTCTTAGCACAATCGGAAGACATCAGTAATGCTTTAAGGTTTGGCTTTTCTTAATATACTCCATCTTACATTAGGATTTCTTTTATTTTTTTCTTTTAGTTTCCGCACGTGGTTGGTTACTTTGGTAGAATTCCTAAGGTTTTCTAGCTTGAATGATAATTTATGATCATACCATTTTTAAATTGTCTTCGGTACATCCCATGTATACAGGACATAAATACACACTCTCACGCCCCGATTGACCACTATGGAGGAATGGCAGACTTTGAACAAAAAAACAGTAGCTCCTTTCGCATCTACGCATCTTTCCTTCAGTAATGAATCTGAACACTCTCGGCTACTGTTTACATTGTATCTACGTATCGTTCATTCATTCTACCGAGCGCCCATAGCTCAGAAGTAGAATCGCTGACAATTCAGTGGGGTTTCAATCCTGGCTATAATCAATCAGATATCTAACTGTACTGATGATCAGTGGTACTGTGAAACAGATATGTCTGCGGATATATATATATATATATATATATATATATATATATATATGGCCAAATTACGTCTAATTTTAGATCATTCTGAGAATAACCTGGCTATTTGAATTTTTAGTTATCTTGCGCGTGTTTTTAATTATCTGTTTTACTCGGTCATTAAGAGCACTGATATCAACTTCTTTTGCCTAATACGAAGAAAATATCAAATAAAAATATATAATCAACCGTTTCAAACAATTGAGTCATTTTATTTAGAAACCCCTTATTTGATAAACATCAGGAGCAAAATAAATAAAATATACTGCTGTGCGGCTCGAAATAAGAAATCGGAAAGCCGAGTTCAAATTCCAGTCGGGTTCGTTAAATTCACTTCTTTGTTGGACAAGGATTATTAACAGAACTGACTGGAATCGAGTCATCATGTCTAAAAACCGAAGCTGTGTATGTACATTGCTTTATATTGTAACAAAAGATATTAAATATTATTGTAAGCAGTGTGAATGAATTCTACGCTTAGCATTTCAACGTTTTGATGTTTATAAAACATCAGCGAATTCTTCGAACGTTAAATTGTTAAGTCAATTTCCAATTATTATACAACTATAAATAATGATATGAGGTTGCTGTTCGATTCTTTGTAAACATCGAGCTGTTTATAGTTTTTTTGGTATTTGAAAGTCGAACGATTAACTCTGACATATAAATTGCATTATTTTTATTTCCAGTGTCAACAAGAAATGTTGTTTTCATAGTAGTCAAATGGCGCAAAACTGAAAACAGAAATCGATTGACCTTTTAATGAATTTTAGGTATGAGACATGTAATCTGATCAAGTGTTATTTATTCCCTTGCATTTTCCTATTTTTTAATGATTGGCCCTTAAAAATGTATCTTTTCCTCAAACTCAAATCCGATTTTACGTTGTTTAGTCCTGTTTGTGTATCCCAGTAAAATATATAATAACACAATATGAACTAAATTCTTTCATCTCATTCTAATATAGATCAATAGAATATGATTTGGAAGTCCTTACGTGATTAATGCATGTAGAATTGAGAAGATTTAAGAAAACTTATGTTGGTAGTGATGATTTTGCAGAAACCTGGGTATTAAAATATTTGTCTATACTTCTGAGAATAGGTAGTATTCACATTATTGAGACTTTTTCTTATCTTAATTGCCATATTTACGGCTTTTCGGTCATTATACGCTCTGGGCTTCTTTAGTATCTCTCGGGTGATTGGGATTTTGAATCGAACCTTTATTTTGATCACTGTGGTATATTGTTCTCGTTCCAAGAGCCTTGCCATTTATGGATGTCTTATTCATCTCCTTTTAAGTTATTTTTTGCCACTACTGTAGCCAAGTATTGGCCAAGGCTATAGGACTTTCAACCCATAGCTGGGTGGGGGAAGAGGTCGATTAATACCTTTCCCAAGGGAATTTTCACGTAAGTGAATGTGATGATACCGATTGGAATCCGAACACTCCGATTTCTCATTCCGAACTACTCTCAACATTATAGTGATTTAGTAAGCATAGCTCAGATTTAGCACAAGGCCGAAAGTATGGAGCACCCAGTCAGGATTGAACTCACTACTCAATTGTAATTCACGCTCAACATTATGTTCTTTTACAATTCCTCTTCGTAGTATTTGTTCCATCATCCAACTCTTCAAGAAGGTTATTCAGTTCTTCCTTCAGCTTCTCTTTCCTTCTATGTGTCATGTGAGTATCAAATTATTTCTCTTGTCTTTCTTTATTAAGAAATGGATTACAGTTTGTTTTTTCTATTTCTAGTTATTATAATCAGTTTCATCGTTTCTTCTTAATTTATGCATTGTTCACATACTCTTTCCACGGTTTCGAATTCAAACAGGACATCACTGAATTCAAAATTAGGAAATTTATTTTTCTCTCAAACAATCAAGAAAACTTACTTATATTAAAAACAAAAGGAAACCATGGAAAGATATGACCGCTAATTTTCTGAAGACATTGTAAAAATATTGATAATTTGAGGACGTTAAAAAATATGAATGAAAATGTTTCCTTAAATATGAAAATGATAAGTTTGTAGAAATAATTAGGATCACAATTAAGCATGATTCATAGTAAGACACAGGGGAAAATAGCGAGCTATTTCAACTTCTCCTCATTAACTTGGAAAATATTCAAATTCCAAAACTATACGCAATCTACTTTCAACTTGAATGCATAATTCGTTGTTTTATTGCTTTTGCTAGACAATAAATTTCTTGGCCAAGTTTTGAATCAATTCATCTCATAAAATACTGACCTCGACGGAATTATTGATCGATTAACAAGGCACCTATAAACTGTACGTATTAACCAAGGACATAAACGTTTTGTCTTTTTTTTTTTTTTTTTACACAAGGTGCAAGGACGCATTTCAAAAACTAAGCTGAGTATTGAGTGACAATAAGATTTCGTTGGAAACAAAAAGGGTATTAGACTGTTATGTGATATGTCATTCTATATGGCCGCAAATGCTGGGCACTCCCGCTAAAGATGAAGGATGGACTCGAAGCAATGGACATGTGGTTCTACAGAAGTATGCTGGGGATAACATGGACCGAATAGGTGAGCAAAATCAAGGTTTTGAAGAGAATGCAAAAGAAAGGAAACTTATACTTACCATCAGGAAGAATCAGCTGAGGTGTCTGGGACAAGTAATGAGGAAGGAGGATTTGGAAAATCTAATACTCACAGGACGGCTAAAGGGAAAGTTAAACAGAGTAAAGCATACAGAGAGATACTTGATGAGCTTTAGCAAGTGGATGGTGAAGCGGAGTTTTGAAGAGATACGAAGAGTACAAGCGTTAACAAGAGAAAGGGTTAAGTGAAAGTCCGTAAACGCCTACGTCCTGAAAGGACACGACACAAAAAAGAAATAGAAATAATGACTGAAATGATACGGATGGAATTATGGCGGATCCTTGTTTTGTTTTTGTTTGATTGTTTTTATCTTCATCGAATTCCAAACCTTATAAATTGTGTGGATCTGACTTATTTGCCAGAATAAATTCCTCTGGCGGTCTTCTTTTTTTTTTCTTTTTTTTTTTGGAAGAGAGACAAGAAAGAAACCAAAAAAACGAACAAGTTCTTTTCTTTATGGTAATGAATTATGATGTCATCCTATAGATACGGAACAATTTTGTTGTGAACATAAATGCAGTGGGATGCGTACAGTATTTAATAAATAAAGAATATAATATTTCATTGGTCTAAACAAAGATCTTGCATAGCAAAATTTAATTCCGGTAATGAAAAAAAAGGACGTGCGTTGTGGTGCAGTGGATATCGATTCGGAACGAGAAATCAAAGAGCCGAGTTCCAGTTTTAGTCAAATTCATTGCATTCAGTTACGCGCAAATAACCTTGGGAAAGGTATTAATCCGTCTCTTCCCTCCAGTTATGGGCTAAATAACAGGACAGATTGGGTTCTATAGCCTAGGTTGGTAACTAGTCTAGCGCAGAAAGTAATAGCAACCTGCTGCGGGAAAATCTTCTGTCCAGTAAGTCTTGTCTCTTTCGAGACATGATCGCCCGAGCGTGTTTCACATATGACACTTAACTGACTGAATGAGAAAAATGCAACTCTTTTTCAGTAGATCTTCAAGAATACTAAAATAATTGCGCGCATACCCACGAGAACTGCCACACACACGAAAACACACACACACACACACACACACACATATATATATATATATATATATATATATATATATATATATACGGCGTGCCAAATTATTATCGAGATAACTTATTCTTCTAATATTTCAAAAACGGTTCAATCAATTCACACAAGATTTTCACACAATGTTAGCAACACTGACTTGCGAATCCCTGAAATTTTCGGACAGATCTGCGCAATGTAAACAAACTGCGGCATATTTGTTATCAGAACGGTGGTTTCAGTGTGTCAAATTATTAAAAAAACTGTAAGAATTTAGTGAAAAGATGGGTCGTAAAAGTAGTTTAAGTAATGCTGGAAAAAAAACTATCACCTCAGAACTCTCAAAAGGTAAATCTACCCTAGAAATTTCTAAAATGATAGGGAAGTATTATCAAACGGTGAAAAAGTTCACCGCCGAAGTACGCAAAAGGGCAAATAAAGGCAAACCGAGGGTTATTTAACGTCATCTAATGTTACGACTAAACGAGAGGCTACGAAGAACCCTGAACTTACCAGTCAAGAGCTTTTCAGTCGCATTGGGGATCCTACTGTGTCTAAAAGTACCCGGTTTTTGGTATCTGAGGGAAATAGGAACAACAGTCAAATCTGTATCGAAGTCTCCGTTGACGAGAAATCACATTCAAAACACGACTGAAATGGGCCAAGGACAATATGAAGATTGACTTCTCTAAAGTTTTGTTCATAGACGAAACTCGAGCAACACTTGATGGGCCAGAGAGATGATGCAAAGGCTGGGTAATGAACGGACAGAATTGCCATGAGCGGTTGAGAATCCAACAAGGCGGTGGAGGCATAATGAGGCATATGAGGTGGTATTATTGGAAAACATTAGTAGACCCATGGACAATACCAGATGGCATCAAAATGACTGCTGATGCATACATAGCATTTATGAAGGAGCATCTTGAACCATGGATGAAAAGACGAAAAGAAAGGCCATAGTTTTTATGCAAGATATATGCTCCCTCACATGCTGCTCACAAGACTACTGAATATTTGAAACAGTTAGGCTTCGATGGACCTCGAAAAATGAAGTGGCCAACAAATTCACCGGATTTGAACCCAATCGAAAACCTTTGGCGCATCATAAAGCGAAGACTGTAGGCCAATGGACGACAATTCAGGAGCAACGCTGAGTTGTGGGAAGCAATTCTATCTCACGGCATTACAGCAGATGACATCCTACAATTAACAAATTCTATGTATCAACTGCTTCAAGTAATTTCAAAACATGGAAAACACATTCCCTATTAATTTGTTTAAAACTGCGTCTTTGTGTGTATCTGTTATTATTTAATTTGTTTGATTATCTTATTTATTAGCTTCTTTTGATCATAAACATTCACGTGCAACATTAATAAACGTTTTGTTTGCTCAATTCTGGGAATTTTACTAAACCGTTCTAATAATTTGACACGCTCAAATCACCGTACTGATAACAAATATGGCACCAGTCTGTTTACACTGCGAACATTTCAGTCATTGCGCAGTTCAGTGTTGCCAACACTGTGTGAAAATTTTGTGTGAATTGATTGGACGGTTTTTGAAATATTAGAAAAAAGTTATCTCGATAATAATTTGGCACACAGTGCATATTGAGCACTCTGGAAGAATGGGAAACTTTGAAAACAGTAGCTACTCCTGCATATACGCATCGCTCATTCAATAATGAATTAGATCACTCTGGCTATTGGGCGTGTATAATGATATACGCGCTAAAATGTCTACCTTCTTCTACCGAACGCTCGTGGCCCAGAGGTAGAATCGCCGACTGACGCCAATTCGGTTGGGTTTCAATCCTGGGTTAAAAAGCAATCGGAGTCTAACCGTACTGATGAGCTGTGATACAGCGAAACAGATTTGTCTGGGGATGACTATAGTATATATATATATATATATATATATATATATATATGCAAGTTTTAAAGATGACAGATAATACAAATACAATAGCATTATTTACATTTAAAAAAGTCTAAAAATAATGGAAGTACTAAATAATAAAAAAGGAAATTAACCATATTATATTATGGCCACGGCCACAATGTGGTCACCGTGTTTGAAATATCATACAATTCTATTACTCTTTATACATACACGAAACAATTGATAAAGTCAGTTACACGTAAAATCCTTGATGATGGCTAAAAGTATATCCGAAAAGGCTTTCAGAAATAAAACATTCAGACAGTTTTTATATATTTATGTTCTGGAAAAAAAAATAAAAAATCACATGAAACATTCTATGAAAAAGACTTAAACGCAGTACCCTTTCTGTCATCTTTAATGAAACTTCCATAAAAGATAAGTTACTGACTAAATACACACACACACACACACACACACACACACACACACACACATATATATATATATATATATATTGGTTGACTAGTCGTTTCTGAATATACACATCTGCTAACTAATCCCTGTCGCAACACACGCTCGGGTAAATTTTCGCTTGTTAATTAGCCAGAGATACAACCGACTCTTAGTAATGGTTTATTGGAGAGAGCGCATAATCTGACGTGAGAACCGTCTGAACAAGGTCAGTATGCCCAAAAACTTCGGTTACAATGAGTTCATGCTTGTTCAACAGTATTGTCTATCCAGTTCCACTCACAAGGTTTCGGTCAGTCGTTCAACCCATGGTATATAGTTGTGTATTTGGGCATCAACCCTTCTTTTATAAAAGTTTCATTAAAGACGATTGACAAGGCACTACAATTAGGATTTTTATTTAATTTTTTATTAATTTTTCTAGTAATCAGGAAAGCATTGGAAAAAATATATCTAGCATCCATTTACTTCTAATTAATAGAATACAACATGAATGGGGATAATTTTGCTGTCAGTGTACGTGGCCTAGTGAGTCAGCTGTGAATATCTGAACTAGCGATATTTAGAAAAGTAGTTCGTCAGTCAATTTGACATGGAAATAGCGATAGAGCAGCATGAGGATTGTGGCGTTTTATCTGTCGAAAGGAATTTGTAGAGTTGATTGTATTTAATCAAGTTTTTAACCCTATCATGGCTGGAAAGTGAGAATTGGGTAGCTCCAGCCCAGATATGCAGCATAAAAATACAACATACCAAAGTTGGGTATTTTCTGGGTCGGTACTAGAGGCAGATAATTTTGCCAAAATCTTTAGTCATAATCGTATATATGCGTTTTGCTTACAGTCTAGATGAACTTCAGTCCCTTGTCGTCTTACTTGCAGTTAGCGGCAAAATTAACTGCAATAAGCTTAGCCTTGTCTGCTGAGGAGGAAATAAATTCAGGGCCATTTATGAACACTGGTGAGTTGCCTTTTATATTTTTTTACAAATTTTAAACCAATACAAATTTCAAGGGCCACTCAAGATAGTGGGTTACTATGTGGAGAAGCATTAAGAATGTAGAATTGAATTAGACTTTAGAAGAAAGTGAAAACCCACTCTTAAACAGGACACAAGCCATTTTTCCCTCCCCCAGGCAGTAACTCTCCTTCGGGAGGCGGTGGGTTTATTGCCCAGAAGAGGAAGTGCAGAGTGGGCCTAGGGAATTTTCTACGGTATTGTCGGTAAACCCACTGTAAACTTTGATCTTGTGTCACATTCGGTAGCAACGTGGGCGAGCTGAAAAGTAAATTAAATAGGAAAAAAGAGATAAACTTCAATTACTGTTCAAAAGACCAGACAGATGTGTGAATTGGGTGATAAACAAACCTATCAGCTTCATCCTCTGAAAATAATTTTTCTTGGTATTTTGCAGAACTTTCGAAAACCAAGTACTTTTTTTCATACTTGGTTTGAACCCTCTGTACATAACTACACATAACCAAAACTCCTGAGAGCAAACTCTTTTATTTTTTATCCTTAGCTTGGAATCAAATCTTCAAAATTGCACTTTGCATTTTCCAGAGCTCTCGGTAAGCAAGTCTTTTTCCTCATCCACTATATATAACTGCACTTTGCTTTCTAAGAACTATATTTCAATTAATGTGGACAGTTATGATTGCGGTTAATGTTCTACCACATTGTTCCCTGTGATAGAAATTGTAGAAGCGGTTACTGTGAGTTATGGATGCAGTACATTCTGGCGTGAACCAAGGCTGGCTGTTCGACTTTTCTAGATAAAAAAATCATTCTATGCCAGAAAGAATCAATTCAACACTGACGTCGAGTGAAGAAACATTCATGCAATTCTATATCTTATCAACAAACATCAACGACTTTTTCTTGTTTCTTTAAAGCCTCAAAAATCTGATGTTTGGTCACTGAAATACTGATTTAGCGAAGTAAATGCGGCCAGAAACTTCCTAGAATCCTGCTTTTGTATGTGACGGCTTATTTGGCTATTAATGCGTAAGCACATTTATGTGTGTGTGTGGGTGGGTGTGCGCGCACGTGCACGTGCTTTTTGTTTTTCATGTTTGTTCCCTTTTATCATTCTTTCAACTCCTCTTTGCATTGTTTACAGAAAAAGTTGCTTTTTATCGTCATCATTGTGTTGCTTCTATTATGTTTGTGTTTATAAAAGCTTTGAGAAAAATAAGCTACTTAAATATTTTCTGAATATGGACACAGAAAAATGATGTCATTTATTTCAAGAGTTAACCGAAATTTTCATGATAGTTTCTCTTAAGGTCAGAGCTGTGGTCTCCAAAAAGAGGAAGACAAACGGCGATTTGCTCATAAAGAGAAGTAGAAATGTGCATTCAGAAAAAAGAACACTTTTTAAAACTTGAAATCGTCTTAATAAAATTCTTTATTTTCTGACGATCATTTGTATATGATTAATTCTTTTCCATGAAAATATGAACAAGATAAGCAACATTTTAAGTAACCAAAGTTTAAAAATAAATAAACTACAATTTTAATTTAAAAATACCATTTCTGGTATGGTTTACGTTTCGATGGTCTTAAAAACATGCTATATGTGGATGCCTGTGTTTTTTATCATTGCAATAGGATAACGCGTTGATGGAAGTGAAAGAAAATGAGAAGACTTGTTTGATGAGAACGGATGGTAAAAAAATAGGAGCAAAAAAAAACAGAATATGGTGACAGACGTTGCAATTATTTTTTAAGAATTTAAGTGGTAGAGAAGCAAAAACTCGGAAGAGGGACTCTATTAGAATAGAAATTATAGTTACATGTAGCTTAGTCAGCAGTAAGACGATGAGATACTCTAGTAGCACGTTTAAAGTCATGTCTTCGATGTACTAAGACCGTATTAGAACATTAATATCTCATTAGAACAACTGCCATGAAAATATTTATATAAAAAAAAGGAAAAAATCAACGTACCGGCGGTTGGAAAGTGACTGAAGTCGAGATGCCAGGCCAAGACCAATAACATTACAGTTTAAATTTTGTCAAGGACTCAAGATATATAGCAGGAGCATAATACCAGATATGGTGGCAATATTCAATGCACAGACGAATAGTAGATTTATAAATGTGCAAGAGGAATTCTGATGATAAGAATCGTCGGGTACAACACATTGAACCAACATCACTGCGCTAGACCTAGCAAATGTTTCAATATAATCACTTCACGTGTTGATGGCAAACTCATAAAATAAGTTTTCAAGAACTCTTAAACAAGGTAATGTAGAAAAGACGGAAGAAAGGACTAACTGAGAAAAATAGAATATATTACTTTCAGCAAGAGATAGTCCTAGTTTCGATCTACGTATTGAAAACAGAACAAAACAGGTGCATAATTTCAGTTATCTTGGTAGTCTGATAAAAGACGATGGAAAGTGTGACACAGAAATTTGATGGTACATTAGAATAATGAAAGACACATTTAAGGAAATAAGCAAACTATTAAATGATAAGAAAATGTCATTAGAAACAAAAGAAAAAATTATCAACTAATATGAAATATCTTTCCTCTAATATGGTAGTGAATGTTGGGAAATTTCCATATAGATAAAGCTGAGACTTGAAACGAAAACATGTGGTTCTACAGAAGGATGCTGGGAATACTGTGGGACGGAAAATGCAAACAGCGAAGACGTTGAAGTTTGACAAACTTGAAGGAGATCTTGAAGAATTTATAACTCAAAGGATATATTGACGGTAAAATATGCAGAGGAAAAACAGCGAGTGACATAAATAAAGAGTTTGTGTAAATTGATAGCAGGGGTAGGGGACTAGGAGAGATGGTATTAAAACTAAAATCCTGTGGAGAGTCATCTGAAAGTAAATGAAAGTATAATTGCTGCTTTAGGTCTGCGATAGAAAAGTAAGATTGACACGCACATATCTTTCAAGTAGAGTAACACATCGAAAATTACTCGAATTGAGACAAGTGTATATATTTTAGTTATACTAGAATAAACCTTTGCTATCAAAATTGTCTTCAAAATTGTCCTCAAAGTTGTATATAAAAGCTGTTAACTGGGTAAAGATTACAGAGCGATGTAAAAACTGACAATACTCACGACGTTTCGGCCGTTGCACGCTCCAGCCTTCTTCAGGATCTTTCTATATTTATGAGATAAGGTGTTTTAACCATTTACATTATTTACATTGTTCAGACTGTTACCCTCATTTTTATTGTCATATTCACGACGTCTCGGCCATTGTGCGCTCCAGCTTTCTTCAGGATCTGTCTATATTTCTGAGATGAGGTATTGTAATGATTTACACTGTTCGGACAGCTGGCCCCATCTTTATTATTGTCATATAATGACGTTTCGGCCCAGTGAATAAGAGCGTTGTGTAATATAATCTCGTCACTTGATCCAAAGAGTTGAGAGTTCAATATCTGGTCACAGCAAGCGTGAACAAAAACTTAGAAAGTTGAGTTAGTAAAAAGAAATAACCGAAACTCAGATATTCAGAAAAGGCATGACACGTAGAACTAGAACAATCTACCCCAATGGAAAATATGCCCAAGAATATTTGTTTCAATACTACAAATAATAAAGAAATTTAGCTTCAGCATTATAGCAATGGTATCTTCTGTTTATCTAATTTAGGCTTAATTTGAATAGACAGAAGTTTTATTTTCTATTTATCGAAAATAAATGATTGTTTTACAAATATAAAGCTTAAAGCTAATAATAAGTAAATAAATAAAATTAAAGTAAGATAGTTCAAATACAAATATTTAGAGTAAAATTTCTTTATAAAAACCTTATGAATTTTGGAATCATGTAAAATTCGATCATTTGGTATACCCTCGTGAAAGAAATGTCATTTATATGTATTACATGTATTTTATTAATGAAGCTGACAGAGACCGAACATCTGCAAATTCTTTTTAAGCAATTAGAGTGTGTGTAGGTCGGTTAAAATATTCACACCAACCTTAGTTCAATCATCAAAGATTCTGGTCATGCAATCATCTTTACTTTATTTCAAAGTAACTGTCAAATGTAAACTTTAGCGTTGTTAAAAAACAAGAATCCTAGATAGAAAAAGAACAAGAAAAGCCATCACGTTGTCTAAATCGAAGACATGTCTGTATCTCTTATAGTCGTTCACACCTTTTCACATTAACAGTCTGCAGCATAACTTCCCCAACAATAATAACTCATGCACGTATTTGGTGAAGCAATCGCTGTTATCCAAACGAAGATTATTTCCCTTATGTGTTAATATATAGAAAAACTGTCTGTATTTTTATACAATTTTCTTGTTACCTTTCTTGTGTATTAATTCTGTAAAGATGTTTACTTACCTACAAGTCGAACTTTAATGGAAAGTTATTACTAGCATCAAGCGTAAACGTACCACACTAGCTTTTCACTGACTACACTAATCACTCCATGTTTTTTGGTCTTTCCAAGAAGTCTCTCCACAGATACAAGGTCGGTTTTTAAAGTGGGAATTCCGAACCATTAAACTCAGGCAAAAATTCTTTTTCCCAGACGGAACACTGCTCTTTGGCATATTCTCGTCTGAGTTACTCTCCTCCCGGAGGCAGAGAGACTGATAAGTCTGAGTTGGGCAGAACTCCATGTTGTATTTCGATTCCAGTCTGTGTTAACATGCGGGATACTTTCACACGTGTAATGTAACATGCAAATATTATCTGGAGGTAACATGAACGGGCGAAACCTGTTTTACAATATTCAAGGATTTCGTTTATTCTGGTTTCGTTTATTCCAAAATTCACTTGCATGATCTATTGACTGTCTGCTACTTCTGTCACGACACGACAGACTAATGGATAAGCTCATTTCTTCGCTCAGTGAGGACTCTCTCTTACTAACCTTATGCCCATCTTGAAATGTGCCTAGCAACTCGCCAATTGTGGTACGGAATTCTCTCAACAATCAGTACCTTGCTAACAAGCAGCATCTGAACTAACTTCAATTTTAACTGCAATTGTTCATAGAAAGTCTGCACACATAACTTTCTAACTTCCAGCTAATTAGCACTTATACCCCAATTTTTTTTTTGTTTTTGTTTACTTTCTTTAATTTCCGTATTAGTTCCAGTATTGACTAAGAATGTTGATTTATTATAATATAAATTACGATTTTGGTACGAGACCGAAGTGGAGTGAGACTGATCTACACTAACTTTCCTAGACCTGGCAAATCTGATTCACAATGCATTTATCCGTTACAATTTCTTAATTTACTACTCATCCGTCAATATTCAATCCGACTTGTACCACAATACCACATATTCCCAGGAGTTCTACAAAAACACCCATGATAGAAATATTTATTTATGTGCATATATCTTTTTTAGAGTGAAGGGGGTACCATCTTGACTAGGAATGACGTCTTGATTATTTTTTAACATTTTGCTACGAATGACTGCAAAATATATGCCCCACTCTATTTTATAAGCAAAGTCACACATATGCATACTGGGATTTCTTCCTAGCTAATAAGATAGGCCGCTTTACGTTCTCGTCTGACTCAGTCCCGGTTTGATAGTTACTTTACTGCACTAGATACGTCAAACTAACTTAAAACAAGCCTACTTGATTTTCGTGTGTGTCTTAAAAAAAACTGAGTCTCGTTGTATTATCCAAGAATGTTTTCGTGAGAAATTGAAAAAGAAACACTGTTAAAACTTTTGAACTTTAACAAATGTACATGAACTTGGAAAATGACAAGTGTGAAGTATATAAAAATGAATATTCAGATAATCTTTTAAAAAACTGTTAGACAGGAAAAACGAACATCTTGTTAACGTAATTAAATTGTCAACTTCATACAAGAAACACGTTTTCCATTTTTACAAACATTACTGATTTCCTTCCAATAACGTTTCCCCAAGTTACTTTAACAAATTTATCATCCTCATGATGAAGTGTCTCTGTTTGAACTTTTAAATTTAGATTTGAATATATTAAGAAACGAAAACATTTTCTTGTCTTAACTAACTCTTTAAAATCCGTATTCCGATGTCATTGTAATATTGATTTACGAGAAGTAAAGCGAATCAATAACTTCTTACTGGGAAGTTATCAATTCAACACCCTCTTGTACTAGAATGAGACTCGTACGAAATTGTATTGATTTGTTTTTATTTTTATAAAAATAACATTTTATAGTAAAATCCTTTTTGACAACGATTAATATCTAATGAAAAGCGTTCAGTTTTAATTTAAAACCACAAATTAGATGTTTATATATGCAGCCAGTTTTAATCACCTGCAAGATATCGGTGGTAAATTCTGCAGCATTCCAATTGTTATATATCGACAAACAACAAACACGCATATATATAAAAATATAAAGTTATATTTTTATTAATGACGATGAACCGTGTAGAATAGGGAACAGAGAATTGAGAGAGCGCGCTTCTAATGGGTTGACGGGAGTGTAGTCTTATCTGTTGTGTCTCTCTCTTCACCGGCCGATCTCTGTTGCTCCTCTACTGGCGAATCCGTGTGCCGAGGTCTTTTTATAATCTTCCAGAACCGGGACTTTTTCTTCCGGTTTTGCCTCGCCCACGCACGCCCACGTAATTCTCAGAGACACCTGTTCTGTTTGCCTCTGTAGTTATTTCCGCTGCTGCCGGAAATAAGGTCAAACGACATCCGTTCCTTTCAACGACCGGAAACACCCTCGCTTGCATCAGCCTTCCTCGGGTGGGGCCAGATTGTTATATTACATTCCTCGCCCTCCCATTTTCCAAAATGTTCACCTAAGAACATTTTAAGCGCAACACCCTCACACTCCTCCCCATGCCATACAAGCCCGACAATTGTATAAAACATGTGCACGCCAAAACAACAAAACATGTGCATGCCGAAACAAAAAAAACAACAACAAAATATATAGGGGAGCCTACATCGGCAACCCAACAATGTTCGTGTCCATCGTGAAAATTGTTCTACCAGCTCGATGTTTCATTGTTCTTTTTTTTTTTTTTTTTAATATCCATTTTCACAGAATTGGGCAAAGTTCTTAAAAATGTTCATTTTCTTTCTCGACTCTGTCCATAAGCGTAGACGCCTCGATGCACGACCACATGATCATAGGCGGTAACCGCGCCCCAGTTTCTAAACTGACATCGAGTAAATGACCTTTGACCAACACCATGCGTGTTTCTGCTCGAGTTTATTGTTACACATGTAACTTCATTTAATTTAATTTAATTTCAAACATACTATGTTTGAACACAGAAAAATGGCCATTATCTGCAGTACATATCATTCATAGTCTGACCGAGAAATGTTCAATAGAAAATGAAGAAAATTACCCTGATTCCAACGTTAATCCGCATGCAATTTACTTGTGGAGGATTAGAGGTTTCATCTATATTAATTTAGTCTAAAAAAATGGACCCGTGACTCGTAGTTCCTTAGTTTGTACAATGTTTTCTATTCCTTGAACTACCTCCTCTGGATTCGAATCCAAGCATATCTGATTTGTTGACATCTCTCTGTTTAACGCAGAGACATTTGAGTGTTGAACACCCGTTGACCCCGGAGTACTATTCACAACGGATAACTCCCTTTCCTTTCCCGAAGCACTGTTGCTTCTTTCACACTTAAAAATCCGCTTCCTAGCTATTATTCCAAGGATTATCATAACGCCGACTATGCCAGCAATAACTCCTATCGTCAACTTCTTCGGGAGTTCTTCATATCCTTCACTAAATCTTTCCATATCTATCTGTTCCAAGGTATTTACTAGTTTGCGGATAGGAATCTCCTCCATATCGCGCAATTCTACCGGCATGGTGTCCACTGAAAAATTGGGAAATTTCTGCGTAATTGGGGACCAAACCACTGAACCAGAGACGTATAATTTACTTTATGCTTTAGATACTATTAATAATTTTCCACGTTTGTATCTTCCTAACTATTTCACTTAAACTATCGTTAATCCTCCCACTGCTTCTTTCCCAATCCTATAGCATATCAGCCAATAAGTCTACAAGACTTTTCAGTTGTTCTTTCTTTTTGTTCCGATCAACTGTGGAATCTGCAGGTCTATCCGTGTCAATATAAAGTTTTCAGAAATTAATATATCTTCAAAAGATATTTCCCAAGTCACATAAATGAAAATTCACAGAGGATGTTGAATTGATGGGAACCTGCACAAAAGCATAATTCACAAACATAGAAATGTAAATCATTTTGCAGTGTACAGTCATTGAAAAGAAATCCAAAAAAAGAAAACCTAACACTGCACAAACCAAAGAAAACATTGTTATCAACAAGTTAATCCAATTATCCACTTTAAAGAGTAGAAGAAACTTCCTTTACATGATTTTACATTTCACTTACTCAATAAAAGTAAGATTAATTAAGCAACATACCAGTAAACTCACTTCACATATATGGTAAAATATTAACAAAAAAAATAAATCATTAACTCAGATGTTTTATACTTACAGATAGGTAAATATCTCAACTTTATTCCTCCCGTCAACTCCAACCTATGCGCTCTCCGCTAGGCGTACTACTCTCTGCATGTAGTCCTGCACCCCTCCGTTCTACCCTTAATGTGTTCGACACCGAACAATCCACATTTCTCAATTCTAGGGTCAGATCGGCAAAAGTATGCTGTTCCATTTTTTTTTTCTAACTAGACTTATTATAAACAAGAGCAGAGCACACACACTATCAAATCAAAGAGTCACCTACCTTGGCTGATGTCTATAGTCGTGCGGCTGCTTCTATTTTCGTCTTCTTTTTTCTTTCTATCTGGTAGTTTTAAGTCCGTTGAATTTCAATCGTCGCCGTGGCAACCAGCTCGCATCTAACTGTTTTGTTGTCTCAAAACAGCAAGTCACTAGGCACCAATTATGCGCCTCAAAACAGCATATATATAAAAATATAAAGTTATATTTTTATTAATGACGATGAACCGTGTAGAATAGGGAACAGAGAATTGAGAGAGCGCGCTTCTAATGGGTTGACGGGAGTGTAGTCTTATCTGTTGTGTCTCTCTCTTCACCGGCCGATCTCTGTTGCTCCTCTACTGGCGAATCCGTGTGCCGAGGTCTTTTTATAATCTTCCAGAACCGGGACTTTTTCTTCCGGTTTTGCCTCGCCCACGCACGCCCACGTAATTCTCAGAGACACCTGTTCTGTTTGCCTCTGTAGTTATTTCCGCTGCTGCCGGAAATAAGGTCAAACGACATCCGTTCCTTTCAACGACCGGAAACACCCTCGCTTGCATCAGCCTTCCTCGGGTGGGGCCAGATTGTTATATTACACAATGTCTATTTTACAACTTGTTTTCTGATTTTACCTGGAATCGATACAAGAACCAATATAAAAGTAATATAATGAATTTCCCAGATCTAATGAAAGGAATCATGAATTCTTCTAAAATCTGAGATAATTCAAAAGCATTTTCAAAGTCTCTTATGATAAAATGCATTTAGCATTTTATTATTGTAAATCAAACAGCAAATCTATGGCATCTGATAAAATATGATTATTGATCATATCGGAAACCTTTAATTAAAGAGGTTTTTCATTTTTATTTTGTTTATTATAGAAGTAACGTTGTCAAAATTTAAATAAATGTCTAGTAAAGCGAACAGTTCGTTGTTAATCAATCTTTATATACTCCTTGTAACTCCTTTTGATTAAACCAAAGACAGTATTTTATTTCATATCTAGGCTAGAGTCACATAATTATCACTTTCCGGGCTTGAAAATGGTTTATGCAGCCTTGTGAGAAAGAACTTATCCACCACTCGGCAATCTTTGTCCTGCAGACGTAAAGTTGCAAGAATAATGCTACTCTACAGCTATTTCCATAGCAAAATTTCAAATGAACTTCTTTCTTTATTTCCACCAATGAAAATCCTCGAACAACTTTTGAACCACGCTCGTTTTCTCCGTCTTTCAAATATAAAAAAAAAAGGGTTTTTTTTAATTTTTCGCGCGGTGTTTCTCTGGACATTCCTTATCCTGAAAACCTACATTTCCTGTCATCATCTTCTATTCTTATCACATACAGTATTCATCAATACCTCTACCTGGAGTGACTCTCAGACCGTGTATTGAGTGAAATCTAGTTTTAAAAAGCCATTTAACGGTACTAAAAGAAAAAAAATCGTCTGTGGCACAAAATTATATGAAACCGACCAAAGCTGAATCATGTAGAATTATTTATTTCTAAGAAAAATTATCTTTTTAACTCATAAGAACTTCAACACATAGAAATATTTTTAAAATGACAAATTAATTAATTAATGAGCATAAGAAATGCTATACCAAAAATCAAACAAAAAGCCGTCATATCACGTTAGAAGATATATATATATATATTCCACCCACCCACACACACACACACACACACACACACACACACACACATATATATATATATATATATATATATATATATATTGCACACATTATGTTTGCTTATTTTTAATAAATTCCGTTCATACTCACGGATAATCTTTCACGTATTACAATAGAAATATGTGAGAAATGAGCTGTAAAGTTGACAGATGTTATTTTCATTCAATCCTTAAGGTACCAAAGTACTTTCAACCTCTTTCCGAGGTCATCTTCAGGGGTGTGAGTTATGGTAACAAATGTAACCGGAAAACTGAGTTGCTAAAAATTACTGGACAGTTGAGAGTGCAAGAGTTTTTGTTTCTTTTTTTTATATGGGGAAGTAGTAAATGTGTCATTGTTTGTGTCTATTAAAATGTCAAGGAAAGGGATTTTGTCATCTTGGTTAATTTCGTATGTAAACTTGAGGTCAGAGTTCTTCTGAAAGTTTTTTGGGGATTTATTATTTCCTCTATATTTTTAACTAATATAAGAATATCATCTACATAGTTTTCCGGTTACATTTGTTAACATAACTCACACCCCTGAACCTGCTTACATCTACTTACATTCATAATAAACATCTAATGTCCCAGAATTCTCTGATCAAAAGTTCAAAATTTTCTTTTTTTCAACTCACCGGCAGAAAGTTTGTTTTTGGGGCTGGATTCAACTGACATGATTATTGTTTGAAGCCATTTTTGTTCGTTTTCTGCCTAATTATTGCTTAACTTAAAATTTTAATTGAAGGATTGGTTTTGTTTTTTAGCAGAAATTCCTTTAAGTGGACTTAGCAGGTCACCAACACTTTTTTTCTCCCTCCCTTCAACTGGAGTAGATTGACTAAACTATCGCCTGGTTCACACTCCACCCACGTCTATTGAACGGGTGAAGAGGCTCATCCCTTGTTTCCTGTTTAGGATGTGGTTTCCGGCTTTCTCTTTTCCACTCTTACTCTTTTCCATTTTTTCCTCTTTTTTTCTTT
The DNA here is from genome assembly GCA_037127315.1 of Ascarosepion bandense. Classification (NCBI taxonomy): domain Eukaryota; kingdom Metazoa; phylum Mollusca; class Cephalopoda; order Sepiida; family Sepiidae; genus Ascarosepion; species Ascarosepion bandense. The sequence continues at coordinate 802,156 of JBBBDQ010028664.1, read as the reverse complement.
TAATTGGAGTAGATAGACTAAACTATCGCCCGGTTCACACTCCACCCACGTCTATTGAACGGGTGAAGAGGCTCATACCTTGTTTCTTGTTTAGGATGTGGTTTCCGACTTTCCTTTTTCAAATCTTTTACTCTTTTCCATTCTTTTCCTCTTTTTTTTTCAGTTGGAGTAGATAGACTAAACTATCGCCCGGTTCACACTCCACCCATGTCTATTGAACAGGTGAAGAGGCTCATCCCTTGTTTCCTGTTTAGGATGTGGTTTCCGGCTTTCTCTTTTTCAATCTTTTCACTCTTACGTAGCCCCCTGCACATCAGTGGCATTACCGCCTTGCTCGGGGTGATATGATTAAAAAAAATGTTTTTATTACTCATGGCACACACACACACACACACACACACACACACACACACACACACACACACTTAAAAAAGACAAGTCTTTTTCTTCTACATTTAATATTGGGCCATTGCTTTATCACACGTGACACGTATTTAATCAATGAAACCATACATCAATGAACATACTGTCTCTTAAATTTTTAATAAGGTTTTAAATTATTCGTCTTTAAAGGATCTCTGAAGAAGCTTGCTAAAGAGTGAAACAAGTTTGATTAAAAATACTTTTTCCTACTTGTTCTTAACTTATTCTATTCATATATATATATATATATATATATATATATATATATATATATATATATATATATATATATATAATTATTAACTAGTTATTAGTCAGAATTAAATTAAACCAGTATACAGTTGTATTTAAAAATGCTCAATATATATATGCAGAGCTTTTAAATATTTTTTTTTTCATTTGGAAGCCAGTTGATTACGCAACCTTGGTTTACGCCTTTCGCTATCTTCAAGCGTTTTATATTAGCTGATTCTGCTGAATTTTATTTCAAACGTACAAAATCACGATTAGAAGTTTAGAATAACTGAAATTTTAAAATTTTAAAGTAAGGGAAGGGTTTTTCAAGCATTGTAAACACTTTCGTCTGGGTTTGTATGATCCTAAAATATATTTTCTTATGTGTTTTCATCCGAACATAATTTTGGATCTTTCATTTACTATTTTTTTCTTTCTGGAAATAATGTTATGACTAACTTTTCTTCTTGGCCCAATCTGCAGACATCACCACCGTTGTAAGATCAGACGTTTTTTTAATATGCTCCATAGATTATCAGAGTCTTTGCCGCTTTTTTTTTCTTTTAATTTCCACACTAGCTAATGACATGCGGAAATTGAAAGAAATAAACGGCAAAGACCCTGATATTATCTGATGATTATACCGGATTTTATTCTGTTGTGTGATGAGAAAAGAAATTTATTAGATCGTTTTAGTTGGTTGATTTCCGCTGGACAACAAACTATTGTTAACGCAATGTAGCTTTATATCCAGGAAAAGTAAGGAATTGTATTATTCCACTACATATGTAAATTCCATTGTATATTCAACTTTGTTTACTTTATCTATACAATCGGGTAAATCAGTATCATGGGGATATATTAATAGAGCATCATCAATATATCAGAAGCATGCTGATTGTTTAGGTATAATATTTTGGAAAGGACCAGATTTGGAAGAATTCAAAGAAATTACATTCTATCACGCCATTAAGAGGCGATTTCATTGGTAATCCAAGTATTTGTTCGTAAAAATCATTATGAAATGTGAAATAGCATTGATTGGTTATGAAACGGTACATTTTTATCATTTTTGCTATTCGAAGGAAGAGGTTTAACTTTGAGTGTTAGATGCTTTTTAAGAAATTTAAGCATTTTTCAACTGGGACATTAGTGTGAAGGGATTTTATATCTAGACTAGCCATGAGTTTGTCAGTCATGTTTATTTCCCTTAGTTTTAACTACTACGCCATTTAAATACATTTTTTTATTTTTCAGGTATTTGTTACAAATAAACTTTGGTACATATTTTATAAAATATAAGTATAGAAAAATGAATAGCAAAGATTAATTTTGAAAAAGACGAATACAGTTCAAAATAATCTCCTCATAAGTGTATATTTAATTTTTATTCTTCTGAGAATAGAAACAGTTGCTTAGTGTCATTCTGGAATCTATATTTTATTGAAGTATTTGGTGTTTTACTGCTGAAAAACAAGAGATGGACAAAGACTGTCTGAACTGATGCCAAAACGTGGGTGGCAGAATTCTCCATAACTAACCAAGAATAGTTTGTCTGTAGATTAGAAACCCTGTTTGCATCATGATTATTATTATTATTATTATTATTATTATTATTATTATTATTATTATAAATGTGGAATATGAAAGATATTAGGACTGAAATATTTACTGATCGGGATAGGAGAATTGTCAGTGTTATAGGGAAGCAAACCGCTTGATGGATGAGTTAGGAGTGAGTCTCCGTGTGGAAGGAGAGTACTACGTATCGAGTGATATTTGTTGCTAGCCTCATGGGAATAATTAGACTGACTTATTGCACCGTCCGAATCGCATTCTGAATAGTAACAACAGAATATAAATGTTTGCTTATTATCATAGGTAAAGTTACAAACATTTTACTTCGTCACTCTGGTTGTATACTTTTAGAAAAAGTGCTATTATTACTGTGCTAGAAATTTCTGTGAGAATGGGAGAAAAAATATATTTTCCAAGTGTATAACCTCTATGCGTAATTTAACTAATTCATTTTACGTTCACCGTATAAAATATTTCTACGACTCAGAAATTTATCTTAGAAGACAGCTCCCTTATAATCCATACATGTCTACATGTCATGTTCCTTCAGAAAGTAGTCCATTATGACTTTCCGCCGATTTCTTTTCTTTATTATTTGTGAATAGTCAAGGAGTGGTTTGTTGTTGCATTTACTACAGTTTCGGAATCAGAGTTTTCCTCTTTGACTGGCTACCACTCAAGACTGTCTACCTACTTATTTAACCTAAAGCTAAATGGTGAAGAGATAGATTTCTACCTTTTCCATAGGCCTTTTTGCAAAAGTGAACACATCAGAAACAGACGTAATTTAGACTCTCCTCCACCCTACTTTCTGCGCTGATGTCCGTTATACTTCCACATAATTGTTTGACGAGTGGATTACAATTGTTTTCGTTTAATGTTCAATCCAATGTTAAGTCTAAGAAAGTTTGTTCACTGTGTCGTGCGTGACAATTTTTCTCTCCAGTATCTATCATGCATATCTATAAGCCTATCATTCGTCCATCTTTAAAATATTGCTGCTACAGTGCTACATATGATCCGGTAACTTAGCTATTTACTTTGTGCTCATAATAAAATCCAAACAAGAATCAGCAATATTATCAATCCTGATCTGGCGTAATGTTGCCTCCCTGTGCTTTTTCTATAAATACTTTAATGGTAACTGTTCGGATGAGCTCTTCGTCATGGTACCTAGAATTTTTAAATTTAAACTTACTACTGGATTGGCGTCAAGATCTCATCAATTTACACTTGAACTGGCTAGATGGAGCCGTAAATTCTATGCTAACAGTTTCTTTTTCTCGAACTTCTCACTTGTGGAACTCCCTTCCGGCTCCATGCTTTCGAACCAAAATTTAAATACAATGTCAATCGTTATCTACTATTCTAATAATTACTCGTTTCTCTTAGCGTTAATTATTAATGTTTATGTTCCTAATTCTTCCACTCCCGGTAGCCTCTTGTGTTTTAGTGGCTTTACTTCATTCCTTGAAGTAAAATCCATTAAAAAATAGTAAACCCACCAATCGTTAGCCTTTTCAAAATAATTCTTCAGTGGTATTTGAGCCAATAATACTAACGTTAATTTAAACTTAGTTGTTTAAATGAGCTTATTCATTACCTTGTACATTAAATTTAGCTTCTACGATTGGGTGCTTATTGTCCAGCTCCCTGCCCAGAATCTGACCATCAGACTTGTTTTTGAAGGGCTTCTTGGTCGAGCCAAGAATTTTTCAGCATTTCCTCGTATATTGTTTTCGTTTCACAATACCTGAAAAAAATTTAAATTCTCAATCAAGCGGATAATGATTCTCACAAAGCAGCTGGTGTAAACACGATTCTTTGTGTTTCATTTACTAAAATTACAAGTAAGAACAAACAATATATTCCTCAAAGGTTAAGTTTATTTCATGGCTACGACAGTATCTCTATAGATATCGAAACTTTTTATCTGTAAAGAAATATTTTCGGCGTCTAATTTCCTCAAAGCTTGTAAATATTTTTACAGAGTTGTGATAAATTGCATACAGCCATTGTCATGAATACAATATAACCTTAAGGCTATCTAAATAGATTTGATTTAACTCCTGCTGTTTCAGTCCATCAAATGTCACACGTCAAGACATGTTCGGATGTCAATATAAAAAAAAATAGCGGAGATGCTAAATCTCGTATATTTATGACTAAAGCTCGAGAACTTGGAGAAAGATAAATCGTTGCTGACTCCATGGAAATGCGCAGACACTTTTAAATTTTAAATGTACAAATAAAAGTCACCCCAAAATATTTGCGCCAAACAAATTAGAAAAATCAGAAAGGCCAGTCTTGAAAAGGGGAAAAAATAAGCATTCCAAAACAAGAATTCCAGAAAAATAATCTTGTAATGAAATTCCAAAATTTCACAATTAGCACATTATAAACCCCTAAGTTGGTCCTATTCAACATTAACCAATAATGGAGCCCTATAATCCTCGTTGGTATTTTAAGTCCCTTCAGACCACCGTGGTTACCATCTAGCTGAATCCTCACTCGTTAACGCGTTGCTCGTTTTTTCGCTGGTAACGTGTTGGTGACACAGTTCTACTCGATTTAACTAGAGTTTATCTGTTCACGACCTTTCACACCTCTGTCACGTTGTGTTTTTATCTCAGAAGGTGAGAAGATTGCTGATGAAGCCAACGATAAACTGAAGACTTGTTCAATATCTGGGAGTTACACAACAACAAAAAATCCTCTGGAATAAAAAAAAAATAACGTAAGATGTAACAACGATTTTAACCCTTCTCATCTAAAAACCAAATGATACTGTGATCCTCTTCGGAGTCTGCAGTTTGTGTTAGCAGTAAGTTAAATTTCTTAGTTTTAGTCCCAGAGCAAGCACAAGGCCTTGGTCAGGAGGTCTTTCTGTCTCTCGTCTTCTCCTGATCTGGTCTTCTCTCAATCTCTTCTGGTCTGATCTATTACCTGTTCAAAATTTCCAGCTTATATAGTGTCCTGCATCCTGCTGGGGTGGGTTTGTGTTTGGTTGTATCAACTCAAATGTTAAAATTTTATAATTTTAAACTATTTTGACTCAAGTAGTTTTCCAAATTTGCGGTTGTCCAGACATTTTTTAAGAGTGGTCAGAGAAATCAAGCCGTTCTTTTACTGGAACTTCCTTCACGTCTGATTTGACACTACCGTTACTTTCTTTATCAGCTTGTCCCATGTTGTGATTTCCCCATCAACCAGACCACAGAGCCGGTTCGTCCAGGGTCACTTCAAAATAGTAATTAAATTGTCCTTATCACTTGTATCTAAAGGAATCCGAAATAATGTTTGGATATAATTTTTTTCTTTGGACGAATGTCAGCGAGATTATAAGAAACAAATGCATCAGGGTGGTTTCTACCTCCGTAAAGGGTACTTCTCTTCTGATGGCTGATTATAAAAACAAATGCTTCTTTTCTTAAGTTTTTTTATCCAGAGAAATCATTATTGTGATTTCAGGTTTTCCTTATCAACAAGATATTTCTTCTTTTATTTGCCATCTTTGAAGGATACGTTTAATGGGCTCTTTCTTATAAGTTGGAAGTGTGGAGACAGGTAATCATGGTTTTGCTCAATCTTACTGAATTTTGTTTTGTTAACTCTGGGTTCTATTCTCTTTGGAATTATTTTAAAAGATAATTAAAAACAAAATGTGTTGTTTTTAATTTTCTTCTCAAGTTTTCAATCCATCTTTCAATTTCAACAATTATCATCCAATAAGTAACAGTTTTTGGCGGAGTGAGGGCCATTTTTCACAGCATTTTGTTTGATCCATTTTCTAGATTTACGTTATTATGAATTGTATTTTGTGTCGCTTTTTGCATACGTTATGATCACGAGCTTTTCATGTTTCCTAAACGAATTTCTAAGCGGGTAGGCAAAAATATTAGGAAAAAATGAAAATGAACTGTTTCAAATGTAAGTCAAATTCATGGCTTTATAAAGATATTTTAGATACAAATTAACTTGTTATTTCTTGCTGATTGGGTGAGGATGATGAGAAGTTATCACTATTTAGATTATTTACAGTTCATTATATCCTTCGAACGTTTCTGCGTATCTGTTGATCAGTGTAACAAATTCACGAATCAATCTCTAATCCGCTTTAGTCTACCGTGTATTTAAGCGTTGTTTTGTGGATTTAAGTGCCGTAGCAACTGTGAGTTCAATCTCTGTGGAAATGGGTAGTATTAAAAGATTACCGGAAATAAAGAAGACGCTATCAGTGAAATAAAATAATGATACATTTCCTGTATTTTATGTTTTATACTGTAGGGGCCGAGGCTATGTTTGTCAAATTGGCCTTGTGCCAAACACAACCGAAGTCCCCACAATTTAAAATATCAGAAGGTTGAAGGTTGAATGTTGGAATGTGGAAGAATAAAATATTTCGTTTTGTATGTTAAAGTAAAATTTTATTAACTAAACAGAATAACAAATTTGTAAGAAGAAAATGTTCAAAGAGAAATAGTAGTAAGGAATTAAATGAATCCAGCTTATTGTTGATAGTAGCAGAATGTTTGTATGTAGAAATATTAAAAATGTTACTAATTAAGTCTGTGTTACTTTCCTTTTTATGGTCGGCGAAAAAGTGAAAAGGAAAATGAAGCAATAAAGAAAAATTGTACTCATCGGACTCTAGTTTTAGGAATCAGTTGAAGTATCTTGTTGTTGTTTTTGTTGTTTATTTGACGGCGTGTGAGTGAAGACGAAGAAAGGAAAATTAGAAGAAGAGGAAGAACGAATGTATGTCAACAAGACATGACAGGGTCGACGTCTTGAAATTTCTTCCTTACATTGTGACGATGTCCTTATCAGATTACTGATCCCATGGCCGATCAAGAGACGTGAATAAGTACCTAGCAGGTCACGTGGTCAACTCGAAACCGCATACCCATTTTCTACTTGTTAAGAAAATTTGATCGTGGTCATAGATCAATTTGCTATTTTCAGTCGTTCTAATCCATTTTTGCAATTTTTTGTGCAATTTTACTTTTTGCGTTTTAGTTAATTGTTGGATGATACAGGATTTGTATATAAAATATAATACAATGGAAACCTGATTGAATTAATTCATTAAATGTCAGTAATTTTATTTTAAGTTTGGAATCTGAAATCTTCCTTTTTTTTTTCTAAGAAGCCATCATGTAACCAAGTTTCTAATACAGGAATGCTGGCAGTAATCAATCACAGAAGGAAAATACAGTAGAACCTGCTGTATGCAACCCTTTTCGTCAGCGACCACCTGTTATTAACGATCATTTTTCTATGCACAAACGATTTGCTAATATTAACTGACCCCTAGTGAACGACCACCTCCAGAACGTAACCAGCGACTAACATCAACGAGTGAAAATCAACGATCAAGTGACCACTTTAAAAAAATCCATTTTGGCCGTACACTCCTAATTTCTAAATTAAGAGTAATCAAATGAGTAATCTATTTCATTTTGCTTTGATTTAAGCCAGGAACACTTTCTCAGTGTTTTATTATTATAGTCTTATATCAAACTGTTATTACTTGTTGAAATGTGCATCACCACATGGTCAAAGTTCTGTTTTGTATCAACCTGTAATGTATTTAACAAATTCAAGAGATTTGTCGCGGTCTCTGTACTGACTTTGATAAATTCAGGGATGGGGAAAATCACACTTATGTCCCTTTCTCAATATCTATCTCTTTCGCTCTCTGTCTGTCGACTCTATTTCTCTCTCTCTCTCTCTCTCTCTCTCTCTCTCTCTCTATCTATCTATCTATCTATCTATCTATTTATGTCTCTCTACGCTGTCTTTTTTTTGTATGTTTAGTTTATCTTTTTTCCATTTATTATCGCAGATTCTCTTTAACACACTTCTAAGAAAAATCGAAATCCTCGCGAATTTTTCAACCTACATATTTTATAAGAAATGGTTAGTACTAGTAGCGGCACAAAAAAGAAAGCAATAACTGACTTTTTAAGCCCACACCATTGTGAATAAATATTTTAATCTCTTTTCTTGACTGTTCTAAATAAGCTTTTAATATTTATTTAAAATTTAAAATTAATTATGCACTATAAATTTCTCCAACTTTAGGCCATCTTCTTATGTTCTCATTTATTTATTGCCAGATTACGTAGTAAAATTCTAAAATGTACATTCTGGTGGGTGGAATATATCTTCCTGGCGCAAACAGGTCATTACCTTTTGTGAGCAAGCATCTGCTGTATGTGATCAGTTTTTGATGGCAGTAGGAGTGGTCGTATACGACAGGCTCTACTGTATATTTACTGCGCCGAAAACATTCTTTTGCATCCAAATATTAATACGAAAATCTAATGATGCTTTTGTTTCCAACATTCTTTACTTTGTTATAAATACTTTTAACCTCTAAGCACCAAACACATTTTTCAGGAATGGAAGGATATATTTTCTCATTTAATTTTTTTATATATACTTTATGACATATATACTCTATTTTTTTTTCTCTCTGGGCTGCATTTTCTGAATTAAAATATGCTCGCGCCTCACAAATGGAAATCCTGGCGAAAAGGCGCAAACAGTCCTACAGTAAAGGAGATCCAGCGAGAGAGAGTTAAAGGGAGATAAACGCGGATTCAAAGTCAGAAAATTATCACTGATAACTCTCTTCAACAATTTACGGACCCTAGTTTCTATATTCTTAATACTTATAATGCAAAAATATCACAAGGATTAAATCGCTCAACAATTTTTTATAACTCTTTATAATTTAATGGTCATTATTTAATAGACATTAAAATAACATCTACATTATCATTTTTATTTAAGTTTTTCTTAAATTGATATCTCAATAAATTAGAGAAAATGCTTTCAGTGATATCTCTTTCCAAAGAAACGTGACAGAAGCCTCGCAGCCGGTTCATTTAAATTTTTAGGTCTGTTAGTTTAATATATATATTAATGCAACTCTTAGCATAAATCTATAAAGTAGGTACCTCAACTAAATCGCTGAAAAAACAATATAATATAAATAAAAAAAGGTCCCAAATTTAATAAAAACGAACTTTATGTTATTATTAAGAGGAAAAATCAAAGTATTTTTTAATTATTTAAAAAAAAAATTTTAGTCCCTTTTAACCCGTTCGAAATTTTGGTAAAAATCTTATTTGATTTTAGTTTTCGGCTAACCATATCGTTACGAGAGTTTAAATAACTCAGTTCTTCTTTGATTTCTGGTGACAAACATATTTATTTAAAATTTTTGTAAAAATCAAATAATCGTCGGATTTTAATGAAACTTTCAGGACTTATTCATGAATAAATGGAATTATTTTTTAAATTATTATTTTTAAAAATATTGTCAAAATAATTATTTTTACATCTGTTACCCTCCTCATGAAATTTTAAGAAATTACATTTTGTTGCGAAAATTGGTTTTATGTGTTAAACGCAGGACTCATTGAGGAATGTAAATCATCTATTATTCTTTGAAACATTTTGCTTTTATTTCCAAAAATCTATTCCGAATAGTAAAATAAAAAATGCAATATAACTATGGTATTATTTACTTTAATAAGCTTTTAAGTGCTTTAATAAATAATATAAATTAAGGACATTATAGTATGAAGAAAACACTTTTTTCGTTTAATAATGAAATTTAAACATCTTTTTTTCATTGTAATAATTTATAAATCTTCAAAAATATTTTTAAAATACTTCAAAGATATGTTGTGGTTCGTTTATAAACTTATTAAGTTATTTACTAATCGAAAATTTAAAAGTGTAATACAAATCGTTGTGCCTTCGTATTTTTACAATAATTTTCAATTTTTGTGTGTATTTGAAGTTTTTTTTGTATGGTAATTTCTATGCGTACATTAAAAGGGCATGTTCTTCAGGATTTCTTCCCCTTACAGGAAAAAAATTGTACACTTATGTCACTTGTGATCGTCTTCTCATCTGTCAAGCTGTCAACACATTTCAATCACGGCGGAAAGGTTTAAAATTTTCAACTCTGTATTTAAGAAATAGTTTTATTCTAAATTTCATCTTATAAATAAGTAATGCTTGTGTAAATCAAGTTAATTTAGCATTAAATTTGCTAATTTTTAAAAAATATAATGTATCACAGATGTATATTTCGTCTGTGTAAGATTTTTAAACCCGAGAATTTTTGTTTACAAATGTGTCGATGGCTCAAAAATGTCCAAAAATTTAAAGATTAAAAAAAATCTCAAAATTTTAGATTCCAATTAATATAATTTCTGTTTGAAATACACCAGAGTGTTTTGCTTACTGTAAACAATAAATTTAATCATTAAGCTTTCCATTAAAACTAAAATAAAAGTTCAAGAAAACTTTTTATTTTTAAAAGTTAGTTATCGAAAATGAGTGGAGGTACCTACTATAAAGTTATTTTCCCAGTTTCTCAGTTCTTACAATGTTCTTCGCGTACTTGTCATTTTCTGTTGATCTAAAAACAAAGAACAAAAAGAAAGTGAATAAACTGCTGTTAGCATCAGTCTTATGACCGGATTAGGGTTGAAGAGTCCCAGTTGAGTACCTGGCCAGTTCTCTCTACATTAAAGGGTAGAGAATGAGGAAGGTATCCATTCATATGAAGCGTGTGCAGGACAAGTGAAACTGGCGGCGCCTATTCGTCTCCAGGTCAAACCAGCCCCGACGTCCTCCAACTTGAATGCTGGCCTTGGTCACAAATATGTAACCGTTGATTTCTTCAGTAAGGGAAAACCCTCCGCTCTAACCATTGACTTCAGTTTAGGAAGATCTCTACCAAACGATGCTGTCTATATAGCTAGAAAGTCTATCCAACTGTGCTAGACGGTCGTTGACCCTAAAATAAGAGTCATTCTTTGTTTGGCTATTTGTTATTAATCGTACTGAATGCCTATCTATCCTAGTGAAGGAACCAGTTTAATTACCGATGTTCCAATCATGTGACAGTTTCACATGGTGTCATGTACTCGGTTACATGACCCCAGTACCACTGCCGAAATAAATTCTGGATTTTTAACCGTATAAATATGTGTTCAGTTTTCCTCTCAATATTTCATATTGCTTCCACTGAACTCTCGATTTTTATCTATTTAATATTTTATATTATTTAGATGAAATCTTTTGGGTGATCCTCTCCGTTTTTTACTGGCTTGAAATTCTCTTTTATAAAGTTGTTAGCCAGAATAGTAATTTAGTTGAACATTGAAAAGAGATCTCGATACACAGAAATATTAGAACAAGGGGAGCAGATAATAATGATAAAAAGAGTTTGTAAATATTCTAATTTTGTATTATATATATATATATATATATATATATATATATATATATATATATATATATATATATATGAAAAAATGATTTATGGTACAACACTTCATGACCGTTATGAATAGAAAAATTATTTTTATTATTAACCGTGATGATAATAGTTAAAAAATAAAATTGAAAAACGAGCTAGCTAACCGGTTTCGTACTTCGCTCAACAGAACTAAATGGAGGTGAATAAATGATTATTTAAGAAACAGAACAAAATGTAAGGGAGAGAAAGAAAAAATCCTAAATGAAAATTACTTGGAGACCAAATATATGTTCCTTCTGTTTAGACAGACGAGGTTTTAATAATTGATTATAGATGATCTTCAACACTTTGAGGTGGTAACTTGAGTAGGGCGTACTTAAGATGAAGAACGCCTTCTCACTATAATTAGCGGCACAACTGTGGTTATTTATAAGGTGTTCCGCAATAGTAGACCCGTGTGTATTGGTCAGCCTATCTGACGAAGAATAGTTCAAATTACGGATTTTTTGTAGGTACGTGTTGTTTAATTCTGGCATCTAATCTTTGGGCAGTTCTCCTTATGTAATGCAATCCACAAGTACATATAAATTAAAGAACTATTATGATGTAGGAGGAGAACATCCTTCTTTATGGAAGAAAAGGCAGATTTAGCAGATAAAACATGAGTATTGGCTGCAAAGTAACAATGACGAACTGCAATGGCAAATTTATCCCTAATAGAACCCAACCAAGGGAGGCGCAGGTATATAGGACATCTTTACACTGTAGCTGGTTTAATTTTGTTGAACTTCGATAACTTATTCCTAATCCCAGATTATGCAATATCCAATAGATAGGTGTTATTACAGAGAGTAGTATTAATAAACCTGAGTGCTTCACCCAAATTAGTTTCAGAGTAAATCTTCAAGGCATTATGACGAAGGGTCTTAATTAAGTTAATTTTACGTTTTGGGGGAACAAAAAGAATTCCACCTGGTATATAAACCAGTAAATGTTGGTCTTCGGTTAACTGAAGTAAGAAAACCAGAGGGAAATTTGCTCACTAAAACATCAACGAAATGAAGGAAATAATTAGTCACTTTCTCTTGTGTAAATTTAAAAGCTGGATGCATTTTATTAAGAGACAAAAAGGAAATGGCCCGCTTCACTGTCATCGTTAAATAGACAAAAAGTTCCATCTACATGACGGAAATACACATCAGGCTTATTAGATTTACATAATACACTCTCTTCATGGAATCTAACAAAGATATATGCTAAAATGGGTCCCAAAGGGGGACCCATTGAAACACTATCAATTTGTTCATACATGATGCCGTCGAAACTCAATTCAACGGACATCGTGGCAAATTACATCAATTCAATAAATATCTTCTCAGGAATAATGAGAGGTGACAACTGACTGCGATATAACACATCAGCACATATATCAATAGTTTCAGCTAAAGAGACGCAGGTAAAACGGCTATAAATATCATAAGAACACGTAAATTTACTGGTTAATGAATCTTTAATGCAGAATTTGTTATACCGTTCCAAAACAGGCTGTAATATGATCATAAGCCCTTTAGCCACGCCATGTTGGGAAGACCCAATCAGAGATAAAATAGATCTCAATGGAACACCATCTTTATGTGTTTTGGGCAAACTATAGAGATGGGAACGAATAGAACCCTTGGGTTTAATTTCACTAGAGATTTCATTGGGTAAGCCCTACTTTTAACCCATTTAAGTAAGCGTTTTTGGAATTTGGCCTCAATAGACATTGTAGAGTCATATTTGTCTACTAGACCTAACCGAATAAATTCATAAGCAACTTCAATGATAGTCATAATCTTGTTAACATAATCTTGATAATCAAGAATGACAACACCTGAGCCTTTATCCAGTTTCTTATTTAGTAAAGCTTTATTACGCCGAAGTGAATTAAGAATTTATATTGCTCTCTGTTCCAGTTTGACTCATTAAAGGAAACAGGATTACCTGCGTATGCATGTGCAGTATCATTCAATTTAGCCTTAAGGTCACAAACTGACTGAATCAGGTTGTAGTCTGGCCAGCTGGGAAAACAAAACTTCAAACTCTGAATAAATCTCCTCTCGTTTAATATGCGAAAGGGGATACACAAAACCCATGGAAGAGAATAGATAACTCTGTCATAGACAACTGGGATGAGGAAAGGTTCAGGACATTCTGACCAACACTAGAATCAGCGGAACAACCCAAAATTTTCGTAAATTAAGTGCTGCAATTTATGACGATGTCCAGAACAATTCTGTTCATGAATCAATTCCGAAATTTAGGATTTAATCCATTACCTAATGTGTGTGTGTGTGTGTGTGTGTGTGTGTGTGTGTGTGTGTGTGTGTGTGTGTGTGTGTGATCAAATCAGATATATTTTCTGTTTTTAAAAAATGGATTAAATCAGACATATTTTTAAATTTACTTCAGAAACATAATTTTATTCTTGAAAATTAATTGTATAAATGTTAAAATTAGTCAAATAACGAGCCTTGAGCAGTGATGCACCTCTGTCATCGATCGACAAGATTATTTATTCCTCGTTAATAAAAAACATATTGGTTGTGATGCAACGAATTGTGATGCAACGAAATCTTTAAAAGTCGATTCCACCTCTTGCTTGAAACTAAAAGTTTTACCATTTAAAAATGTGCTAAAGTGCTTAAAAATGATAATCAATGTGTGGAAGATCGGGAAAATATGGTGGATATAGTAAACTATCGTATCCCAAGTCTGTAAGTCTGTGTGTTTTTGCAACGTTATTCTTGCAACATATAGCCGCGTATTATCATGGAACAAAATTGAACCAGCTTCGATTCACCAATGCAGGTCGCATTTTTATCAGGCGTGCTTGCATTTCAGAAACTTTGTTGCAGTAAAACTCTGCATTAATGCTCTGATTAGCTTCTTGAAAGCTGTAATGGATAACATCAATTGAAGACAGTCACCATAATTTTTTGCTGGTACAACTTTGACTTTGGAATATGTTTGGGGGATTCATCATGATTAAGCCACTGACCTGATTGTTTACACTTAGCATAAAGAATCCACTTTTCATCACAAGTGACTATTCGGTCAAAAAATGACCATTGGTGTTACACAGAAAGAGCATCGAGCACACTTCAAAACAGCTGAGTTTTCATTTTAATTCAGATCATGTGAAACAAACCCATTTATCGATCTTTTTTATCTTTCCAATTTACTTCAAATGGCATGAGACTGTTGCGGTGCTGAGACCAAACATCTGAGACATTTCTCTTACACTTTGACGTGAGTTTAAACAAATAAATTATATATATATATATATATATATATATATATATATAGAGAGAGAGAGAGAGAGAGAGAGAGAGAGATAAATAGATAGAGAGAGAAAGATTGAGAGAGAGAATGTGTGTGTGTGTGTGTGTGTGTGTGTGTGTGTGTGTGTGTGTGTGTGTGTGTGTGGTGTGGGTAAAAATCTCACTTTATGCAGGTTTCATTAAAAATGACAGACAATGTATTATGGTTAAGTTAGTATGAGAAAACCCCTTCTTTAACTTTTAAATGTCCTATGTAGAAAATACGGTTTTTAAAAAGTTACCAAGCCGAAAATATATATTCGCTATATAGACGATATTTTAATTTTAACTGACAACGAAAGCGAAATCCATAATCTTAAAACTACATTCGAAAAAATTCAGTCTTCAACTTCAAATATGAGCTTAGCCAAAAAAATAAACTCCAATTCTTGGATGTTCTTCGTGGAGTCTTGTAAGAATACTATTTCACTACTTCAATCTATAAAAAAAACAACTAGTCAAAATTCTTGCCACCTTAATTATATTAGTCAATGTACTCTTGGATATAAAATTGGTGTTATTAAAAATTTTCTTATGAGAGCGTACGAGAATTCATCTTTTCTTCAAAGAACTCCATGACTTGAAACAAACCTTCGTGAACACTGCCTTCCCTAATTATTTTATTGACTAACATATTAGACTTTTTCTTTCAAACGTGACTAATAACAACAACAGACACATGGAAAAAACAATAACATTAATATTTTCTACAAAACCCAAATGCATAGCAATTATAAACAGGACGAATCTTCACTTCGAAACATCATCCGAAAATACGCAACTCCCATTGACTTAAACAAAAAATTAACCTAATTATCTATTACACAAAATTTAAAACTGCTAAAGTGAAACTCCGAAGACTGAAGAAGCCCAGCATATCACCAAGGCTGCAATACGACAAGCTAGAGGACGATCTCATCCTGCAGAAAGAATATAATAACAGCGTGAGGAAGAAATATGAAGAACAAATTGGAAAAGGATACTCAAAATGGGATTCACTAAAAGAAGCGATGGTGACCTCAGCGAACAACATAGCCCCAAAGGAAATCAGACGCAGAAGAAAAAACGAGTGGATGACCGAAGAGATCCTCCACATGATGCAAAGGAGACAAAAAATAACGCCAAGACACGGAGCAGAGTACAAAAAACTTCACAAGGAGATAAGGAACAAATGCAGACAAGCCAAAGAGGAATGGCTCAACAACAAATGTGCAGAAGTAGAGAGACTGAGCAGGAACAACAAAGCAGAGATGCATAAAGAGATAAGAGAACTGACAGGACAAAAAACCTGCTCCTCAACAGGATGCATAAAATCCAAGGAAGGGACACTCATATTAGAGAAAGAGGAAATACTCCAACGATGGGAAGAATACATAAAGGATCTCTTTTACGTCAAGAGAGAACAACCAAGAATACACAAGGAGATGGATGGACCGGAAATATTAAATCCGAAGTGGAAGCGGCAATGGCCAAAATGAACAGAAACAAAGCACCTGGTCCAGATGGTATAGTGATAGAGCTGTTGACAGCCTTAGAAGAATATGGCATAGAAAAGATTACCGACATAATAAACGAAATTTATAGCAGCGGAATAATACCAGACGACCTATGCAAGTCGATATTTATAGCGCTGCCGAAGAAACCTGGTGCAAACGTGTGTGAACTACACAGAACTATCAGCTTAATGAGTCACATTACAAAACTGATTGTCAGAATCCTGAGGAATAGAGTGAGAAGCAGAATCAGTCCAGAGATAGGGCAGGAACAGTGCGGGTTCGTCAAGGACACTGGAACAAGGAACGCCATATTCATGATTAGGATGCTCTCTGAAAGGACATTACAAATGAAGAAAGACTTGTACCTGTGCTTCATTGATTACGCGAAGGCATTCGACAAAATACGACACAAAGAATTGATGGAGATGCTGGGCAATCTCGACATTTTCGGCAAAGACATAAGAATAATCAAGAATCTCTACTGGCAGCAAACGGCCTGCATACGGACAGGTAACGACCTCAGTAGATACACAAAGATAGAAAAAGGCGTAAGACAAGGATGTGTCTTTTCACCGGATTTTTTCAACCTATACAGCGAGAATATTTTGAGGACCCTAGATGACACGCCAGGATTTGTTATTGGAGGCCACAACCTGAACAACATAAGATATGCGGACGATACAGTGCTGATTGCGGACACGGAAAGGAAACTACAAGACCTCATACAGAAAGTAGCAGTGGAGAGTGACAAGAAGGGACTACAAATAAACTTTAAGAAAACTGAGTGCATGGTCATCAGCAAAAGATACAACCCAAAATGCCAAATACAAGTGGGGGATAACAGAATCAAACAAGTACAAGAATTTAAGTACCTAGGATGTGTTCTAACAGGGGATGGAAAGTGCGACACGGAGATCCGAAGACGAATTGGCATGGCAAAGGACGCGTTCCAGAAGATGAGCAAAATACTAACACACAGGAAAATCTCAATAGAAACGAAGAAAAGAGTGCTAGACTGCTACGTGATGTCAGTTCTTCAATACGACTGTGAATGCTGGACAATATCATCGAAAATGAGGACAAAACTGGAAGCGGCCGAAATGTGGTTCTACAGAAGGATGCTACGGATATCGTGGACTGAACATACAAGCAACGACGAGGTGTTAGAAAGAATGGCAACAAAAAGGAAATTGATGCTGAGCATCAGGAAGAGACAACTGAAGTTCGTGGGACATGCAATGAGGAAGGAGAGCCTGGAGAACCTGATACTGACTGGACAGATAGAAGGAAGGAGAGACAGAGGAAGGCAGCGGATAACATATTTGCAGGGACTGATCAGGTGGATGACGGAACGGGGGTTGCCAGGAGCAACAGGAGCAAACATACTAAGAGCCACAAGGGATAGGGAGACGTGGAGAGCCATTATCGCCTACGTCCTGAAGGGACAGGGCACATAGAAGAAGAAGAAGAAGAACCTAATCGTCAAAAATAACAATTCACCTGCAAGATCTAAACTATAGCGAACCAGTATGATTTACGAATTTATATGTCCAATTTTTAAATAATTACACTGACCACACCACCACGCGGTTGGCTAAAAGATTAACCTTGCACTTTTCAGATCAGAGTTCAATTTGATCTCATTTAAACACACACGGTGGCCTACCGTTAAGTTTTTTATGTAATTTTTCGTGTGACTTTTAGCCATTATCGGGAATGTATTTTATTTTATTTTACGTATTCAGAATATAAAGCAAACATATGACTCAACGCGCACACATAAACATTATACGTTTTCAGTCACACGCAAAATAAAACACATCCTCAATATTTGCTAAAAGCATATTTACGAAAAAACAAAACATTTGGACAATTTTTATATAATCTATGTCCTGAAAAGTAAAAAATCATAAGAACGTATAAAAAAAATTACATAAAAAATTAACCATAATAATCTTATCTGTCATTTATAATGAAACCTGCACACACACACACGTACACACTCACACACACTCACACAGACACACGCACACACACACACACACACACATATATATTTTTTATATAGATAGGTGTGAGTTGGTAACCCTAGGTTTCACGCTTTTCGGATCGTCAGATAAACTAATTATTTTTTTTTTAATTGGTTATATTCGTGTATTTTTGTGGAAGTGGGGGGGAAAAATCTATCGTCACGGCAGACTCAGACATATAGATATATACATTTGTACACCCATCAACGTGCGCAAGGACACACACACACACACACACACACACGTACGCGCGTTTGGTCACTGAGGCTTGCATAAACATATACATGCGAATCGTGCGGGGTTCGGTATATATATGTATATGTGTGCCGTTGCACATATACACACTCATTCGGTTGGCATATTCGAATGGTGTGTAGCGATGTCAATGTCGATTTCTCGTACGTACATATGTACTTTTGATGGGTTTTGTGTGAAACTATGGTAGGTAAGAATTTTAAAGTTGGTTATTGGCTTGTTTTATTATTTTTTGTGGTTGCGTATATTTACATGATGGAAATTCTAATTTGTAGTGCTTGTTAGTGTTTATTAATTATTAATTTTACTATGATATGAGTCATAAAAGTGGTTTTAGAAGCGCACATGGTCGAAAGTATGGGGCCCGAGTGAGGATTTAACTCACAATTCAATTGTAATTATTCTAGAGAGGGTCGAAAGTTTTCAAGCAAAAACATCAGAATTTTCAAACAGCTTCTCAGTAAATTTGATCTGAATCAGAAGCAACTTATTCAATTTAGATGTAAAAAAACTTTTCAACAGACTACTTTGAGAAATAGTTTTCTGGGTCTATTTTGATAAAGCTATTTTGAATCAATTAAAGTTTCCTGGGTATATTATTTAATATGGATAAACACACAGAGATAGATAGATATGTTTTTACAGATTCGGTGGGGTTCCTATTTAGTCGTGTGAATTTTGATCGATCGTCATGGAAGGGCTATAGTTTCGTGTGGTAATCCAATTTATTCAAAATTACATAATTGTTGGATTTATCGGCTCGTCGGGCGAAATATTGGGAATGTTTTTAATTGTTTAACAGCAGTTGCAAGTTTTGTAGGGAGATCAGTATTGGGTATTGCTGTTCGTCGTAAAACAAGGTTTTTCCTTTCTCTCCATATATATATATATATATATATATATATATATATATATATATATATATGTATATATAGGGTGCAAAGAATAAACCTAATTCGGCATTTTATATTTCTAATTTCAAAAATTTTTCTTTATTGTTTTTTCATTTTGTCGTCTGACAGTATAGTAGGGCCCGTTGGGCTCCGTCTGTAAGAATAAAAGAACCATGACGCAATTCACTCAGCCAGAAATTTTGAAACAACATTCTGTACTGCTTGTCAATGTCGGTCAAGTGGGTGGCCGCCGGAAGATTCTGTGTTTACCAACAAGATTCTGCATCGTGCCACACAAGCAGGAGAACACAGTCATGGCAGTCAGACAATTTCTGCAACCACGTCACCGCTTAAATATGGACAATGAATACCCACTTGATTGTTTTGTGTGAGACGCAGTTCAGCAAGAGACAGATAAAACTCCTTTTAACGCCAAAGATAAACTGAAAGCAAAGATTATGGCAGCATTCGCCAGCTTAAACAAGGAGACCATCCAGAAGAGTTGCAGGAGATTCCGGAATCTTTTGACGCCCGTAGTTGAAGCCAATGGCGATTTGATTGAATAAACTTACTCTTTAGCATTTCAAGATAGTTTTGTGTAATTTTTGTAAATATATCTATTAAAATGAGATGTCAGTGTCAATTTTATTTTGGTGTAATTTAGTTTACAATTATCAATCGCACCCAGCATGTTAATGTTGATGAGTATATTCATATGTACTCCAACATTTCTTAATTTTCTATCCTGGTTATTGTAACACAGACGTATTGCTTGAAGACTTAGAATTTTCAAGAATTTTCAAGAATTTTAACAAAACTGATAAAAAATTTAAATAAACAGATTTACTTCCCTTACGTTATATTTATTTCCTTAGATACTTTTTAGCCATTGGCCATTGATATTAAAAATCATACCTCTATACTGAATCTCGAGTGCTTTTTCATGCATGAATGGATTTTTTACTCTTGAGCCCACAAGTCCCACTCTTATGAAGCTCCACTCAAGCTACGCATCCACTGTGGGACATATTTTCATTTTCTTTGAAGGACACACTGCTGCGAAGTGTATTATTACGTCTTTATAAAATTAATTAATAATTTAGAATTTCTATATATGATAACAGGCAGGTGAATTAAATTCTTGTAATTCAGCTCTGATGAGCTCAAAAGTCACTATAAAAGAACGTAATGCTTTTGCTAGAAATATCGCTATAACAAAAAATCAATTTCAATATAAGCTACATTCACATAGGTATAAAAGAATCCCGACAACACATTACAGAAAATATAAAATACAATTAATAAAGCTTGTCGTCTAGATATAATTATATAGCAATTAGTGTTTTCAACAGAATTATAATGCTTATTTTGCAGTTTAATGAATGGTTAGAAAATAGTCATTTGGTTATCTGATGATTGTCAAAATAAGTGTCCTTATTTGAATCTGTGGATTAAGCATAATTGGATTTTATTAGATAGTTAAATTTCACCGGTTTCTTCCTGAGTCATCAAAATATTCCGTTGAGAAATTAAGTCGACACATTGGTGCAAACAACACGATGGTTGATTTTTTTCTTCCCAAACTGGCAAATCAATTTTGGCATTGAGCGGATTTTAATTATACATTCACCTGTGGGAGATAACATCCGCAATACTTCCAAGACAAGCTGTTAAAGTAAAAAATAACGAAAAATAACATGCCAAAAGGAAAATGTGTAAATAATATTGATATGATACTGAGAAGCACACGCCACGCTTTTTATGCCATGAATACGTTGTATTTAGAGCGGTTCAATAATTGACAAGGCGCAGAAAAAAGTATCATGTATTTCTGATACATTTGTATTTCACGGCCCAAATACATGTGTACACATAAACATTTATCCAATATTTTATGACTTTATGTGTTCATATATATATATATATATATATATATATATATATATATATATATACATATATATATATATATATTGATTCAGTTCTACTCTACGGGTTATAAGAACTAGTTGAAGCGTAGAGTAGAATTGAATAAAAATCGCTGAAAACAATTTTATAGTATAAAGACGAAATCAAATTTCGAAAGTCAGTGAAAAAAATTTATAGCCAACGAAAGGTGACGGGACAGATTTAACTGCGTGATTGTGAAAAAAACAAAACGCACGCACGCATTTGAATTTTCTGACCTGTTCAACTCTTGACTTATCTATTTATACACGATACCTGGCCGTCAGAAAAACAAACAGATCTCGATATATGAAGTCACAACTTTATTCGCCTAAAGAGAGTCAATTTTAGACTCGTAACACGTGTAGCGACACAAATACTATTATGGACTCTTAATATATCATACAAAAACGCAAGTAATATTAATAACAACAACAATAAATCTGCAATTTAAACTAAACGCTCGCGACTTCCCGCACTTCTTTCTTCTATAGCAATTTCTCTCGTTGGAACAACCCTTATTTCTGTTTTTTATATGTATATATATCAAAACTTATTTATATATGGATTTTTTTTAATCGTGTCACCCCAAACAAGGCATTCTACTGCCACTATAGCGCAGGGGGTTACATAGAGCGATTGGGTATGGGAAATGTCAGAAGGAGGGTGATAGACGAGTTAGAATGTACATAGGGAGAGAGTTGGAGAGAGTGGGTGTGAGTTAATGTGTTAGGAGGTGTCTATTGACTTTACATTTAAACTCCTAGAGGTTGTAGCCGTCGGGGAAGCAAGCATGCGGTAGGGAATTCCACAGGCGGGAAGTGCGAGGAAAGAAGCTGTTGGAGTAGAAATTGCGTTTACATTTCATCGGTTTCACTGTAAAAGGGTGGGACCTAGTAGCCAATCTAGTATCTCGTGCAAATTCACATCTAGGGGGCACCAGTGATTTAAGTTCGTCAGAGCAGAAGCCATGAAAGTATTTATAGAAGAGGCACCGAGAAGCCACATCACGCCGGTGAGAGAGATACTGCAGGCGGTCAGCCAAGTCGGTATCAATCACATTACAGATTATTCGTTGTATTTTGTCAAGAACCCCGAGGAGAATAGAAGGGGCACCCGACCAGATGTGGTAGCAGTACTCAATACACGGGCGGATGGTGGATTTATATAATTACAGGATAGATTCAGGCGGAAAGAGTTTCCGGGCCCTGCACAGAGAGCCGACTTTCATAGCTGCGGATTTAGCAATGGATACGACGTAGTCATTCCACTTGAGGTCTGCTGAGAGTGTCAGGCCAAGCAGGCGTAGTGATTTACTCTCTGGGAGGTAAGCCTGTTCCATGCTAATGGGAGGGAGGTGCGGTTGTCTGTGGTAGTTAATTGACAGCAGCTTCGTTTTGGAAGAATTGAATTTTACGAGCCATTTCTTACCCCAATCCACCACGGATTGGAGGTCCTTCTCAAGCTCGGCAGCGAGGTTCGCCTTGTCACCAGTTATGCCATAGCTTCGCAGTTTCCGTAGAAGGCCGGCATGCCATACTCTGTCGAATGCTTTAGAGATATCCAAGGCGACGGTTCGGGCTTCACCATTCTTGTTGAGAGCCTGGTATATATACTCGGTGACGGTCGTTAGCAGTAGACCTGGTGAAGCGGAAGCCATACTGTTTGTCCGAGAGAAGCCCGTGAGCTGTGAGATGCTGAACGACCACGGCATTGATAATGGCTTCGAACACTTTGCCGAAGATCAGAAGAAGGCTGATGGGGCGGTAATTTGCAGGGTCCGATGGTTCACCAGTGTTCTTGAATATTGGAACCACAGAAGAAGACTTCCAACAGGCAGGAAAGCAGGAGGAAGATAGAGGTTGTAGGGCTTAGAAAGGATAAAGGAGAGTTCAGGGGCACAATTCTTTAAGACTATGATTGGGATTCCATCCCCACCACTCGCTTTGTGAGGGTCCAGTTTTGAGATTATGCTAGAAATCAGCGAGGGCGTGATGTGGACGTCATTCAATTGGGCCTCAGTTCTAGATGGGAAATCGGATGTATGGATTCCAGACGAATCCAGAGTCGAATTGGTCGAGAATCTACGGGCAAAGCATTCAGCCTTGTCCGCTGAGGAAGTGAGGACCTCAAACTCGTTTATTAGTGGGGGTATTGAGGACTTACTCTTGCTAAGCACGCGTTTGCAGAGGCGCCAGTAGTCTTTGGTACCGAACTTGGATGATGCTATGCGCTGCTTCATTCTGGCAGCAAACAGCATCTTAGCTTCGTTAAGTATCTTTTTACACTTATTACGAGCTGAGGCGAAAAGGCGCCTGTTTTGGTCCGACGCGTGGCTACGAAAAAGCTGGAAGAAGTGATTCCGGTAGGCAATAGCAGCCGAGCAAGCGGCTGAGAACCAGGGAGACGAATGGGATTTAAGCTGAAATTTCCTGGCAGGGATGAATGCATCGATGCCAGCCTTAACCCAGGAGGAGACCTCTGACGCACAGTCTTCGATGGGAAAACTAAAAACATTGTTTCAAAGGACGTCGCAGAGGAAGTCACGGAACGAATCCCAGTCTGCTCTTTGATAGCAGTAGGATATTCTGTTGGTCTGGGTTTCTTGGGTAGGGGTGGAGTGTAACGAGATGTTGACAGAAACTGGTCAGAATTTCCGATAGGACAGAGCTGTCTGGTGGAGCAAGAATTTGGGGTGGAAGTAAAGCAGAGGTCTAGTAGCGAGTCCCTTCCGTTAGGGCTATTGGAGAAACGCGTGGGGAAGTCCACCACTTGCGTAAGTGATTGGGAGATCGAAAAATTAAAGGTGTGTACACCAGCAGGGTCGGTTACAGAGTTTTCCAGCCACTTAGTGTGGTGGGCGTTAAAGTCGCCAAACACGAAAAATATGGGCAGATGGGTGCGAAGAAATGGCCTTGTCGATATTGTCAGCTCTGTGTGTGTGTGTGTGTGTGTGTGTGTGTGTGTGTGTGTGTGTGTGTGTGTGTGTGTGTGTGTCAGTTACCTATAGATTCCGAAACGGCTGAACCGATTTTCTTGAAAATTTACACAGTTGATGAGTGTTCTTAGCTAGGTTTTGTGTCGAGGTACCCCCGATAAATATCGAAAATCGTGTGTGTATGTGTGTGTGTGTTTGTGTGTGTCCCACTCTCTCTCTCTCTCTCTCTCTCTCTCTCTCTCTATCTTTCTATCTATCTATCTATCTATCTGAATATTCTATCTCTTTCTCCTACAAAACCATTTTTTAAACACAGATATCTGAAATTAACATATTTTTTTTCAACCAACTTTAAGTAACATCACCTTAATTTCTTTTTTAGCATTTTAATAATTTTTTAACCATATCCAGATATAATGATCATTATTATAATTATCTTAATCTTTGTATGTGTGGAGTTTATTTTGAAATAGTGAAAATTTGCTACTGAATTTTGTTAAGTTTATTTTTCCTGGCAGCCAATGCGTCTCCGCATTTTTAAAAATGTATTAATAACAATTTACGAGTGCATTCCTACTAATATGATGACCGTATATTAGCTATAAACAGTGTATAACTGAGTATTTCATTTTCAGAACTTGTCTGATGGGAAATTCAAAGAAAGGCAAAAGCGCCAAAAGTCACAGAAACTGAAGCTAATATGAAGTACCTTCATAAATTAAGCCTATAAATTCTTGCAAGTAAACCGTGATCCGTGGTCGCGATCTACCCAGGTCAATTATTTCATTGAAAGACTTCTTTGAAGAAGTGACATAACCCTACAATAGGCTGCTGTTGAAGAGAAAAAAATCTTCAGTAGAAAACCTGCAACCCTGGGAACTTTCTGCCAGTGTGTCGCCTCACTGGACATAGATAAAGCATTTATTGTTCCAAAGGGTGAATATAGTTATGTGCACACTACCGAGTGGAGCATAAGAAATTGCCCATTATTTAAGCATAAATATTTATTGTCTTTCTGAAAAGAAGCATTGTACATATTTACGCTGTTTACATTGATTGAAATGTTCTCCTCGTCTTTATTGTCACATTGTACGTGATGTTGTGCGCTTCGGCCTTCTTCAGGTAATATACAAGGACGCATGGCGCAGCGGATAAAAGCGTTGGTTGAACTAATACAATGACTCGATCTAAAGAGTGGTGAGTTCAATACCTGGCTACAGCAGAGATTAACAAAAATTTAAAAATAGTAATAAAAGTAAAAGGGAAATAATTGAAACAGAGATATCCAGAAAATTCATGGGACATGGAACGAAAGCAATCTACTAGTGGGCGAAATAAAGGGTTCGGTATATTACCTGAAGAAGTCCGTAGTGTACAAAGTCGTGAATATGACAATAAAGATGAGAACAGTCTGAACAATGTAGATATATATGCTTATTTATTATTTAGTCATAAAAATTAGACCATTATTTTAACATAAATATTTAGCCATTATTTAAACATAGACCCATCATTTAAACATAGACCCATCATTTAAACATAGACCCATCATTTAAACATAAATTGAAACAAGCTTATTCGTAAAAATTGTTTCATGTTTTACATCAGACTTTTTAACATTCTGCTGTGTTATTGTTTACGGTTTATTATATCACAGCTCCAGAAAGCGTGATCAAATTGTCACATTGAAAAAAACTGTGATGTTGATGAAACAGTCGAATGTTTGTAGAAAAACTTTTTAATGTGTGGAAAATGTTTTAAGAGAATCAAACAACTTTCCTAAATCCAATTCCAGGATGAAAACATTTAGTTCGTTTCAGGAGAGACATTGGAACCGTCTAGAAGAGTGTGAACAACAACATGGCAAAATAGCTGGGTATTCCGTGGAGGACACCAAAGTGGATTGTGAAAGAAGCTTGAGTACTAGAACCATACAAGATTTAACGACCACAACTGCTCTCAGGTACATACAAGCAAAACGGTTTGACAGATTAAAGACAATGTTGAAGGAGGTGCTTGAGTCTTTGTTTGGTCTGATAAGAGTTTTTTTCTTTGTGGAGGCTGTGGTCAATTTCCAGAATGGTAGGGTTTCCGCTACTTTGCCTGGAAACATTCGCGTAAGAGTCAGAAGACATTTTAATTCAGCGAGAGAAACCAACTGACATTGCGTCAGTTGGTTTGAATTGCTCTTGCAATTGAATTGCTTCCGTAGTTTCAAAATCTCCCTTGGTGCTCAGGATTGAAAGTGAATAGTATAATTTACTGGTAAATGTTAGAGGGAGTTATTTTCCTTGGTTATCAATTACATTTATCATAAAGTTGTGGAGAGCCATCATCGCCCAAATCCTGAGAGGACGACACATAAAGCAATTTCTTTCCTCACGGCGGCACTCTAGCACGCACGGCCAATTTGATGCAGAATTGATACAAGAGATATTTCCAAGGATTTTCTGATACGCAACATGGCCAAAGTCAAATAATAACATTAATCCTATGGACTTTGCGATGTGACCCATATTTAAGAGCGATGTACTCGACTGTATTAGACCTGAAAGGGGTTTTTATGACATCGTGGTAAAACTTGTGTGAAGAGGTAGTGAAAAGTTCATACATTTAAGACTATGGTGAAAAGGGTAGTCATTTTGAGTTATATATATAATTTTCATTTTTTATATAATTTCACCTTAAGAAATACGGCGATGCCACTAGTACAGGAAGTGAAAGTGAAAGAACACAGTGAGAATGTGGGGGTTGAAGAAAAGACAAAAGATGAAGATGGTTCCTGAAGATAGAAGATGGCAATTAACGTTGAATTTGAAATTCTGTGGTTGGAGTCATTAGAAGAAGAAGGGGGTTCTACAGGCGGGAAGTGCCCAGTCTAGTAGCATGCTTAAATTCATGTGGTCGGAAAACCAGAGAAAAAAAGCTTCTCGGGGCATTTGCCACGAAAATATTTGTAAAAAGGACAAAGAGAAGCCACGTCGCGTCGGTGAGAAAATGACAGAAGTCGAATCGCCTGGTAAATATAAATTATATTATAGATCCTTTTTTAGATTTTGTCAAGAATCTCAAGATATACAGCGGAAGCAGAATGAATAATGGTTAAATGTATATGCCGTATCAGTCAGTTAAGTGCCACACGTGATACACGCTTTGGGCAATCATGCCTCTTTCGAGACATGACTGACTGGGCAGAAGATTATCCCGTAGTAGGTTGCTATTGCTTTCTGCGGTAGATCGGTTGCCAGCCAAAGCGATAGAACCCAATCTGTACTATTATTTAACCCATAACAGGAGGGAAGAGACGAATTAATACCTTTTTGCGTAAGTGAATGCAAGGAATTCAACTGAAATTCGAACTCGGCTTCCAGATTTGTCCTTCCGAGTCGATATCCACTGTACCACAACGCACATTCATATGCCATATCGGTACGCTTAAATTCTCACTAGCTCTGCATTGTAGATTAATCCAGTTGCTATGGATAAATTGTCGCCATTTTATATTTTGATTTTGCACATGCGTATTTTTTTTATTTTGTCGACTCTACAGTATTGTAGACTTATTTGGGTACCATCTGTAAGAAATAGAGCACCATGACACAATTCACTCCGTCAGAAATTTGAAAAATGGCATGCTTGGTATACCGGAATCTCTGATATGAATATTTCAGAGTGTTTGAGTTTTATTCTGAGGATAGTACAGAGGATTCGGAAAGAGATGGATGATATATTAAGTTGCTTGGAGTGATCAATAGTGATAGAGACGTTATCCCTCCATTCATCTTCCCACAAAGCAGCAGACACAACATGGAGGCCTACATCAAGTTAATTGAGGATGTAGTGCTGCCATGAGTCAAGAGAATGACCGCTAGAAGACCCTATGCCTACTAACATGATTCTGCACCATGACACAAGTAGGAAAACCCAGTCATGGCTGTCAGACAATTTCTGCCACCACATTCCTTAAATCTGAACAATTAATTCTCCAGAATGCAAACCCTTTGATTATTATCAGACACAGTTGAGCGAAAAAACCAACAAAAATCGTTGTAATACCAAAAATGACTTGAAGACAGGGATTATGGTAGCATTCACCAACTTAAACAAGAAGACCGTCCAGAAAAAAATGCATGAAATTCCAAAGTCGTCTTAAAGTCGGGGTTGAAGCAATTGGCGATTTTATTAAATAAATGTACACATCAGTATTTCCAGATATTTTAGTGTAATTTTGGTAAATATATTAGTTCGAATGAGATGTCAGTGTTATTTTTATTTTTGTGTAATTTAGACGACAGTTCATCTATCGCACCCTGTATTTCCTGCAACCGATTTGTAAGTGCCTATAATAGTCAAGGAAAGAGGAAAATAGTTTAAACCTTCGTTTGCGAAGAGAAGCCAAATTATAGTAATTTTTCGAATTGTCGACCAATCAACCAGTTCTCTCGCTTCACTTTGAATTGGAGGAGAGTAGAGCAATTACTAACACAGTAGGAAGAGTTTCTGAACTTCAAGAATCAATTATATGTCGTGATATCCCTCACAAGAACAATAACGGCAATTCAAAATTTACAAATATCAGATAATGGCGAAAAGTAGGTCAGCTCCTTGAGACGAGACTTCTACAGGAAGGAGAAAAACATGAGGCGGGTGTCGGCTGCCAATCATTCAGGCACAAAGGTTACCATCGGGATATCGAATATTAGGCTACTACCTCAATGCGGAAAATTATAAAAATATTAAAAAGAACATGAGAAGGCTGTATAGAATACAGAGTATGCGAATCAAGATGTGAGATTAATGGGGATTTTATCAGTGGAGATTGCATAATCATATAATCAAGAAAAAAAATTGAATTAAATGTTGTAGTAATAAGAAAAAGTCAAATGAACGTGCGTTTTGCACTTCTGCCAACTATCAGAAATTTTTTTGAAACTGGAAAAGAAGTAATTGAATATGAAAATCATTGTGGCAGAAGAAATCATCAAGTAAACAAATAGATCTAAATTTATTTATAAATGGAACTTTGTCTGTGTGTGTATCCGTTACCCATAGACTCCGAAACGGCTGAACCGATTTTCTTGAAAATTTACACAGTTGTACTATAAGCGTCTGTGAGTGTTCTTAACTAAGTTTTGTGTCGAGGTACCCCTGATAAGTATCGAAAATCGATAATCGAAAAAATCGGGTTATAGAAGGAGTGGTCTGATTTTAAGCAAATTTAATACACTCATAGACAAAGACATAAGAAACGATATTCAGAAGTTTCAAGGTTGCAGTTCTTACAATAGTGCAGAAAATCGATAATATATATATATATATATATATATATATATATATATATATATATATATATATATATATATATAAAGCAAGATGTTTGTGTGTGTCTGTTTATCTGCCTGTATGTCTGTATTTTTTTTTCAGTCCTTTTATTTTAGTTTTTGCTTCGGGTTTGGCTCTAAGTAGGCATAATTGTAGTTCTTAGTTTCAGCTATGATACCATTTACTCAGAGGACTTATTTAGCCTTCAAAATTCAGTTTACTACGAAAAAACTTATTTGATATCGATACCAGGAAATCAAAATTTGACTTACATCCATTCATTTTTCTTTCAGTCTACGGTTTCGCTTTAACTAGAAACAACTATTGCTTTTTAGTCTTTCGTGCCAACGTCCAAAGAGTCTGAGCTCCAGGACCGTGAATTAGTTTTAAAGCTTTCATTACACCCGAGCAGCAACGCTGGGCTATACTGCTAGTAAGTTATAAACCACACTAAAAAATGATAAATCTTCAAGTCAAAAGATATTATGATATCGAGATGGGCCCTAAATGCATAAGAAGGAAGGCATTGGAATGTTTGGTTAGAAGGGATTTCGATCATTCAAGTAGCGCAAATAAAAACGAATTCGTTGATGTACAGCCAAGTAGATATGAGAAACACCCCAAACACTCGAGAACTTGGAAAAAGTTCAATAGTAGACATCAAAAACATAATTTAAACATCAATAAATGATTTAGAAATGCAGTTTTGCACTCTGAAACATTGTTGATTGCGATAGTGACCACCTCACATACATTTACAAGAGATAGGGAAAACTACAAAAGTTCGAGGATACTAAAGAAATGCCTGAATGATAAGATACATGGGAATTGCATTTGCCAACCAATATTTGCAGTCGCAGTTAAGAAGAAATTTGAACTTTTCGAGCAGGCTAGTAACTCAAAGTTGAATACTGTAAGTCAAGCATTAATAACAACAGTAAGTGGTGTCATTCCGAAGACAGAAAAAACAGTGAATAAATTCAGTGAAATTCTTGATATAATTATGGAGAGACAACAAATAATACCAATAAATGGCAAAGAATGTATGAGGTTGAAAAGAATATAAAAAATAACTGCAAACAGTCAAAAAAAGAATTGATTAAATAAAAACATACATAACACGGGTGTAGTACGTGCGAACGAATAACAAATAAACAGGATTTATATAAAGCTTATAAAGGAAAAATCATAGAAAAAGAAAAAGGTTTACATCTATGGAATGAGTATAGAGTAAAAATCAACGATAACAGCAGAGAATAAATCTTTCATTATTTCTGAGCCGTGGTCTCTTCAAATCGTTGGCGATCATGGCCCTCTACATTCCCTATCCCTTGTAGCTCTTATTGTTTTCCTCTGTTTCTCTTTCTCTCTATCCATCCTATGAGTATCAAATTCTCCAAGCCCTCATTCCTCATTAAGTGTCCCAGTTAATTCCAGTGTTAACAATGTTGGGCATTTGCCTTATAATAAATAGTGTTAGTGTGGTTAGAATTGACGTTAATATAACTAAGGGTGTCTTTTTCTTTGAAATAAGGTTGGTAGGAACCATCATTAAGATTAAGGGTGGTGTATAAATAAAGTATTTTTAGTTTAGAGGAAACCTCAATTTTAAAGCCTAGAAATTTTAGGATCACAATAATTTTCTTATGGATTCTGTTAGTTAAGGGCCCAATTCTATTAGGAATGAACATGATGCCGTCATCACAGTGCAATTTGTTTAGGGTCTACAATTCTACTTAAGGTATTTAGTATATAAATACATACTAGATCAGCGACCTGGGCTAAATCATAAACACCCATGGGGATATCAAAACTATCGTAGGGACTTTTGATCCATTTAGAATGGTTAAAAGTTAGGACCGATTTTCTAGCTGCTAAATTAATTTTAATTTATCTATCGGTGATCTCTACATGATTTTTAGCAAAATTAATGCAACAATCTATGAGGTTCTCAGAAATAGAGGAATATAAATCTACTATATCAAATTGGAGAAATACGTACATCTGTATAATACGCATGTGTAAAGGTTTCCATATCCCTACATGCATATATACCAATAAACTTTTTGAATTACTGAAATTAACGTCAAGACAAAATTAGAATAAATTTGAAATTTCATTATGTATTATTTACTAAAATAGTGCAGCTTTTCTGGGTTTTTTTAGCAAATAACACTCGAGTAAAATTGTATTTATAGTTTGGACCTATTGTCCCATGAAGTTACTCCCTTTTGTAGGAGGCTCTGTGTACTTTCCATCTTTCAAGTCAGATTTTAGCTTTAAAAGGTTCAAATATTGTATTGCAGATGTAACACCTCCTACCATACAAAGCCGACCAATTAAAAAATCTAAAAACTGAATTAATTGAAAAAAATGAACTCTTTCATTTGGAAATAATCTTCTCTTGAAACAATTAAATTAAGATTAATGCGTAATTCTTACACTTCAATACAGAAATGCGCCGACTTACAGTTATATTGATTTTATATTTTAACAAATTTGATCTTTTAATCGCTCATATCTTCACCTGGATTGCCGGTTGATTGGCAACATCAAAATTCATCTTATACATTTGATCAGCCAAATCTGACACACAATAGCAAAGAAGATCGTTATCCTTAACCCTCTAGGGCCATTCGTATCATATTTGATACAGTATTTCCCTATAAGGAAACATTTGGTATTTCCCTATGAGGAAACATTTGGTATTCATTGACTGAGCAGTCAGTACTGCTTTCATTTGAAATTTATAAAATATTTCTCTTAAAAAATTTTTCAGGAAAATATTTCTTTCAAGGCTTGTTTTCATACTGTATCAAATATGATACGAATGGCCCTAGAGGGTTAAGGCTTCTACTGGGCATAAAGTGGGGGATCAGTTCTATATTGTTATGAAGTAATAAACAGATCCCCCACTAATTACTACTTAACCCTCTAGGGCCATTCGTATCAAATATGATACGAATGGCCCTAGAGGGTTAAGTATAAACCAAGATCATCAGAATGGATGACACTAGACTTCTAAAGAGCAACACACTGCGCTTCACTCTCTCGAACGACCTTAAATGGGATGACTACATCGAATGTATAGCTGCATCTACTGATAGAAAGGTTTATGTCACTGTGTCAGGTCAAGAAGTTTTTTTTTCGTCAGAATTCATTTTACACATTTATAAATCTACCATTCGTCCGTGCATTGAATACTGTTATCATATCTGGCTAGATGCTCCTGTTATTCATCTTGAGGTTCTCGATAAAATCCAAAGAAGGATCTGCAATATAATCCATTCTGACTTAGCAGCCCGCCTTCAGTCACTTTTTCACCTGCTTGATGTGGCTTCCCTCTGTCTTTTCTACAAGTATTTTCATAGCAACTGCTCTGAGAGCTTTTTCGCTGGTTCGCTGACCACATATATTTACGCGTGCATTTACCGTCGAAATAGTTAAATGTAACCGTCTCTATAGTTTTTTCTCGCACTTCCCGTTTATGGAACTCCCTTCTGTTTGCTTGCTTCCCTGTTAGCAACAATCTTTAAAAGTTTAAATGCAACGTCAATTGACACCTTCTATTTTCTTGATTCCCATGCATCTCTTATCCTTTCTTCGACATCCCTTGTAACTTGATTTTTCTCTCACTGTAACCATCTCAGCATCAGTGGCAGTCCTGATTTGCTTGGAGTGAAATGATTATAAAAAATATCATTCAACAGTATTCTGTGAACCGCATTTTGTTTTAAATCTATACTGTTATGTTCTTATAACTTAATTGATTTTAAACTTTGTTACTTTTCGAAAGAAAACGATTTCTTACTTAGTGCAGAATATTCAATTTCTAAACAGCCTTGACTATATCAACATTCGTCTTTAAAAGTTATATATATATATATATATATATATATATATATATATATATATATTCTTGCTTTTCGTGAGAAAAAGAGGGTATTTCATGTTTCTATGTTATCCGAATATGATCTCAAAGACAATATTTTTTATAGAAATCTTCCTCATAAATAAATAAAATATATTTCATTTAAATATTTAATATTTAAAATGGAACCAAAAGAGATTACCTGCAGAAATATTTTATATCTTGTCATATTTAAACTCTAAACGTGTTTACGTGTGCACTATATATATATATGAGATTTTATGATATTTGGTATGAGGGTACCATGAACCACGACGAGGTTTTGGGGAGAATAGAAATAAAAAAAATTATACTTGGCATGAATTTCTGGGACACGTGATAAGGAACATGGGTTTGGAAAATCTGATACTCATATAACGGAGTTGAAAGAGGGACAGCGTATGACATACTTGATTGCCTTAATGGATGGCAGAACAGTGTAAGGAAGAAATCAGTCAGCCAGTTAAGTACGATACGTGATACACGCTTGAGCGATCATGTCTCGATGAAGAGACATGTCTGACTGGGCAGAAGATTATCCCGCAGTAGGTTGCCATTTCTTTCTGCGGTAGACTGGTTGCCGACCAAGGCTATAGAACCCAATCTGTCCTGTTATTTAACCCATAACTGGAAGGAATAGACGGATTAATACCTTTCCCAAGGGTATTTGTGCGTAAGTGAATACAATGAATTCGGCTGGAATCCATTGCATTCACTTACGATAGCAAGACAAAATATATTAAAAGCTACAAGGGACAGGAAAATGTGGAGAGCCATGGTCGCCTATGTCCTGAAGAAACCCGCATCTAAAAGAAGGCATGATTAAAAGTAGACCGCTGAGCGAATACAATTTTTGGTTTGAGAGTAACTCCTCTGATGCTGCTACTACTTGTCATGTGTTCGCCTGAGTGTCAGTTATCTATTTGGGAGGAAATAGGTTAATATCCCATCGTAGCTGAATTACTTTTGTCCTTGTGATCAGGAATAATAACATTCTATAAGACAGTAAAAGAATATTGTTTTCAATGATGATGATACTGATTCTGTATTTTCGATTTATGTAAAGAAGAGATAGTAACTGTGGTAGCCAAACAATGGTAATAGAATTATGATTCTGATAAAGACAAAGATAATTTTCGACAGGCAAAAAAGGCCATTGGCAGCGCTAAAGACAAGATCCACAACCTGAAAAACTACGTCATGAAAACCGAGTAAAATGAATTTAGCGATACTTTAAAGGTGATAAATTAATGATATTAAAATGTTAATAATGATAATGTCAACTATTATTAGGAATGAGAAAAGAAATAATACTGATAATAATAATAATGCCAAATGCTATCACGATTTATAATATAATGCTACCTACAACGCCAATAACAATAGATAGAATGCTTTGTATGTAAATAAATCTATCGAAATACATTTATCTAATGATAATGATGACATTGACAAAGCTAACGTTTACATGGTACAAAAACATTCAGTCAGTTAAGTACCATACGTGATACACGCTTGGGTGATCATGTCTCTTTCGAAACATGACTGACTAGGCAGAAGATTATCCCACAGAAGATTGCCATTACTTTCTGCGGTAAACTGGTTGCCAGCCAGGGCTATTCAACCCAATCTGTCTTGTTATTTAACCCATAACTGGAGGGAAGAAGGCGGATTAATACCTTTCTCAAGTGTATCTACGTGTAAGCGTATGCAAGAAATTCAACTGGAATTCGAACTCGACTCCCCGATTTCTCGTTCCCAGCCGATATTCACCGCAACGCAACGAACATCAAACATTACAAATATATAAAAAAAAAAATCACTCACTGGATAGGAAAGAAACTGCGTTATTGCGTTAGGGTAGGAAGAGAATACAATAGAATGCACTATAGTATCCAGGTTATATTTATATATATAAATTTATATAAGAAAGAATGTATAATAACCATAGTATCCTGGATATATAAACAGTAGCTACTCACGCATAGATAGATAGATAGATAGATAGATAGATAGATAGATAGATAGATAGATAGATAGATAGATATATAGATAGATAGATAGATAGATATTGAATAACATTAAATTTTAAATACATAGAAAATTGCATATGCACATATTTTGACCTGTCTTATACATATATTGTAAAATGTAGCTGGTGTCGCTTTAGCGCGAAAACTGGCAACGTTTTAGCGACATCAGACAGTCGGAATTTGCGTAGGAGTAAAAAGGAGTAGGGAGTTGATTGATTTAAAGAAAATAAGGGCCAACATTTTCTTTGTTTTTAAATGTCTTTGTGACGTAGGTATTGTTTTTTTGGTTTTTTTTACAGTGCTAAAGGGCACAACCGTAGGAACTCAAGTGAGAAACGAACTCGCAAATCTCAGACCACAAATTTATAACCTATAAACTATTGCTTTGAAGCAAGTGACCGACCATCTCGCTCAGCTTCCGGGATTTATAATGAAATTGATAGAATGAACTTTTAGAAACGGATTTTGTTAATGTGTCTGCGATCATAAAAATCTAACTTCACGGAAAACACCGTTATTTCTCTCAATTGATGTTAGCATTCGCATATTTGCTTTCTATGGATTACAATGAAATGATTTGATATGATCACAAGGCTTTTAAATTTTTTCCATTCTTATATATATATATAAATATATATATACCACTTCTCTCCAGCAAAAAGGAAACAAGAATACTGTAAGAATTTATTAAAAAAATAATAAAATCATCCTTGTTGGTCGTTTTTAACGAAACATGTTTAAATGAAAGATTTCTACCCAAATATACATTATATATATATATATATATATATATATATATATATATATATATGTGTGTGTGTGTGTGTGTGTGTGTGTGTGTGTATTTGTAAGATTATTTTTTGTTATATTTATATGTTTTTACACTAAGTTCACTTTATACAAGACTTACTGAAGGTAGAAAGCTTACGAAATAAGAGGCAGTTGTTTATGGGGATATGTGAGGAAGATAACAGTTAACTCTACATTTGAACAGGTTACGGTTGTAGTGATAGTAGAGGCTCTCTCCGGGGCGTGGTTTCCAGTGATTCTTGGGAAGAAGCGACTTGAGTGGAACTTACATCTCACCAATGGAATACGAAAGAAATGAGGGTGGTTTTCTATAATGTGCGGGTCATACCGTGTATAATGGGGTTTTTTATATTTTATTTTTACGTCTGTTTATATGTAACATGAACATTATGAACTCTTTAATTTAACGTCATTTAACAAATTTTCCAAATGAATAGTGTAAAAGTAATTCCCCCCCCCCAACCTTAATATTCAGTAGTTTTCACTGACTGTTATAACACTATATGGGAATCCCTCAATCTAGAGTTGACCGATATTCTTACTCATAAAATCGAGCTACAATTTCCACGGTGAGACTATATGCATATGCTATAAGTACTGCCCAGGTTACGTCTGTCGTGAGCTCAAATGTGTAGAACACCCAATATGGATGGAACTCACTAAAATATTAACAGGCCAGATTGCTGACTTTTGCACATTACAAGATAAAAAATAAATTATGTGCAAATCGATAATCATGTCATTTTTAAACCAATGCTTTTCATTCTATTTTCATTTAGCTAATCACTTTTGAACATCCATACACGGGAAATTGTTGTTTCTAGAACGGTCAGACAGTGTTCTCCAACTGAGCTGTTAGAGTCAGGTCAGAAGAGAGATCA
Source organism: Ascarosepion bandense (assembly GCA_037127315.1). NCBI lineage: Eukaryota > Metazoa > Mollusca > Cephalopoda > Sepiida > Sepiidae > Ascarosepion > Ascarosepion bandense. The sequence continues at coordinate 764,752 of JBBBDQ010028664.1, read as the reverse complement.
GCTTTCAAGCTCTGGTCATCTAAAGTTTTGGCGGTACACCCATTTACCATTATATTATCAGCATAGATATTCACAAATTATCAAAGCAGAAAGTGGGTTGAACCGAAAAGTGAACCCTGAGAGACGTCTGCATTGATCGCATGGGTCTCGGAGGGACTGGTCGTTAAGCAGATACATTCAAGGATGATCTCTCTTCTTACCTAGATCTAACAGCTGATAGATTTCCAAAGCGCCACTGCGTCCTTGTGGGTGACAAATTATTTTCCACCCTGTACTCGCTTTTTCATAGACAAAACGTCGCAAGCCTGTCGCAAGCCTGTCGCTGCTGTATTGCTATTTCTATGGAAGGTTTTCAGACTAATCATATTCTTTAGTTCCACCAGTTCTAAAATTTACGTCCAAAACTCGCCATGCTACTCACCTTGTAGCGAACCACCTTAATTCCCTCTGAATTCAATTGGTGAGGCGTAAGTTTCAATCGAACAGTTTCTTTCTAAGAAATACTGCTGTGTGAAACCGACTCCCAAGAGAATGCTTCCCCGATTACTACACTTTTAACCAGTTAAAGCGTAGGGTTAACAGTTATGTTTCCAACGTATCTCCATAAATCGTTCCTCTTTTGGGGCTTGTACAAGATGGACATCAGTGTAACAACGACCAGACATAGATGAAAATTCCTACTTGACGCTCAAACGCATGCAGATTATCAACCGAAACCCGCATAAACCAACTAGAACTGCGATACAGAAAATCACATGAATTATACACAGAGGTCTGGTGATGTCTGGGTCGATGATTGTGAACGCCACCCCCCGACACCCACTCCAAACAAAATCACAACAGTATACTTACGTTTTTTTCTTTTGGACAGATCCATTGTTCATAAAGGTTTATCCCAATCAGTTAAAGGGGATGTTTATATGAGATACATTAAATTGGACAAATTTTATTTATTTTTTTCAAACTTTAGTGGTAAAAGAATGTTTGAAGTTCTTTTTTGGAAAAATAATAACAAAGAATGTGATTCGATATTATTCAAATACAAAAATTCGTAAGGCGTTTGCTAAGAAGATCGTCATGTGGTGAATGGTGTGTGAATGTGTGAATGTGTGTGTGTGTGTGTGTGTGTGTGTGTGTGTGTGTGTGTGTGTGTGTGTGTGTGTGTGTGTGTGTGTGTGTGTGTGTAACATGTTTGGCAGGGGGTATTTTTTTTCTTATAAACCAAGAACTTACGGTAAGTTCTTTATTCATCAGAAAAAATATGGTTCCTGAAATTATCAAATTGGTGATTTTCATTTGTTCTCAAATAGTTTGTTTTTATTAATCATTTTTGCAGTCTGGAGACTTAAATATTTTGGAGGGAAAATCAAAAATCAAATTACAAGGCAGTATTTCTTAAAGAAGGATTCTGGTTGGCTGAAAATAAAACAAATTTTACTCCTTTGAAAATTCTTGGCTTTCTGGAGGTTTTTTTGTAAAAGAATGATCATTTTTGTTAATGGAAAATTGTTGATTCAGTTCGTGAAAAACTGAAATTAATACCTCCATTCAAGAACACAACAAATATTTATCAACAAATTCTTTTCGAAAACCTTTCTTTATTTCTTCAATTAGAAATCGTTTTTCAATATTTATAAGCGACAAGTTTACTCGTCTAACCTGTGACAATGTTGAACGTTAATAATTTTTAATTATTTTAAGTTTAGAAAACGATCGCTTACAAAAAGTAATAGGAATTGTTACTATTAGCAACAGTGTGTGCCAGAGATAATTTACCAAAACATTATTGTGCAATATTTAATCATGCACTTTAATACATCAAGAGAATCAGAAGACACCTCTTTATCTCCAGCTTGAATTAGTTGTTTCTATGGGTGCAAACCTGTCGGTGGGAGTGAGTAGACGATTGAATACAGTTTCTTTAAAGTCACTAGTAAACTGAAGTAGCATCCTGTTGAAGGGATTGCACCTAACTAATTCTCTACTATTAACTCTATTTATAGTTCTTTTTAGAGGATCTGTCCTGTAAACGTTCTTATACCAAAATAGAACGGTTTGATTGGTCCGTTGCTTTTCGCTCTTTGTCAATGAGTAATGGTACTCTACTACTTCCACGCTGAAAATTAATTAAATGAAAAAGATTTGGAAATTTACAAAACTGAGCTTCGTTTCTTTTGTGAGTATATGTGCGTGTGGCGTACAAATAAATGTTATTTTTTAATATAAAGTATTTTAAATTCATTTTTTTCTATTTCAGTATAATAAATAAAAGTATGTAATCCAAAACAGAGAACCACCCAAACAACATTTAGCTTCAACTATATATTAATACAAAGTATTCATGGCATAAAAAGCGTGGCGTGTGCTTCTCAGTATCATATTAATATTATTTACACATTTTCTTTTTGGCATGTTATTTTCCTTTATTTTTTACTTTAACAGCTTGTCTTGGAAGTATTGCAGATGCTATCTCCCACAAGTGGATTTATAATTAAAATCCGCTCAATGCCAAATTTGATTTGCCAGTTTGGGAAGAAAAAAAAGTAACCATCTTGTTGTTTGCACCAATGTGTCGACTTAATTTCTCAACGGAATATTTTGATGACTCAGGAAGAAACCGGTGAAATTTAACTAATAAAATCCAATTATGCTTAATCCGCAGATTCAAGTAAGGACACTTATTTTGATAGTCATCAGTTAACCAACTGACTGTCTCTTTTCTAACCATTCACTAAATTGTAAAAGAAACATTATAATTCTGCTCAAAACACTAATTGCTGTATAACAATCTCTAGACCACAAGCTTCATTAATTGTATTTTATATTTTCTGTAAAGTTGTTTTAGTGGGATTCTTTCATCCTTATGATAATGTCGCTTATATTAAAATTGATTTTTTGTTACAGCGATATTTCTAACTAAATTATTACGTTCTTTTATAGTGACCATTTGACCTCATCAAAGTTGAATTCGGAGAATTTAATTCACATTCTTGTTACCATATATCAGTAATTTCTATAGAAATACTAAATTGATCATTCATTTTTATAAAGAGTTTTATTGGTCTCTCACTCAACTGCACCCCACACGTAATAATCAAAGAGGGGAGTTAAATGGCCAAATGTAAGGAGTGATGTGATCGCAGAAATTGTCTCACAGCCATGACTAGGTTCAATATTTTGGGGCATGAACGGAGTCCTGTTTCCAGAAATAAGATCTTCCATCAGACACCCTCTTGACCCAGAGCAGTACTACCTCCTCAAGGCACTTGATAAAAAACTCCGAGGTCCTCACCACTTGATAAAACACTCTGAGGCCTTCACCAACAAATTCCGGAGCTCTTTTGTGATCAGAACGATCATGGTGAGTGTTCCAGCCATCCTACGTTCGTAATTATCATTAGAGTCAGTCAACTCACTCCTAACTTTTGGCACTGTCCGCAGGTTGACATCCAAACACTCTGAAATGTTCGTATTGTAGTATCCGACGCGAATGACAAGCATTACAGCATGCCATTTCCAAATTCAAGGTGAAGTGAATTGCGTGATAGTGCTTTTTTCTCAAATATGGTGCCCAACTGACCCTACTAAACTGTGCAGTCGACAAAATAAAAAATACAACGCGCATGCGCAAAATTAAAATATATAATGGCGACAATTTACCCATCGCGATCTACATAAATCACGCAAAGCAAAAATTTGCACTGAAAACTCTTTTTCAAAAGCATCTTATGTCAGACTGATTTTAAGATATTACTTTCAGACATATTAGAACAATTCGTGGCTATAAATCCTATTTCATTTCTATCAGTGAACATGGAGTAACTCATCATTGTATCAGCTGCTCTGGTGGTTTTTTTACCACTTCTTACATCATCATCATGTAAAATATAGAGCATTTTCCCCAGCATTTTCCAACCACATGACACTGACGTGGTCTGCACTCGTTAACGCTTCTCTGAGATAACTACTCTTTAATGCACCTACTGCAAAAGGGTCTGCTTAGGGATGTCGCATTTCTCTGACGCAACAACCAGGCCTTCTTTAATTGTCCATTGTTTCATTTTCGCTTTACCACAGATATATCCCCATAATTATTCACTGTGATAGAAAATGAGTTTTTTTTTATTGGTTTTTTTTACGGAGGGAAACTTTTATTATGTTTGAAACTAGAAACGACCCCTCCAAAATTTTCTGAAGACCCAACTTAAGTGTAATCCAGCTGAAGCAGAAAGATTAAAAGGTCTGATCCATAGTGGGTGGAGGGATACAAAAGTCTCACTTAAGCAGAATTGCTCTCACGCCGAGTATACTGTAACTTCTCAATTAAAAACTTAAAATGATATATTATTTCATAATTCGTGTTCCGGCATTTTAGAAATGAATGATTATAGCACTAAATAATTCATCATTAAGTAAAAAAAGTACAGGATTCCTTAATTAACGGACGACTAGAAACAATAAAATGTCTTATTTTGAACGCTTTATCTTGATTCTGCCATTTCTATTTTGAGCTTGTTGGGAGGAAATAGTTTTATGTATAAACCAAACTATTTTCGACATTTGGGTTATTTATTGCTTAGATTGATTTGCTGAATTTACATTCAGTCAATAAGTTGGAACGAAAGAATCTGAACGCTGCTGACGTCACAGATAATTCTGTGTGAATGACGTTCACTGCTATAACTTTTTGTTATTTTTTTTTGTTACCCGAACAATTTGATTTAGTTGTTAAAAAAGAATTTTACAGATATGTGTAGGAGTGTATGTGTGCGTGCAAACACAAAAATCCACCCATACAAATGGACAGGTGAATTGAAGTAGGAAGATTACATTGCACCAAGCGGATAATGATCACAAGCAACAATCAAATATAGATAGATTGAGATACATAGATATGAACATATTGATATATATATAAAGTCTGCCTTCTTCTATCGAGCGCCCATAGCCCAGAGTTAGAATCGCCGACTGACGCCAGTTCGGTCGGGTTTCAATCCTGGGTTAAAAGCAATCGGAGTCTAACCGTACTGATGAGCTGTGATACAGCGAAACAGATCTGTCTGCGGATATATATATATATATATATATATATATATATATATCAGGACCTTGAATATGTTCTTGCTGTTTTCCAACAGATGGTGTTCCTATAACTGCGTGTGTCTAGTTTCAGATGGTAACGCGTCTAAAAAGGAGTAATATCAGCAAGCTTGAAATTCAATTTATGTCATTTCGCCGAAGTGTAAACAACTTCTTTTTACATAGGGTTAAATATGTCGGATTTCATGCCAAAGAATGTGTATTTGCGGGAAATATTACTGCACTACTTTATACAAAAGAAATCTGTAGCATAATTGCACATAATTCTTGTTAAAACTTACGATGAAAATTCTTTGTTGGAAACAACGTGCAGATATTGGTTTAGACGCTTTAAAAATGGTGGATTTGATGTTAAAGATAAAGAACGCTCTGGCGCACCAAAAAAGTCTGAAGACGAACATTTAGAATCATTACTTCATGAAGATTCATGTCAGGCCAAAGCTGAACTTTCAGAATCATTATGAGTTGATCACACAACAGTTTCGAAACGTTTGAAAGCATTGGGAGCAATTAAAAAGCAAGGGCACTGGATGCTGTACGAGTTGAAGCCGAGAGACGTCGAACGGCGTTTGTCGCGTGTGAATAGCTGCTTCAAATGCATTCAAAAAAAAGAATTTTTGCATCGCATCATGACCAGCACTGAAAACTGGAAACACAATGATAACCCTAAGCGTAGAAGATCGTGGGTTAAGCCCAGATAAGCATCAACATCGGCGGCAAAGCCGATTATCCATAGTTTGAACCTTCTGCTCTGCATTTGGTGGGATCAGTTAGATGTAGTTAATTATGAGCTGCTCAAACCAACTGAAACTATCACGAGAGATCACTATCGACTGCATTTGATGCGTTAGAGCCAGGCTTTGAAGAAAAAACGATCGTCATAAGAGCAGAGACACGATAAAGTGGTTTTGCAACATGACAGAACATGGTCGTTTCATATTTAAATCGTATATTTATTTTCGTCTACCGGCTTGAATATTCTAGAAATTTTATTGAATAATAAGATGCGCCTTTTTGCAGGATTCGAACCTGTGTCTTCCTGGGACGGAGAAGCCGTTGTTAGATCTGTTGTTGCATACAGTGCTTTATCTCGAGTGTTAAGCTTTCAAAGTCGTTGATTGGAGCAAACTAGATTTCCATAGCTTGTGATTGCCCGCATTACCCGCATTGGCAGCTGGGATCATCATCTGTGACATATCCCCATTTCTGAGGGTTGGCTCTACAGAGACCAACAGTTGTTTGGAGGTGATTCAGACAGGAGCAGAAGGGCCAGACATCACTGTAGCCAGGAAGACTATGTAGGGCTAAGAGAGAGTCTGCTCCACTTTGTTTAAGTGGCTGTACCATCGGGACACCCAATTAGCTAGAAGCTATGTTGTTCAGTGGTTTGATTGAGTGTGAAAATTTGCGCCTCTTTGCTATTGGTTCACAGTCGTGGAGAGGATGACGAGTGTAAATTACCTACTTGGACTCCTCGATTTGGGAATGGATTGTCCTTACTTAAGAACAATCCACTTCCAACTCAACTGTGGAGCAATGTCATTATGCAAGTAGAGGTCATCTACTGCAATTAGCTTGAGACACCCAGTCCATCGATCTGCAAGTGGTGTTTAAGGCAGGATCGATTTTCCTTGCGTGTGATGATCTACTGCACACTTATAATATAGTAATAGCTGTAACAATAATGGCACCAATTTGTGGTAACTAATCAGCATGCCAGCCAATAGGAAATGCTCCTTCTCATTCGTCACATCTATACTATGATATATCAACAGGTTTCATGTTTTCTTGTGCCTCTTGTTATTAAGAATAACACTTCGACGACGCCGTCTATTTGCATTTCAGACAAGTAATTTTTTCATTGTTTGCCTTATTTCTGCCACGTTTTCTCCAGTTTGAACGTGAAACAATTTAAAGATTTCTCATCAACTTCTGCTTTAGATTTTAAGGCTTTCGTTTTAACTTATCCGATCATGCCGTTATTTCAAAGGAATTTTATAACGAAACTTTGAGTTCCGATTTTTATCACAATTCACTCGCTAACCTCTACTTCGACATTGACAATAATTGTTTATATTTTGAAAGTCCTCCAGCGCAATGTACTCCCCCCAAGCCATGTGATGTTTACAAGGAATTGCATAATTTCTTTTACTTGAATATAATGTCAAATTGATCTGGATATTGCTGGGAATTTTTGCCCAGATCAACTCTCATTTGCTAACCAAGACGGACAAAAATTAAAAACTTTGAAGAGGTATAAAATTCTATTCCCTCTCTTACAAAGATAAAACTTCCCGTTTTCTGGTATGGTAATTAATGTTTTAAGAGTACATTTGAGCACATCTGCAAATGACTTATTATCTAGTTATTTCGCAAGCAGTTAAACCTGCCACCTATAATAACATACTGAAGAGCTTTTCATTAGACGTGATGAGAAATCAACCTTTCCCCAAATATTCTATAAATTTGGTAAAATACAGGATTCTTACATTGGTTAAAACAGATCACCAGCAGTCCGACCATTTTGTTTCCCGGTTGTAGACTTCTTCCTATCACGAATAAACAGATCCATCTATTTTGTTTTTCGACTCTTGGCTCCATCTTATTTGGTCCAGACTCCCTGCTGACTGGGTTCTACCATTTTGCTTAATCGTCCCATTAATGCACCTACGCGAATCTTCTCTGGAGATATGCCGTTTATCTGGCATTGTTAATTTAAAGGCTTAGAAAGAATCTGAAGTCTTTGCGCCCATTTGCTATAGCCGTGAAACGCAATCATTTATCCGGGCGAGTCAAGCAAAATTGTGCTATCTTTGCCTGCCTCCCACTTTCTTCCGGTGTAAATTTCACTACCGCCTGATGCAACTTTGGACTTCTTCGAATCTATAACTAATTTTTTAAAAACTTTAAAATTAAAACATAAATAATTTAAAAAATTCAATATCTAAATTATACACATATATTACGTTATATTTAATTAATTTTAATTTACCGTCAAACATACAAATAAACAGACTATTGTTTCTATACAATCATACACATAAACTTTATTCCACACACATACATTAAAAATAAAACAAATAATTATCTATGGTTTTAACACACGTGACACATATTTGCCCAATAAAAACTAAAATCAGAACATACGAATATACTGTCTCTTTGTGTTTTTTTTTCTTTTCTTTTTTTCTCGGTGAGAGAGATCATATCTTCATTCAAACATGTTTCATTGACTAATATAGATATATCATGTCTATTTATTTTCTTAAATTCTTTCTAGTTCTTTAATCAGCTTTTTAATGTTAAGTTGAAATGCATCAAGAAAGGCGCCGTAGTTTATTCTTATTCAAGTACGTTTGATCTCCCCTAGGGCGAATTTTCAAAAGTCAATCTCAAAACGATCATAGCTGCAATAAGCTTGTATTTGCAGTGCACCTTTCTTTGATGAAATTCAACTTAACATCAAGAAGCTAATTGGAGAACAAGAAAGTTTTATTAAAAAAATAAATTGACACAATATATCTATATTATTCAATAAAACATGTTATTTTTAAATATATATATATATTTTCTAAACATATACTGTTAAATATAAAAAACAATAAATGTCTATTATGTTTAATCATCGTCCATTCTAAACATCGTATTTTGGCTTTAATTTCAGTTGAAAATAAAGACAAAAATTCTCCAACATTTGGATAATTTTTTATTAATTTGGTTCTAAGCTATCGGCTCACATGAGCCATCTTCAGAGAGGTTATTAAGACCGTAAAAAGAACCTTCAGATATTGCAGGCCATGCACATTAAATCTAAACAACCCACACTTAATAAAATCACGTTTAAATCCGGTTATAACACATTACATTGCATTTGAATACGTGGTTCTGTTGTCATTTCGCGCTATCACGCGGTGTAAGGTCATAGAACCGCATTGAAAATTTGCGAATTGCGTTTATTATTTTTGGTAACTATTGCTATTGCCTAGCGGAGTATTATGTCAACACAAAATAAAATCGTCGATGATGGTGGATGCTATTGTATTACCGTCTTAATAACCTCTCTGAAGATGGCTCATGTGAGAATTTTTGTCTTATTTTCAGCTGAAATTAAAGCCAAAATACGACGTTTAGAACGGCTCATGATTAAACATAATAGACATTAATTGTCTCTTATATTTAACAGTATATGTTTAGAAAATTATTTGCTGCCTCGATACAATATATATATATATATATATATATATATATATATATTAGGACCTTGAGTAAGTTCTCACTGATATTTCATGAAAAGAAATGTTTTATTTACAAAATTAATAAGAAGCATGTGACTGAAAGTATTGTCCATTGCTAGCCACTAATTCTTCCCTTCTTTCTGTTTTACTCCGGAAAACGGCTTTTGAGGTTAACCACGCGTCGACTCCTTTTTTAGCATCGTCATAAGAATGAAAATGCTGCTTAACCAGGCCATGACTCATAGACCGGAAAAAGTGATAATCAGACGAGGCAATGTCTGGTGAATACAACAGGTGAGTTAAAAAACTTCCCATTGCAGTAGGTTTTCACCCGTATTGCAACGTGTGGCCTAGCATTGTCGTGTTGCAAAATCACTTTGTGATGTCTCTGCTTGTATAGCGGTCGTTTTGTCTGCAATGCTTGGCTCAGCTTCGAACCACGGATATTCGGCTTTGCCGCCGATGTTGATGCATCGCTGGGTTAACCCCAATATCTTCGATGCTTGAAACTTTTGAATATCGTTTCTTATGTCTCTATCTATGAGTGTATGAAATTTGATTAAAATCGGACCACTCCTTCTATAACCCGATTTTTTCGATTATCTATTTTTGATATTTATCTGGGGTACCTTGACACAAATCCTAGCTAAGAACACTCGCAGACACTTATAGTACAACTATGTAAATTTTCAAGAAAATCGGTTCAGCCGTTTCAGAGTCTATAGGTAACGGACACACACACACAGAGACACAGACACACACACAGACAGAGTTCTATTTAAGTTTATATATACATGTAGTTTATATATATATATATATATATATATATATATATATACTAAGGATATAACTTTACAGGCTGAGTAGGATAGTAACCAAGCACTTAAAAGAAATGATTGAATATCCACATTTATTAGAAAAATCTTGAGAAATGTAACTTTTAATTGTTTTGAACCAATTATAATTAAATATTTTCATATATTCAATGGATTTACCGTAGTTTTGTTTTAATACTGAAAAAGTTTCATTACAATCTACCAACGACCAAAACGATTTCAAACTAGCTTACCCATAGTATAAATAATGATGCTTTTTTTAAATACATTTTCTAATTATTATTGTTTTATTCTTCTATCTCAAATTTCGGAAATAACTCTATATACCAAAACACATAAAGAAAAATATTCCAATTAAATCATTAGACTTATCGAATATTCTTGTTCAGTAAATTACAAATTCAAACAATTCTTGAGACTTGCTTCAATTAATTATTGAAAATAATTCCCTCCCAAGATTTAATTAGTTTTAGTAATTTAAATTAGTTTTGTATTCGTACGTTTAAATCATTCGAGGATTTCTAAAAACTGATCACCCAAAATTCTCACGCTAGGTCAAATTTCATTCCACTTCTCATCGAACAAGAAATTGTTGTAAATATTTCTTATATATTGATAAATTTAAATCGTTGAAAAATTTGTATTTGTGTAGCTGCAGATATCAGCATTTATTACTAAAGAAATGATATGTATGTTTTATCTTGAATTTAGCGCATTCAAATTTATAAATTTTTATTCGATTTGTTTGTTTAACGACATATCAACTCCTTTATAGGTCATTTAATGTCGAAATTTAATTTTCTTGGGAACTTTGAAGTAATTAAAATATGGTATTTGTTATTCTGCTTCACAAATAAATACATGGTAGATGATACTTAGCTTTTGTGCATATACAGCTTTGTGCAGACAAAATTACTAGAGGCGTTGATATATCTGTTTTTGTTGTAGTTTCCTTGAAGTTTTATTTTGGAATAAAATTTGATTTCTTTAAGAAATTGAAGGAAATTATATAAATTAATGTCATCAAGGAGTTCTTTATTTTTCGTTGTTTGGTAGTACTATAAATATGCGTTGTTAGTAATTTTACTGTAATTATGTATTACTACGAATCTCTTTATACAGAAATGTATTACTGATATTCTCATTACAAAAATGTATATCTTCACCGTTATAGTTTCTTGTTTTGTTTGGGAGTTCACTATTTGACTCTTCTGGGACACTAGCAGGTGCTACCATTCTGCGTCAAGGAGGACCTGGGAACAACAGAAATTAATAAGTGGTTTCACGCTCCTAAAAACTTCTAATCTCTAAACAGAGGGTTTTCTGTTGGATGTTGTTTATCATGCTAACCAGGATAAATGCCGTTTAAGTATTAAACATTTACCTGCTAAAAAGACTCTATAGGTGGCCGGTAAACAAATGTCCACATAAATCGCTACCAATGAATGCTTGGTTCCAGACTATCTTCCCCTTTAACCAAAAAGATTCCAGCATTCACATGCATGGCCTTGATGTTTACATGCGGGATAATCTTCCGAAGACCAGGGAATTGTCTTTCGGGGCTCCAGACTACTCTTTCATGTGCTTCCGTCTTTCCTTACTGAACTTTGTTAGCTATCTCTTTTTCCTTTATCACTCCACTCTTCGCAGACTACTGTATATCCCGACATGGACGCGCTTCTTCCTTCTCGAAACACCAGGTGATACTTCTATCTGACAGTAGTACAACGAATGCCGAAGTTTTGCTTAAAAGGAAGCATCTAATACTGCCATTGCCATATATTGGATATTTTTAATTTTAATGATTTTAGAATCAGATATATTTCTTCCATTCGCCGATAGTGGCAAGCATGGCCGTATCTGACGATCGGGCACACCGGGCACACCGGACACGGGTCCGGGCCGATCCGTGCAATCATAGTGAAAATCCGAGTAAGGAAAATGTCTTCGTTAGAAATCAAACTAAACAATTCACGAAAAAAGAAAGAAAGAAAAAAAGAAAGAAAAAAAAAAGAAAGAAAGAAAAACGAAGAAAACATCCAAATGAAGGCAGTAAAAAATCTGTTTGTTCATTTATTAATTTTGGGAGAAAAGTCTGGCTATACTCAGATAGTCCGAATCCGATTTCCTGCTTTCTTTCACGTTCTGTGGCTAATTTCCATTGGAATAGCCGCAAAAATCCGCAAAAATCATAGTTTCTAGAAACGGATGACACTGATGACGTCATCACATTGTCACCTAATAAATCCGGGCAATTTACCTCTGCCTCGATATTACGGCTAATCAGTTCAACAAGGTCAAAGGGTCAGCTAATGTCCAAAACGACCCTAAGTCCGTCGTTAACGGGAGAAAATTACGGATTATTAATTTTAACGCATTCAAAATTAAATCCCTCTGTATTAATGATTTACTTTAATGTTGCTCCCTATTTGATGTGGTGCTTCTGATATGTATTTTGAGATTCCTAATAAAATAGAAAGACGGAACCGCAATGTTATTGATCCTGACCTGGCATCTCGAGTTTAGTTACATTCTCATCACCGTAACGTAGTTTCCCTGTGCCTTTTCTATAAATATTTTCGTTGTGAATGTTCTGATGAACTTTCTTCTTTAATACTTAGATTTTACACATTAGAGCGCAATACTAGATTGGTGAAAATGTCTCATAATTTTCATGTTGAAATCGCTTGTTGTAACCGTAACTTCTATTCCAACAGTTTCTTCTCTCGTAATTCTCACTTGTGGAATTGTTTTTTCGGTACCTTGCTTTCGAGTCAACTGTGATCTTCAAAAAACTGAATGCAATGACAACAGTTATGTTTTGCCTTCATAATTCCTGTTCATTTATTGTTCTCTATCTTTTATATTCTTTCTTTTTCTCGTGTTTCAAACTAACCCATTGCGTTTTAGTGGCTGTATTGCATTATTTGGAGTGAAATGATTATAAAAAAAATTAACCAATTCTTTGCAGCCTTCGTAGATAATATGTTTCTTTTTTTCAAACAAGTTACAAACTATCAAGATTTCTAAGATTACTGAAGAATATGAATTTTATGATCACCACAATTAAAATTTTCAGTTAAGTAGACTGGTTAAATTAAAATAGCCCTTCTACTTTGCTTTTTACAAACCATTTCCAAATTAGTGCTAGTACACTTCTGGTCTTTGTCTCTCACTGAAAGTTCCAACCATTCTTTATGTTGAAATACAGGAAATAATGGATATACGCAAATGCATCACCTCATTCATGTTGTCTTTAATCAAATAAATACCCACCCATCATTATAGTCCAGCTACTACGCTTGGATTTTATGAACACGTTGTTGTTCTTTGAACTGTGCACGAAGACATCTTTTTCTATCTACACATGACAAATAGAGTTGTCAAAATCTTCCATTTCGGATTTATACGATGAAAGAATCATCTTCCAAAATGATTTGATTTCCTCAAAAATTCATTTATCATCTTGTGTCTCTTTGTCATAGTGTCTTTACAGAACGTATAAATCTTTAATCCACTGAATATAGTTCATCACTTATAGATATTTTGGTAAATCTCTGATCCAGATTCTTTTCATTCTTTTAGAAATTCCTTTTCGCTTGTTTGGCTTATATTTTCTGAGTAATTTTTCTCCTGTCTTTAAAGGAATATTTGTGGTTATTTTAAACAGTTGTTCCTTTTTTACTAATTCTCCAGATATATGTTAAAGAATGTTTTGGGACATTTCAGACATGTTCTTCTGTTCAGTTGATCCAATCGAACAAATAGATAAGTTTAGCAATATTCCTGCATCTCAAAAAGCAAAACTATTGCTTATTTCGTTTCTTTGTTGTGTTCTGACTTTCACTGCAATCATTACCTTGTTAAATGTAGCTGATAATGACCACTTCGACTTCATCATGCAGAGAATTTATCATCTCTTTATAGACAGATATATACCACGTGACGTTTGCAGATCGCTGGAAACAAAACAGTATAGAATATAAACAATGAAACAGCTCAGCATTATTTCGCTTCTAAATATCTAAGCAGTTTCTCATGAATATATTTCTACTACCTATTTAGCAATAGCTATATAAATTTCGAAAAAAAGGAATTCATTCTTACAATAAAATGTCATGACGTGTGAATGTGATCTCCCTGAAACTCAGAACAGGAACAAGATAAGTGGACATTTGCTTTACCGAAAATTATATATACGTGTGTGTGTGAGCGCGCGCGCATTTGTGTGTGTGTGTGTGTGTGTGTGTGTGTGTGTGTGTGTGTGTGTGTGTGTGTGTGTGTGTGTGTGTGTGTGTGTGTGTGTGTGTGTCCGAATGAAAACGAGTTGTACTGAGACAGAAATCTAAGAAGTAAATGCATATTTTTCTGTTTTCCAAACTTAGTTTAATTTGATATAAGTTTTCAGTAATGGAAAACCTAGCACTGATCAACATATTTAAAAAATGTAGGATGCAAAAAGCGATTATCTCCCTTTAGTTGAGATGACGTTACAAGGGTATCGTCGGACTGGGTTAGCTGCCATAGGGCAGCGCCCAAACCCATAGTGCCGTTTTCGTGTTAGAGAAATATCCTCATCCTATCAGAGACATATAGAAACTTTCTGGCTTGCAGTTTTCTCACTGGGAATTACCAATTCGTACCCGTTTTTCCATTGGGGAATGTGTTGGGAATATGTTCTCACCAGAAAAATAGAAAATAAATTCAACCTGGAAAAATCGGAATATAGATTCTCTAGAAACATAAAAGAATCCTTCGGCAGCTGGAATTTCTGTTTGAAATGATACCTAGTAAGACAATATATCTTTGGATATTTTCACATTGCTTGTTGTTGTATACATGTGTTATAGTTTCTCAATGTGGGACAGATATAAATATTTGCATATAATGTGTGTATGATGTACTAGTATAAAATTCCTTTGAGAACAAAATATGTTTGTCATTCCTTTTCTTTCAGTAATTCTGTTTCGTCCGTGTATTGATGTGCTACTGTAATATGAATATTATAATGCTTAAAATGGAGGAAATGAAAATAGAGAATCTTCCCTCCTTGCTTAGCACCCTTATTAAAACACTAGGCTACAATAATCTCACCTTTTACTTAGTTTAATAGCTATCCAGTGGAGATTGAACATTAACAACTTTCTTCAATGCGGACATGTTGATCACTACTAAGCCTACCTTATTTCCAAATAAGTGGAAAGCAATGTAGTTAGATTGTGTTCTATCAATTTTGTAAAAGAGGAGGGCCCCTTTGTAGTGTTAATGAATACTATATATTAAAATTATCTCTCTTATCGACTAACGACTTTAGTAAGAATACCAACTACATAATTCACCGAGTAAAAACAGTTTTTGTATATACGTATGTAAAAAAAAAGCGAAAAGTGAAAAAACAAGCCAACGATGCCTTTTGACACAATTAACAGGAATCAGAATAAACATCCTCATTCAGATAAATTGAACAAATTTCATTGTCTGATAAATCATATTTATACTATCATGATCTGGTTTCTGTTCGTGAGTGTATTTGTTATCTCAGCATCTAAAAACGGACGACACGTCGTAGCAACATTTTTAATTGAAAAGAAAAGTTAAAATATTCTGTTTTGAAGAATAAAGTAATTTTTTGTCAAACATGCAACTTAATAATATTTTGAAGTCGGCATTCCTGCTTAGTTTAATAATAATGATCCGATTTTTCTGTTTTTTAGTGTAAATGTCAGTCAGTTAATTGCCATATGTGTTACACGCTCAGGCGATTATGCCTTTTTCGACCCATAACTGACTTGGCAGGAGGTTTTCCCGCGATATATTGCTATTTCTTTCTGCGGTAGATTGGTTGCCAACCAAGGCTATAATTAGAGAACTTAATCTGTCCTGCTCAAGGGTATTTGTGCGCAAGTAAATGAAAGGAATTCAACTGGAATTCGAACTCGGCTCTCCGATATATCATTACTAACCGATATTCATTACGCCACAACACACAAAATCTGAAAAAGAAAATCAATTTAACATTGAAAGAAGAAATTTAAAATGGCCTTACTACAGAAAAGCACCTTTTCAAAACAAGAAGAAAAAAACTTTATTTCAATTGTTATTCATATTACTATCGAATAAGTACACCAGATTACGATTGTCATTTTTATTCTCTAAATTTTAAAGTGAAGGTCAGTTTACTATGTAAATTCATTGTAAATCGATTCATTTACGCAAGGACCCCCCCCCCACTCCAAAAAATTGCTCATCTCACATTATTTTTGGGCTGGAAAGCATGGAGCCAGCAAAAGTGCCACAAGCTAGAAAAGTGTGAAAATAACGTGTTAGCATAGAATTTACAGCTACATATAACCATTTTAGCTGTAAATTGATGAAATCTCGATACCAATCTTGCACAAAAGTTAATTACGAAAAATTCAAGGTACCATAGCGAAGAGCTCATCCGAACAATTGCAATGAAAGGATTTGATAAAGGCAAGAGAGGACTTCTGTATTACACGTAAATTCAAAAAGTTCAGATACCACAGCGAAGAGCTCATCCGAACATGTAATCCGAAATTACGTATAGAAACGGCACAGGCAATCTGTCGGTGATGGGAAAGTGACAGAAGCCAAACAACCGATTCGGACCCAATAATATTGTTGATTCTTTTTTTAAATCTCATCAAGGAGCTCAAGATAATTTGCAGGGTCACCAGACCATATGTGACAGCAATAATCTATGCATGACTGAATGGTAGACTTATAGATATCTAAGATAGATTTTGAAAAGAAAAATTGTCTCTCACGACACAGTAAACCGATTTTCTTCGTAGCTGATCAAGCAATGAATTCAATATAGTTTTTCCATTTCCTTTCAGCTGAGAACGTTAACCTGCGAAGGTGCAACGAGTCACTTTCCTGGAGGTTAGCATCAGCCATGCTGATAGAAAACAGTGAGAAGTCTGATTAATTTAATGTTGCTATCTATTTGATGTGTTGCTTCTGATCACATTCACACGTCATGACATTTTATTGTAAGAATGAATTCCTTTTTTTCGAAATTTATATAGCTATTGCTAAATAGGTAGTAGAAATATATTCATGAGAAACTGCTTAGATATTTAGAAGCGAAATAATGCTGAGCTGTTTCATTGTTTATATTCTATACTGTTTTGTTTCCAGCGATCTGCAAACGTCACGTGGTATATATCTGTCTATAAAGAGATGATAAATTCTCTGCATGATGAAGTCGAAGTGGTCATTATCAGCTACATTTAACAAGGTAATGATTGCAGTGAAAGTCAGAACACAACAAAGAAACGAAATAAGCAATAGTTTTGCTTTTTGAGATGCAGGAATATTGCTAAACTTATCTATTTGTTCGATTGGATCAACTGAACAGAAGAACATGTCTGAAATGTCCCAAAACATTCTTTAACATATATCTGGAGAATTAGTAAAAAAGGAACAACTGTTTAAAATAACCACAAATATTCCTTTAAAGACAGGAGAAAAATTACTCAGAAAATATAAGCCAAACAAGCGAAAAGGAATTTCTAAAAGAATGAAAAGAATCTGGATCAGAGATTTACCAAAATATCTATAAGTGATGAACTATATTCAGTGGATTAAAGATTTATACGTTCTGTAAAGACACTATGACAAAGAGACACAAGATGATAAATGAATTTTTGAGGAAATCAAATCATTTTGGAAGATGATTCTTTCATCGTATAAATCCGAAATGGAAGATTTTGACAACTCTATTTGTCATGTGTAGATAGAAAAAGATGTCTTCGTGCACAGTTCAAAGAACAACAACGTGTTCATAAAATCCAAGCGTAGTAGCTGGACTATAATGATGGGTGGGTATTTATTTGATTAAAGACAACATGAATGAGGTGATGCATTTGCGTATATCCATTATTTCCTGTATTTCAACATAAAGAATGGTTGGAACTTTCAGTGAGAGACAAAGACCAGAAGTGTACTAGCACTAATTTGGAAATGGTTTGTAAAAAGCAAAGTAGAAGGGCTATTTTAATTTAACCAGTCTACTTAACTGAAAATTTTAATTGTGGTGATCATAAAATTCATATTCTTCAGTAATCTTAGAAATCTTGATAGTTTGTAACTTGTTTGAAAAAAAGAAACATATTATCTACGAAGGCTGCAAAGAATTGGTTAATTTTTTTTATAATCATTTCACTCCAAATAATGCAATACAGTCACTAAAACGCAATGGGTTAGTTTGAAACACGAGAAAAAGAAAGAATATAAAAGATAGAGAACAATAAATGAACAGGAATTATGAAGGCAAAACATAACTGTTGTCATTGCATTCAGTTTTTTGAAGATCACAGTTGACTCGAAAGCAAGGTACCGAAAAAACAATTCCACAAGTGAGAATTACGAGAGAAGAAACTGTTGGAATAGAAGTTACGGTTACAACAAGCGATTTCAACATGAAAATTATGAGACATTTTCACCAATCTAGTATTGCGCTCTAATGTGTAAAATCTAAGTATTAAAGAAGAAAGTTCATCAGAACATTCACAACGAAAATATTTATAGAAAAGGCACAGGGAAACTACGTTACGGTGATGAGAATGTAACTAAACTCGAGATGCCAGGTCAGGATCAATAACATTGCGGTTCCGTCTTTCTATTTTATTAGGAATCTCAAAATACATATCAGAAGCACCACATCAAATAGGGAGCAACATTAAAGTAAATCATTAATACAGAGGGATTTAATTTTGAATGCGTTAAAATTAATAATCCGTAATTTTCTCCCGTTAACGACGGACTTAGGGTCGTTTAGGACATTAGCTGACCCTTTGACCTTGTTGAACTGATTAGCCGTAATATCGAGGCAGAGGTAAATTGCCCGGATTTATTAGGTGACAATGTGATGACGTCATCAGTGTCATCCGTTTCTAGAAACTATGATTTTTGCGGATTTTTGCGGCTATTCCAATGGAAATTAGCCACAGAACGTGAAAGAAAGCAGGAAATCGGATTCGGACTATCTGAGTATAGCCAGACTTTTCTCCCAAAATTAATAAATGAACAAACAGATTTTTTACTGCCTTCATTTGGATGTTTTCTTCGTTTTTCTTTCTTTCTTTTTTCTTTCTTTCTTTTTTTCTTTCTTTCTTTTTTCGTGAATTGTTTAGTTTGATTTCTAACGAAGACATTTTCCTTACTCGGATTTTCACTATGATTGCACGGATCGGCCCGGACCCGTGTCCGGTGTGCCCGGTGTGCCCGATCGTCAGATACGGCCATGCTTGCCACTATCGGCGAATGGAAGAAATATATCTGATTCTAAAATCATTAAAATTAAAAATATCCAATATATGGCAATGGCAGTATTAGATGCTTCCTTTTAAGCAAAACTTCGGCATTCGTTGTACTACTGTCAGATAGAAGTATCACCTGGTGTTTCGAGAAGCGCGTCCATGTCGGGATATACAGTAGTCTGCGAAGAGTGGAGTGATAAAGGAAAAAGAGATAGCTAACAAAGTTCAGTAAGGAAAGACGGAAGCACATGAAAGAGTAGTCTGGAGCCCCGAAAGACAATTCCCTGGTCTTCGGAAGATTATCCCGCATGTAAACATCAAGGCCATGCATGTGAATGCTGGAATCTTTTTGGTTAAAGGGGAAGATAGTCTGGAACCAAGCATTCATTGGTAGCGATTTATGTGGACATTTGTTTACCGGCCACCTATAGAGTCTTTTTAGCAGGTAAATGTTTAATACTTAAACGGCATTTATCCTGGTTAGCATGATAAACAACATCCAACAGAAAACCCTCTGTTTAGAGATTAGAAGTTTTTAGGAGCGTGAAACCACTTATTAATTTCTGTTGTTCCCAGGTCCTCCTTGACGCAGAATGGTAGTACCTGCTAGTGTCCCAGAAGAGTCAAATAGTGAACTCCCAAACAAAACAAGAAACTATAACGGTGAAGATATACATTTTTGTAATGAGAATATCAGTAATACATTTCTGTATAAAGAGATTCGTAGTAATACATAATTACAGTAAAATTACTAACAACGCATATTTATAGTACTACCAAACAACGAAAAATAAAGAACTCCTTGATGACATTAATTTATATAATTTCCTTCAATTTCTTAAAGAAATCAAATTTTATTCCAAAATAAAACTTCAAGGAAACTACAACAAAAACAGATATATCAACGCCTCTAGTAATTTTGTCTGCACAAAGCTGTATATGCACAAAAACTAAGTATCATCTACCATGTATTTGTGAAGCAGAATAACAAATACCATATTTTAATTACTTCAAAGTTCCCAAGAAAATTAAATTTCGACATTAAATGACCCATAAAGGAGTTGATATGTCGTTAAACAAACAAATCGAATAAAAATTTATAAATTTGAATGCGCTAAATTCAAGATAAAACATACATATCATTTCTTTAGTAATAAATGCTGATATCTGCAGCTACACAAATACAAATATTTCAACGATTTGAATTTATCAATATATAAGAAATATTTACAACAATTTCTTGTTCGATGAGGAGTGGAATAAATTTGACCTAGCGTGAGAATTTTGGGTGATCAGTTTTTAGAAATCCTCGAATGATTTAAACGTTCGAATACAAAACTAATTTAAATTACTAAAACTAATTAAATCTTGGGAGGGAATTATTTTCAATAATTAATTGAAGCAAGTCCCAAGAATTGTTTGAATTTGTAATTTACTGAACAAGAATATTCGATAAGTCTAACGATTTAATTGGAATATTTCTCTTTATGTGTTTTGGTATATAGAGTTATTTCCGAAATTTGAGATAGAAGAATAAAACAATAATAATTAGAAAATGTATTTAAAAAAAGCATCATTATTTATACTATGGGTAAGCTAGTTTGAAATCGTTTTGGTCGTTGGTAGATTTTAATGAAACTTTTTCAGTATCAAAACAAAACTACGGTAAATCCATTGAATATATGAAAATATTTAATTATAATTGGTTCAAAACAATTAAAAGTTACATTTCTCAAGATTTTTCTAATAAATGTGGATATTCAATCATTTCTTTTAAGTGCTTGGTTACTATCCTACTCAGCCTGTAAAGTTATATCCTTAGTATATATATATATATATATATATATATATATATATATATATATAAACTATATGTATATATAAACTATATGTATATATAAACTATATGTATATATAAACTTAAATAGAACTTTGTCTCTGTGTGTGTCTGTGTGTGTGTGTCCGTTACCTATAGACTCTGAAACGGCTGGACCGATTTTCTTGAAAATTTACACAGTTGTACTATAAGTGTCTGCGAGTGTTCTTAGCTTGGATTTGTGTCAAGGTACCCCCGATAAATATCGAAAATAGATAATCGAAAAAATCGGGTTATAGAAGGAGTGGTCCGATTTTAATCAAATTTCATACACTCATAGATAGAGACATAAGAAACGATATTCAGAAGTTTCAAGCGTCGAAGATATTGGTGTTTACCCAGCGATGCATCAACATCGGCGGCAAAGCCGAATATCCGTGGTTCGAAGCTGAGCCAAGCATTGCAGACAAAACGACCGCTATACAAGCAGAGACATCACAAAGTGATTTTGCAACACGACAATGCTAGGCCACACGTTGCAATACGGGTGAAAACCTACTGCAATGGGAAGTTTTTTAACTCACCTGTTGTATTCACCAGACATTGCCTCGTCTGATTATCACTTTTTCCGGTCTATGAGTCATGGCCTGGTTAAGCAGCATTTTCATTCTTATGACGATGCTAAAAAAGGAGTCGACGCGTGGTTAACCTCAAAAGCCGTTTTTCCGGAGTAAAACAGAAAGAAGGGAAGAATTAGTGGCTAGCAATGGACAATACTTTCAGTCACATGCTTCTTATTAATTTTGTAAATAAAACATTTCTTTTCATGAAAAATCAGTGAGAACTTACTCAAGGTCCTAATATATATATATATATATATATATATATTGTATCGAGGCAGCAAATAATTTTCTAAACATATACTGTTAAATATAAGAGACAATTAATGTTTATTATGTTTAATCATGAGCCGTTCTAAACGTCGTATTTTGGCTTTAATTTCAGTTGAAAATAAGACAAAAATTCTCACATGATCCATCTTCAGAGAGGTTATTAAGACGGTAATACAATAGCATCCACCATCACCGACAATTTTATTTCGTGTTGACATAATACTCCGCTAGGCAACGGCAATAGTTACCAAAAATAATAAACGCAATTCGCAAATTTTCAATGCGGTTCTATGACCTTACACCGCGTGATAGCGCGAAATGACAACAGAACCATGTATTCAAATGCAATATAATGTGTTATAACCGGATTTAAACGTGATTCTATTATTTATTTCCTGTTCAATTATTGTCTTCTCACATTAATAGTGATTTTTCTTTACTTACGTTTCACACTCAGTAAAACCCTTACGTTGTAGAGGTGTCATTGCCTTGTTTGGGGTGAATGATTTAAAAGAAATGAGCAAAAACAGTAGCAAATGCAGGCTTACATCAATTATCAGTAAAGAAAATGTCAGGAAATGTTTCTTTAGCATTCAGCGTGAGAAGAGGAGAAACATTTTGAGAGCCCCAAGGACGTGTTTGATCAATTTAGATTTACGTCAGAGACTAGAGATTAAAAGAATTTTAATTAACTTCGAAAATATAAAAATCAATGTTTAAAATATAAAAATCAATGAATCTTTCAACAGAAATAAGAGCTATATTAACAAATATTTACTCTCTTGCATACATGAATTTCGACATTTTTCTTGTACTTTTTCTTTTAATACAAATGTTTTCTTTACATTTTGTTTGGATATTTTAATCGTTTTTGTGTTTTTTCTTTGGAATATTTTATTCGTCTTTTTTTTCCACTGTTGTAGCGCAGCTAACACCCCTCTAGTGCTCTCAAGAATGGAGTGGTGTGTGGCCCGAGGTAGCTATAAAAATAAAGATTAATAGCAGTATCAGAATTTGGAGTGTCAATCTGAGGAGATCGACTGCGTACGTCAGTCGTCCATTTTGTCTGACGATCTGCCTTCGAGCGGAGAGTAACCCAGACTAGGCTCCGCCGAAGGGTAGATTCTCATCTGGGAAAAGGTTGACAAGAATTTGTTCCTGAATTTACGGGCTCGGTATTTCCACTTAAATGGCTTTGTGTTGCATCTGCTTCGGGCGTCTACCCATGTGTGGATGTGGTTGATACCTTCGAAGTGTCATTGACATTTTAAGGGGATCGACATTTTTAAGCGGCAGTCGTTCATTTTGTCAGGTTTTCTGCCTTCGGGCGGAGAGGAACACAGATGAGGCTCCACCGAAGGTTAGAGTTTTAAAAACAGACAAGAATTTTTGTCGTAGATTTAAAAGCTCAGTTTTTTCTTGTGTCGCATCTACCGCAGGCATCCGCTCATGTGTGGAGGTGGCTGATACCTTCGAAATGTCACCGGCGATTACTATCAGTCTGCGCTCTCTGCGAATCTAACTACTTAACCTCTTCTCTTTTCTACTATTGCTTGTTCTGTTAATGTTGTTGTCGTGTTGCATAATTATTCCTTAACACGGATATTGTGCTGTAGATACTCAGCATACATCTTCTGACAGTCATCCTACCAGCTCGACGATACAACAGTTTCAGCTTTCTGATGCCTAGGATGTCCTTAAATCCTACTTTGATCATGCATGTGAATATCCACACATGTTAAATTTTTGCGACATTGCATTCTTGAGACCGTTCTTCCAAATCTCCTGCTTAATTGGTTATATTGCAGGTTTACGTTTACGATGTCGTGGATGAAAACTCTTCTTTCTTTTCTTATTCGTAATAATTATGTTATAATTTTGAGACGGTCTTCGCTTTCACGAGTAAAAACAAATTATACAATCAAACAAAACATTAAAATCCATGATTCTAATAATGCAGTTGGGCACACACACACACACACACACACACACACACACACACACACACACATATATATATATATATATATATATATATATATATATATATATATATATATATACATATCTTCAAAGCTTTTGGCAACCACCACCTTTACTGCTTCTGAATTATCCTGAGGAACTTCTTCAGATTTCAAATAAGGTTCCAGTTTGTCAGCCATCAAATCAGTCACAAACTCTTCAAAGTTTTCCATAGGAACTCTGTCTTCATGACAAATTTTCTGTCTTTGGAGTCACAACAGGTTTGTTACCATTGAAATCATTAATGCCAAATTCACTGATTTCACAAATGGATTTTTAGAAATAAATCGATAGACTTAAATGTGCCGAGGGTAAAACAAATGATAAAACGTTCTACAATTCTGTTTTCTTCTTTTTCTTTCCATACACCATGGTGCAAAAATTTGGGAACTCAGTGAATTTGGCATTGATGATTTCAATGGCAACAAATCTGTTGTGACTCCAAAGACAATTATATATATATATATATATATATATATATATATATATATTCTTATTTTATGATTTGCAAATTGCCATGTCTTCTTTAGAAAGAGGGTGAATTATTTTCTCATTACCTACTGCTTTATTTAATAGGTTTCCTTATAGACTAGTCACCTTTCATGGCTAAAGAGAGAGAGAGAGAGAGAGAGAGTCCAGCCTAGCCTACTATTTAGACCATAGGTGAAGGAGAGAAAACAGATTCATTACTTTGCAAAGAACATTATTACTAAATGCTATACTGGAACTTGAACTCACCTCGTCAGTAGCCCTTTCCGCAACAATCAATGTTACGCCACCGATTTCTTGAACTTGAGATAAAATAAAAACTCTCAGTTAGTGAGCTTATGGCTATTTTCTAATCGTAGCTTAGATGTGGCACAAAACCGAAAGTGTGAGATACACAGTGAGAATTGAAGTCACTATTCAGTCGTAATTGATTTAAGCGAGACAAGCATTACACCGTGTCGAGTGCTCCGGTTTGTGAGTTTATGATTCGAAAATGTTAATGACAGAATTTATTTTATTCATAGTGTAATATGCATGCAAAAATTAACATGTATGCGAGAATGATCTTCTAAAAGTAGGGATTAGTTAGTGTATGTTACCAATGAACTATGTTTTTTTACGCAAGAAGCCTATAAAATCTATGAAAAAAATTTAATAAAAAATATCAGTAGAATGAAATAAATGTTTCACAAACCTTAACTGACGAGCCCCATTAAACAAACATCAGTTTGTCCAGACATGTTTTGACGATGTGAAAATGGCAGAATAACTTTTGAATTTATCATCCAATACCATCGAATCCAAAACTAGGAACTGAATTTTTGCCTATCGCGATGAGTGGATATTCTCCTTGAACGCCCGTTGGAACTCAATTTCATCCCAAACATTTAGTGGAACTATTATAAAGATCCATCCCTAAAGATTTTGAAAAATAGTTGATTCATTTTACGGATCCAGTAAATCTCCTGTTGTGCTTTACATTTACACGTGCCATATCTGGGCCGGAGCTTCCTGATCCTCATTTTCCAGCCTTGATAAAGTTCAAATATAAATTCATGACCTTGTGAGCGATTACTTTCTATCCTAGAACGCATTTCCGAAACATCGCAAACTTCTCGATACTCTATCAGGCTGCCAAATTATTTTCCTTAGTTGCACAAGTTCAGAGCATGCCACATAGATTGGGATGAATCCTCTTCATTCCATTCGTATTCCATTAGTAAGAAGGAAGTTCTATTTATTTTATTATTTTTTTTTTTTGCCAAGAACCGCTACGCTGAGGAACACACTCCCGAGATTATGCTTTCAGGGTCACTATAATCTTAACACTTTCCAGTTGAGGGTTACCTGTTATCTATCCGACATGTGCTCATAAGCTGAACAATCTCCTTCAGTAACACTCTCTCTTGAGTGACACTTGAGCCTTGTATCAAGTGAACATTAGTAAAGAGAAAAGTTCCATTATTTTCCTGCATGCATTGAGGTATTTATCTATATCAGTTCATTGTATGTGTTTATCAGCAAAAAAAAAAAAAACGAGAGAAAACGTCATGAATGACCGGTTGAAGAAATATTTTAACAGGTGTAAAGACAAAATTCTCCGACAATATCGTTCTACTTTTTACTTTTCAGTTTTACTAAATATGATATTTCATTTTTATTTATTTTTCTTGGCGTTCAAGCCTTACAGTTTGGCATTTTTTACTTTAGTTTCCATATGCTGAACATGCTTATTCTCAGTAAATATCTGAAGAAAAATAAACAACAGTATTCGATCAAAAACATACCTAATCTGTTCAAAGAGACAAAGCCTATATTAAGTACGATTTGATAATGGTAATGATTAGATAACTGTTTTCATGCAGGAAACATTTGTCATTCATTGAGCGAACAATTAGCGTTACTGTCCAGTGAATAATCACCGAAGTTAAGAAACGTCAAGCCTGGTCAGTATTTAGATGGGTTACCATGTGTGAATACCAGGTGCTGTAAATTTCCGGATGCCATGTTGTTATCTTCCTTTAAATCAATTAAGTTATTTGTTCACCACTACTGTAGGCAGGTATTGAACTTACAACTCTTTGGATCAAGGCATTGGATCTAACGAATGCTTTTATGAACAAATATCCGAGAGTTAAAGGGAGATAACTAAGACATCCGGAAGTGACATGGATCATGGAATGAGAACAATATATTCCAGTGATCGAAATAAAGAGTTCTGTTCAAAATTCAAGTCATCGGAAGAATGTCGGGGCGTACAACAGTCGAAACATCGTGAATATGGCAATAAAGCTGAGAACAACAGTCTGAACAATGCAAATTGTGCATCTTACGATGTTAGACAATGTACCCCTAGTACAGCTTTTTCTCTGTCTCTTTTGTTTTAATAAACTGTTTTTATTGTTTATCCAAACACCAATGTATTTGAAACTTTTAGAAGATATTAATTCCACTTGTTTTATTGATTTTTATGTGTGTCTTTCCTATTCTCATTCTACTTCCAAATCCTAATTACTGTTTTGTAAATGGTCAGTACTTATTAGAACTCTTCGTATGCAATAAAATGTCTATTATTTTACGCCAGATTAAATTCCTTCTGTAGAGTTAAGCTATAAAAGAAATCACGCTGATATTCATGAAACAGAATCTGCAAGAATAACAAGAGATAAAGATCAATATTTTTTGTTAATTACATCAAAACTTAACTGATCAATAGTAAATACTTAGATCAAAGAAATTTCAAGTGAACCCTAAAATGATAATATATAAGTATACGTTTAACTGTATGTGTAGATGAGTACATTCATTTGTATGCTTGATTATATTGAAATCAGAGGCGTTGAATATTTCTCTTGAATATTTCTCTTGAGTTATTGGGTAGACAATATAAAAATTCCTGTCAGAAAAACACGTGGCTCTCAATTATATTAATGCCCATTATTTGTTTTTGAAAGATTGTACCTTGTTTGTTGTTTTATGGTGATTCTAATCAATGAATTTAGTTGCTCTCAGCGAAGTTTTAGAAATGTATCTGAGCTCGTCATTTTCAGGCAATACAGCTGGTGACTGTTTTTATTACTTCTCAAGATATCTAAATAAATAAACAGAAAATTCTGTCTGTCCGTCCGTTTGTCTGTCCATCCTCTAACTCGAGTCACACTTGCTCTAACATATTATACTTTTGTGAAATCAATATGATGCAGTGATTAAAAATCCGCTCTTCATTCCAGCATTGAGATTTGTGTATGCATGAGGAGGAAACAGTCAAAATTCAAATTTTTTAATGAATGAAAAAACTTAATGATTTAAAGGTTTTTCATTCATATTGAGTAACACGAAAACTTTGGGAATTATAATTTTTTTAAAATTCAGTTTAAAATATCATCAAATCTTTGTAAATTAAGGACATCAATTTTATTTCTTCAAAATGCAAAGGAATCAGAGTTAAAGTGAGAGAGTCCATGACGTTTTGTTTTGAAGTTCCACGGAGTCTGTGATTTTAAAAAATGAACTGGAATTTCGGCCGAACTCGGTCTGATGGCTGGAATTGGATTTATGGCCCAAATCGGAGTTAAAGTGAGGTTTTGAAGTTCCATGGTGTGAATTAAAGGATTTAAACTTATTTCTTCAAAATTATCATTGCTATTTTCTAAGATGGACGAGAGATCTCTTTAGTTTAGTGCTGAAGGGCCAATTAGCTCTCCGCAGGAACTAGCTCAAAAGTTCACAACTTGTGCGGCTTTTAAGCTCGTATTTAATATAATTCTGTCTAATTAGATTTTCGCTGTTCATCTCCAAGCAATTACTTATCTTTCAGTAGATCAAGGATAATTCATAAATTAAAATTTATTTGGTGTAAGTTTATATTCTAAGATGTGTGTCATTGCAAGTACTTTAACTTAATCTCTTTTATGTCAACTAGCACACAGAAAATATCATGTCACTTTTTCACATGATCAGGAAAATTTACAGTTTTGACGATTTAGACATCCAGAATCAATAGTTTTGGGGTTTTCTTTCGGAAACTCTAACATATCAAACATAGATAAAGGATGAAAAGTTCAATCCAGTTTAATCTCGAAGGTAATTAATAATTATAGAAAAGAACGTTTTGTAAGTTTTAAAAGCTCAGAAATAGATTGAATATAGAGAAAATTCTACTGATTAATCTTTTTGAGATACTATATTACTTTGTCTCTTCAAACTTTCATAATATTACACGGCCTTAGGATCGTAATCTTTTATGCCTCTTGAAGGACGTGAGCGATCATGGTTCTTCACAACTTTTTTGTCCCTTGTAGCTCTTATCAATGTTAGTGTTTTTAGTATCTCTCCTAATCCTTGTTCTACCAACAATTTTTATAAGTAGCTCGTTACGTGGGTTATTCGCTGCTTTCCCTCCTGCCTTGTCCTATGAGTGCTAAATTTCCCAAGCCCTCTTTTCCCAGTATGTAAACTAGAACCCTAATTGTCTCTTTCTTATTTTAATTATGTGTCATTTTTGTTTCTATTTTCTCTGAAACTTCATCGTTGCTCACATGCTCGGTTCATAGTATTCTCAGCATCTTTCTCTATAACCACATTTCTATTGCCTCAAGTCTTCTTCATTTGCAAACAGATTGTCTAGCATAGGCATCCATATAAAAGGACTAATCTTACATAACATTCTAGTACACGCTTATTTGTTTTAAACAAAATTTACTTGTTTCTTTGCGCTCTTAATAAGACAGTTGTTGGTATTTATTACAAAAGAAAACTATTTATCTGATGTCTTTAAAAGACTTTTTGAAAGATGAGCAATAGTCATTTTTGTTGGATATAAAATCTTTTCATTAATATAATTTTTGTTTAAATCTTTTTAGTTGTGACCTGTACCACTTAAGAGACTTCATAACAATTCTCTGTATTTATCTTAACGCCATCAACAACTTGGAAGAAACTTAAAATTTTAGTGCCAAAATATTAGCCCTAAATTACTCCGCCTTTTTTCTATTATTTCTCACTTGTGTTGGTTCACAACAATTTCCTTGAAAGACTCAATTCCTGACCCAGCCACCAGCTCTAAATTCATTCTTTCAAAAATCAATTTTCATGTATTTCTTTGCACAATTTCTTTATTTCTATTTGTGATATTTACTTAATGGTAGTAATTATGTGGCTTTATATTTTAACTAAACTTCGGAGTATAGTGTATCTTTTTTGCATCTTACATACATACATCAGCTTCTTCAGATATTTTCTTGCTGGCCAACTCACTTTTCTTGCTTATTGTTCTTTTATTCTTTCTGAAATATTTTTTGTAGTATTCTTATCGCCAATAATTTTTCATTTTTCTATTTTACCAATGTTTTCAATTTCTTCGTTAAATGACCGCTGACCATTGTTTTACTTTTCGTAATTTCCAATGCTACGTCCCTATCACTCAATTATTTTACGAAGTTTTGTTTCTTTTTTGAAAATGATATCATTTTTATGATTTATAATAAATTTTATATATACGTGAGATTACAAAATTACTATCACTGGGTTATTATAAATACTTATTTACAATATGATGAACTCAAGAATTACATAACAAAATCTTATACTCTCAAATGATTGTAAATATTTCTCATAGAGACAATCTGTCGCCTAGATTATGACCCAGTGGATGAAGTAATCCAAAAGTAACTTGACCTAAAGATCTGTGAGTTCAATATCTGGCCACAGTAGAAGTAAACAAAAACTTGGGGGCTGATTTTCTAAAAGGAAGTAATTGAAACTGAGACGCACAGAAAAAAGCATGACACGTGAAACTAGAACAATCTACGCACGTGGATTAAATAAAGGGTTTAGTTCAAAATTCCAAAAGAAGGCCGAAGCGTACAACAGCCGAAACTTCGTGGTATGCCAATAAATATGTGGACAATAGTCCAAACAATGTCAATAGTGCAAATAGTTGCAATACCTAATCTCGAAAATATAGACAGATGTATATTTATTATATAAATATAAGCGTATTTCAAAAATGTTACCAATACACGGAAAGAAAAATACAAGACCTCCTACAGAAGGTAGCAAGGGAAAGGGAGAAGAAAGGGCTAAAAAAACGGAATGTATGATCATCAGCACAAAGAGGACCCCAAAATGCCAACTACAGCTCGAGGATACTAAAATCATACAAGTGCAGAAATTTAATTACTTGGTAAATGTTCCGACAAAGGATGGAAAGTGCGACACTGAGATCCGAAGGCGCATTCGCATGGCCAAAGACGCACTTCAGAGGCTAATCAGAGTATCGAGAGATAAAAATATTCGTTGCAAACAAAGAAAGAATACTGCAGTGTTATGTGATATCTGTCCTTCCATATGGAAACGAATGCTGGACAATCTCATTAAAGATGAAGAAGAGACTCGAAGTGGTTCTACAGAAGGATGTTGAGGATACCATGGACCGAATATGTGAAGAGTTTTTGAAGAGGATGCAAACGAAAAGGAAACATACTTATTATCAGGAAGAGACAGCTGAAATTTCTGGGAAACGTAATGAGGAAGGAGAGCTTGGAGAATCTAATACTCACAGTACAGATAGAAGGAAAGAGATACAAGGGAAAGTAGCGCGAGACATACTTGATGGGTTTGAGCAAGTGACGTGGAGAGCGGGATTTGGGAGAGATACCGAGAGGAAAAATGTTAACAGTGACAAGAAATATGGGGCAAGAAGTCAATAATCGCCAACGTCATGAAAAGACACGGCACATAAAAAGAAGAATGCAAATTTTATTGTGAAAATATTGACTTAAAATCTGACAGAGTTCATTGATTTGGAAACTTCCCATCCGAATCCCCGAACGAACTTTCTAGTAAGGGAAGTAGACTAATCAGTATAAGTTGACGTTTAAGATTTTGATAGGAAGTTCTGCTTTAAATATTTATTAGTAAGCCTTTAGAAATTGTCAGAATAAGCTAATGCTTTACTCGAAGTTAGCTAATATTAGCAAATAAAGACCCACCCTTTGTGAGTTCTCTTTGTCTCTCTACGAATGATGACATTTAATCAGCATTATTTATCCTTCCTATTAATATCTTCTGGCTCCCATTTTTCACTACGACCATTCATTGAGATGTTTATTATTTATAGATATAGCTTTAAATACTGAAGTGATTTCTGAAAAAAAGGAAATTGAATAAACAAATTATTTATATGAAAACCCCAAATGTTAATTTGTATTCAAACAAAAGGCCACATACGTCCTAAAGGAATATAGACCATTTCTCGACACGGCACACTTGCATAATCTGAATAAATGACAAAACGTCAGGGTTTTATAGAATTACATATTTATCAGATCTTTTCAATATCTCTTTGCATGTCTGTATATGATGATGGCATACGTGCATTTTCTGCGATCTTTAGTTACATATTTTGATCGGAATTACGTTTATATGTATCCGTTTTGTTTGGGGGGTTGTTGTATTTTTTCTTTCTTTTTTTTTAGTTTTTTTGTGAGTATACGTTTGTGCGTGTGTGGGCGCTGGTCTAAATATTATTGTGCCATTAAAGTAGGGAGCTTGAAGAATGTTTATTAAATTGACCTTGTACCAAACATACACGAACTTCTCACAATTTATTCCAGATCATCAGTAGGTTGGAAAGATAAAACTGTTTCGTATGTATAAATAAATGAAAATTTATTTATCGAACAGCATAAAATCAAACTATATGTATGAAATGTTCTAAAGGAAATAATAGTAAAGGTTTTAAGGAATTCATTCGTTTTAGCAAAATGTGATTTGTACAGATAAAAGTAAGTCCATGTTTTCTCTGAGTGTATCAACAAGGTAGTAGTATTATCTTGTTCCTCTATTTCTTTTGTGTTGACGACGATTAGGTGAAGAGAAACGAGAAATAATGATAACAGCACGAGAGAGAAAGTGAAAGGGTCCGAATGTAGGTCGCCGAGGGTGGCCTGATTAATTATTTTTGCTAGTTTACTCTCTCTCTCTCTCTCTCTCTCTCTCTCTCTCTCTCTCTCTCTCTCTCTCTCTCTCTCTGAATTTGCAAACAGTCAAGAAAAGAAAGCTATTTTTAGTTTATACTCACCACGCCATCTTTACACGCTGTCATTAAGCTTGAATTTAAATCTGAATTTTCTTTTTGAAAATACATCTTTAATTTTCTCTATAACCATAAATGATTGTCTTTTCCTTTTAAGTCAAATGGTTGTGAAACGGCTAAGAATTATGAAAACAGTTTATTTCGCAGTTTTTGTGATAAATAATGTTAAATTTGTCTGAAAAAATTTCATCAACTTTCATCGGAATAGGACTGAGAGAGCAGTTGACTTTCTCTCATAAACAATGATAAGCTACTGTTGTTGTTGCTGCTTCTGCTTCTTTTCATTACTGCTTTCGCTGATATAATGTTTTTCTTCTGCAATTCAACAGCGTCTCCCTCCCGCAGAAAGGAAATTATTGGAATAGATGAAAAATGGTCACATTTTTGAGTTACTAACAACAGTTTCCTTAAAGAATATATACAGAGTGTGAACTTGGGTTCGAGTCAATAGAAAATTGACTTTCATTTTAAAAGCAAGGAAATCAATTTAGTTGCTTCTGGCCCATCTACAAGGAGGAAATTAATGTAGGCACAGACCTGTATCGAATCATGAAATGCGTGCTTGTCACTAAACAAAGTTATTTGGCTATCCTTGGCTTATATTTATTCGGAAATTGCTTATTAAATTTTTTTTTATATTATTAAAAAAATTTCAGAAACTTACGCATTGCATGTGAGAAAATATAATCATCGTCTCCTCATCCGGTGATTTGCATCATTTTTTATTTATTTAATGTTTTGTTTTGTTTTTTTTTTTTGTTTTTTTTTTGTTGTTGTTGTTTTTTTAGCTTACGGTCATGCAAATAGATTTTACTGATGAATCGAGACAATGAATTTAATATCTTTATTATTCTGGTTGTCCCTCCCTTAGTTACTTAGCACGTCGTACGTACGTTACGCCCTGTCAATAACTCATAAATAATGGACTATTCCGTTTAATCAGGTGGCCAAACGGAAAAAACATATCAGAGATGCTAAAAGGTTTCAGTGAGAAAAAGAAAGAAAGTAATAAAAGAAAGAAGGTAGATAGAATAGGTGATTACACTGTGTGAAGTTTAACATCTTGTGAAAGAAAAAAGTTATCAATTTCAAATATTTTCGTCTGTGCTCTGTTATTGCAATATTTTGTCACAGTTGCGCTCAAATATTTGTAACGATGCAATAGGGGAAATTCTACGGATATTTTATTGTCGTGGAATTTGCGATGACCTTGTTCAATGATTAATTTAAGAATTAAGCAGGAGTGTCTCATAAAATTCATACCATCCTTAACCATTATTTTTAATGAGTAGTTTTTCATTATTTACAGTTTTTTCTTATCTTTATTTCAGTTTGTTTATTAATACTAGTGCTAAGATTATCTTGGATTTTTTATTAAATGGAACATTGTGTTGTATACCCTCTTCGACGGGGTATATACTTCCTCAGGGAACTAACGACGGCGACGACGAAGATAATAATTTCAACCACTTCAACAAGGGAACGAATCGCTTCTTCGTCGAAAACAAACCGCAACTATCTTGACGGCCGTGTTTTCCTCTCATAAATGTTGATACATAAACTCATAAAAATTCGGCGAGAATTTGCTCGAACTGCATGTTGTCTATCTTTCACATATAAATGGCACAATAAACTGGACCCAGTGTGAATTGATTCTTTACTTCAAAATGACTGACATCAACACTTCATTTGTAAATAAAGATATTCATTTATATCTTTATTCCATTTTTTTTTTTTGTGACTTGTATAGTGTAGTGAGTGGTTTGGTCGGATCGGAGAACACACGCATACGAGGCAGATCTGCCAGAAGGCCGGTCTCTTCTGTCCCCTGCTCAGTCTGACTTAAACTGCTATAACTGCCTATAAACTGACTCTCTGTGACAGCTGACGTCACTTAAATAGTTCATTGACACCTGGTATTTCCGCTAAACTCTATACCATCCCGGGCGCAGACCCCTTTTCGACCTTCGCTCTTAAAAACAAAATCTGCCCCACACCTGTGTTGCCCAATGCAAAATACACTTCTTGGTAAAATTCTATCATTTTCATTTGTATTCTACAACAAATGTAGACTATTAACAATTTTTATTAGTAATCCTTTCTTCCGAGTTGATTTATTTATTGTGATTATTAGTAGTAGTAATAGTAGTAGTAGCAATATTGATGTTCAATAGGGGTTTATGATTCTTCATTTGATAAAATATTCAATTTGAACAGAAAAGTTTTTTCGATTTCGAGGATTTGATTTCCGGGTGGTTCTGGATTAAATCTTTTTGGGAATTATACTTCAAGTAACGCAAAGAACATATACATATGCAAACATATATTTATGCCTAACGCGTTTTCAATTATTATTGGTTCGTATTTCTTTCATTTTAATTTCAGTTGTTTTTTATCGCAAATATCGTTGGTTGGTAGTTTTTATTTAACGGCATATCAACTTCTATGGGTTATTTGATGGCGAAGTCTAAATACGTTTTATGCAATTTTATTTCTTTATCTATTTTTTGGATAATAATAGTTTTAGTCATACAAGTCTTATTAATTAACCCATAGTGGAAGGGAAAAGATGAATTCATACCTTTCCCAAGGGTATTTTTGCGTAAGCAAATATAACGAATTCAAATAGAATAGGAACTGGGCTTTTCGATTAACAATTTTCATCACACCACTTGCACATCCAAGCTTGCAGCCCCTAGGATTCTCAAGCGGTAACTTATCTAGATAATGGAGAGGCTAGATGTTGCTTAACTTAGGTGTTCGCACGGGAACCAATGTTTGAACGTGATATGGCCGTAAGCCGTAAATATAAGATCGTAAACATATAGCTTGAATCAGATATGAAAAAAGGCTCCAGCGAGACTTGAACTCTCATCCCTTATCTTAGAGAGTGGTTAATCTAAGAAGGTTAAAAGGTCGCAGAATGAAATATAGTCATACAAAAGTTCAAAATAATACTATTCAAAAATTCGAATAACATTACAATTACTATTTCTAGTGCCTGAAAGTGAAAATGATAGCGTAGCAAGAGTTAAGAAATAATACAGAATGAGAGATAACATTATTATTATTATTATGTCATTTTTCATCATATTTCGATTTCTGCTTTGGTCTCACTACCAACCAAGTCTGCGGGGAGACCTAAGGCAGGTCGTGGCGTGTTGTTATGACTCCATTTCATGTTTTTTTATCTTCCCTATCATCCCTAGCATTACATAGATAAAGTTTTCCTTAGTGTGTGGGCTGTACTTAATAAGACAATTTTTTGTATATCTCTTAAGCTGGGGTTTCCAGGGATTCTTTCAATGTGTTGTTTTGTTCCATTTTTTATCATTCCAAGTGCACCTACTATCACTGGCACAACTCTTGTTTTCAATTTCCACATTTTTTCTATTTCAATTTCCAGGTCTTTATATTTTGACAGTTTTTCAAATTCCTTGATTGCTATGTTACAATCCGCTGGACAAGCCATATCAATTAATAGACAAGTTTTCTCCTTCTGGTTTTTAACAATAATGTCTGGCCTGTTTGCTTCAATTTTTCTGTCTGTGTAGATGGTGTAATCCCATAGAATGGTTACATCTTCTATTTCTGTAACCGGTGCTGGGTGATGTTCATACCAGTGTTTGTTTACAGATTTTCCATAATGTTTGCACATTGCCCAATGTAAATATTGCCCACTCTATCGTGGCGATTTTTATATTCATTTGGAGCAAGCACAGAGCAGCCTGAGATTAGGTGGTCTATTGTTTCTTGGTGTTTATCACAAAACCTGCATTTTGGATCCATATTATTATGTATAATATTTGCCTGAAAGTTTCTAGTGAAAAGACTTTGGTCTTGTGTTGCAAGAATAAAGCCTTCAGTTTCAGACTTTAATCCAGATGCACGTAACCATCGATGGGTATTACATTGGATTTATTGGCACGTTCTGGATATTGGCCATGCAGAGGTTTGTCTTGCCAGCGCTGTTTCATCTGTTCAAGAGCTTTATCTTTGGCTTTCATTTTCATATTTTTTACCGCAATAGTTGGTTCTTGGCTTCTGTTTTGCTTTTCTACAGAATCTACTAACTGTAAATCTTGTTTGTATTTACTGCCTTCTTTTATTATTGAATATTTTTTCTTTCTTTCTTCATGTTGCCTTACTAATTGTATCATCCAATCCTTTGTTGTTTCTATGTATGTTAGTAAGCCAATAGTTGTTGTCTTGTATGACAATTCCAGCTGAATAAGAACTCTTCCACCTTCTTTACGGGGTATGTATAGACGGTCTACATCAGCCTTTGGATGATGCATCTTATGCTTAGAAAGAAGCTTTCTTGTTTTAGAGTCGTTTAGAGTCCAGTTTAAGATGTTGAAGCTATATTGGACAACTGGGATTGCAAGGCTATTAATGGCCATAACTCTGTTCTGAGAATTCAATTCAGTTTTTAATATCATTCGTAGCCTTGTATAGTACTCTTTACGCACTATTTCTTTCATTTTTTTTATGGTGAATGTTTTCACTCTCATTTACACCTAGGTATTTATAATCTTCTTCTACTTTCAATTCTTTTATTGTTACAGCAGGGTTTAAGCTAATTGAGGATGTTTCTTGTATTGATCCACGTAAAACTGTAGCTTTAGCACATTTATTCAAATTGAATTTCATTCCAATGTCTTCGCTGAAGTATTTTACAGTTTGCAGAAGACCTTCCAGCTCATTATCATTCTTACCATATAACTTTAAGTCATCCATGTAAAATAGATGGCTTATTTTCTTTTGGCCTATTTTATAACCACACTCTGTCTTATTAAGTTGACTGGTTAGTGCTATTAATGATATGCAGAATAGTAAGGGAGATAAGAATCACCTTGAAATATACCTCTTTTGATGTTTATTTCATCAGACTTATAGGTTCCATTTATATGATTGAGGTAAAGGGTTGTTTTCCATATAGACATGCACTGTTTGATGAAATTGATGATGACGGGCGATATCTTGTATATATTTAAAGTCTTTATAATCCAGGGATGTGGCACACTATCGAATGCCTTTATTGTCACTGAGTGAGAGATTGATTCGTTTATTACGGTTTATCAACCCTTAGCAGGTTATTTAAATTCAGAAAATATTTTTAGATTGTAAAAATATTTTTGAGATAATAACGATTTCGTGAGATAAGTCTAACTAATTAACCCATAGATGGAGAGAAGTGTCGGATTCTTACTTTGCCAACGTAAATGAATATAACGAACCCAACCGAAATTGGAACTCAACTCTCTGGTTAACAATTCCGAGCATTTATCTGATCGTTCACCTAAGCTTGCTGCACCTGCTATTCCCAAACAGTCACCCGACGCGACTCGCCGTTGGTTAACTTCAGTGATCATATGGGAACCAATTTTTTAACGTTATGTGGCCGTAATCCCCATATGAGTTTTTTCTAGTGCATATATGGAATGAGTTGCGATGGTATCTGCTTATGGGTCCAGATCTTCAAGCAATACAATCGTTTTTTTCATTATTATTATTATTATTATTATTATTATTATTATTTGAATTTATGCTTAGATGATTTATCTGTAAATAGAATAGCTGGAGTTTCACTCGTGTTAGAAGGGAACTCAGCTAGTCATAAGATGTTCAGCATAACATAAAAAAAGTCATCAACAACATTTCATATCCTGATGTTGGCTGGCAACCCGACTAACAATATACAACTAACATATTTTGGACAGTTTTATGTTTACTTCATTTATTTATTGTGTCCATTCAGAATGCAAACGCTCACAGATCTCCAAAACTTCATATCCTCTGTAGAAATGAGAAATATTTATCTCCTTAATAGCCCTCCTATTCCCTGTTCGGCTAATCATTTACAAAGGTTAGCGAGATTATTCTCTGTTTTCCCCTGTCCCTTCCATGTACCTTGTGAGTTTCAAATTTT
This sequence comes from Ascarosepion bandense, assembly GCA_037127315.1. NCBI lineage: Eukaryota > Metazoa > Mollusca > Cephalopoda > Sepiida > Sepiidae > Ascarosepion > Ascarosepion bandense. The sequence goes on along the minus strand of JBBBDQ010028664.1, from coordinate 726,044 downwards.
CAACGCCATCTCACCATGTGTGTCTGGGTAATGGTAGTTGTTACTTTTTTATTCTAACTACTAGTGTTCTTTTTATTCCAATTTCCTTTAAATTTCCTCGTTGTTTTTATGTTCTGTTTATGTTATTCTCAACACTTTTCTCTCGAATCGCATCTCTGTTGTCTCAGCTGCATTCAGCTGTAAGAAATTTCTCCAACGTTCACTACCATAGAGGCGGACTGATATTCAGTACTCTATTTGTTTTTAACAATTTTTTTCTATTTCTTAATACTTTGCCATTCGTTCGCCATTCCAATGCGGCTTCCGATATTTGTATTCCATTTTTCCTTTATCTGTTAAACCTTTTCCCAGATAGTTAAATTTCTCTACTTATTTGGCCTGTTTCTCTTGCTGAGTCTTCTCACTGAGTCTTCTCACTGATAAGGATAGTCATTCCCACCCACTTTCCTTTACTCCCTCGTCTAGAAATCCTTACATTGTTTTTCATGTGTCTGCCATCAACACATTGTCGTTTGCGTATCTTATTTTGTTACGCCTGTGTCCATCATTAATAAATCCTGGGAGAACATCTAAATCTTTGAGAATTGCTTCACTATAAAGGGTCAATAAATCCGGTAAAAGTCTCATTCTTGCATAAACTCCTTTCTGTTTTTGTGACCTAATTTAATACATTTTATATTCGTCTACTGATTTTTGTAGCTGTTCGTAAATCTTAAATTGTTTTTAAAAACAACTATTTAACTGACACTGTTCTGAGAACAAAAAGAGATGTGTCTTTCAACCAATCTAAAAGGAATTTGCTTATATAACACATTTATAATAGTAAAAAATAAAATTAGGAAGAAGCAGATTTGAGACCCAACTGACAATTTGGTAAATGATAGCACCAGAATCTGTCGCTCAAATATCCATTCTTCTTCTTCTATGTGCCTTGTCCTTTTTGGACGTAGGCGATGATGGCCTTCCACGTCTTCCTATCCCTGGTGGCTCTTAGCACGCTTTCTCCTGTTACACCACGCAACCCCCGTTCTGCCATCCACCTACTCAGGCCAGTCAAGTACGTTACACGCTGTTTTACCCAGTCTTTCCTTCTCTCTGTCTGGCCTGTTAATATCTGTTTCTCCAATCCCTCTTTCCTCATTGCATGTCCCAGAAACTTTAGTTGTCTGTTCCTGATACTCAGTATTAATTTCCTTTTTGTTTCCATCCTTTCCAAAACCTCATCACTGCTCACATGTTCGATCAATGATATTTGCAGCATCCTTCTGTAGATCCACATTTCAGTTGCTTTAAGTTTGTCCTTCATCTTCGATGATATTGTCCAGCATTCACTGCCATATTGAAGAACCGACATCACATAGCAATCCAGTACTCTCTTCTTTGTTTCTAGTGAAATTTTCCTGTTTCTTAATACTCTACTCGGCTTCTGGAATGCACCCTTCGCTATGTCAATTCGCCTTCGGATCTTTGTGTCGTGTCGCACTTTCCGTCTTCTGTTAGAACACTTCCCAGATATTTAAATTTTTGTACCTGCTTGATTTTAGTATCCCCCACCTGTATTGGCATTTTGGGTTGCTCTTTTTGCTGATGACTCTGCTTTCGGTTTTCTTATAGTTTAGTTGTAGTTATTTTTTGTCACACTCTTCAGCTACCTTCTGTAAAAGGTCTTGTAGTTTCTTTTCCGTGTCTGCTATCAGCACTGTATCATCTGCGTACCTTATGTTGTTCAAATTGTGGCCTCCGATGACAAATCCTGGCATAACATCTAAGGTCCTCATAATATTCTCGCTGTACAAGTTTAATAGATCCGGTGAAAAGACACATCCTTGTCTTACGCCCTATTCTATCTTTGTACATCTACTGAATTCGTTACCTGTCCATATGCAGGCGGTTTGCTGCTATTAGTGATTCTTGATTACTCTCGTCTTTCCAAAATATGCCGAGACTGCTGAGCATCTCCATCAATTTTTTTTAGGCGTATTTTGTCCAACGCCTTTGCATAATCGATAAAACATAAGGTACACGTCCTTCTTCATTTGTATTGCTCTTTCGAAGAGTATCCAAATCATAAATTTGGTGTTGCTTGTTCCAGTGTTTTTGACGAACCCGCACTGTTCTTGTCCTATCTTTGGCATGATTCTGCTTCTCGCTCTATTCATCAGGATTCGGACGATCAGTTTTGTAATGTGGCTCATTAAACTGATTGTTCGGTGGAGTTCGCACTCGTTTGCACCTGGCTACGTAGGTAGTGCTATGAAAATCGACTTGCTTAGGTCGTCTGGTATTATAAATTTAATTTATTATTTCTGGAATTTTCTCTATGCCGAATTCATCCAGGGTTATCAGCAGCTCTTTGACACTTCCGTCTGGTCTACTTTGACCATTTCAGCTTTCACTTCGGACTTTAATATTTCCGGTCCGTCCTCAACTTTGTGTATTATCGTTTGTTCCCTCTTACCTTCGAAAAAACCTCTTATATATTCTTCCCATCGCTGGATTATTTTCTCTTTTTCCAATATGGTTGTTCTATCCTCGGATTTTATAAATCCTGTTGAGGAGCAGGTTTTTTGCCCTGTCAGTTCTCTTATTTTTTTATGCATATCTGATTTATTAGTCCTGCTTAATCTCTCTATTTCTGCACATTTGATGTTGAGCCAATCCTTGTTAGCTTGTCTGCATTTGCTTTTTATTTCCTTTTGTAGTTTCTTGTATTCCATTCCATGCCTTGGCATCATTTTCCGTTTCCTTTGCATCATGTCAAGAATCTTTTCAGTCATCCACTCGTTTTTTCTTCTGTGTCTGATTTCCTTTGGGGCAGTGTTGTTTACTGATGTCACTAGCGCTTTTCCATACTGAGTCCCATTTCGAGTTTCCTTTTCCAATTTGTTCTTCGTAGTTGTTTTTCACGTTGCTAGTGTATTTTTTCTGCAGGTTGAGGTAATTCACGAGCGTGTTGTATTGCAGTCTTGGTGCTGCACTAGGCTTCTTAATTCTCCAGAGTTTCACCCTTATTTTGCAGATGACTGGGAGGTGGTCGCTTCCACAGTCGGCACTTGGATAGGTTTCTCATTGAACCACTGCATTTCTGAATCTCCTGTTTATGGTTATATAGTCTATTTTGTTTTTCGTGTCGCCTCCTGGGCTTCTCCATGTCCATAGACGTCGTAGGTGTATTTGAAACCTGGTGTTAGTCATTACCTGGTCATTTGCTGTGCACCATTGGGCTCATTGTATCCATACATTTTCAATAAACAGAATCCAGTCAATTCAGTTTGTGTTTATTTTTGCGATAAATAATGAAACAATAGAAAACAGCCGAATAAGTCTTTCTGTTTTAACGATTCCAGTCAAACCAAAAACCATTTCATCCCAACAGTGATCCTTAAAGCTAAATTATCTTTCAATCTGTTTTACCCTGTCAAAAATAAATTTATACTTCTTAGTATTATTTTTCTAAATGCATTTATAATCAATTTTGTCCTAATCAAAATTTACAACATGCCTTATGCTATATGATGGTTACATGAAATTGGCAGAAATGCCCAGCAAACAAAAATGACAAAGTTTACAATAAATAAAAGTAAAAGAAAGAAACGAACAGGTTAAAAATAATACTAAGCAAACACCATATGCAAGACAAAAGTAGCCCAAGCAAATAATATAGTATATAATGAGGCAAAACAATACGTGAAATGTTTAATAATATATAATGAGGCAAAACATGTTTAAATGTTTAATAATATATAATGAGGCAAAACAATACGTGAAATGTTTAAATGATCCGCATAAGAAAATGAAATGAAATACAAAAACGTAATCTAGTCAGACCAAAGGGGGCACTTTTAAATACGGCTTTTATATGCTATCATTTGACTTCATCATAACGACAAACTCAGAATAAAAAACAGTTTTTTTATAATAATAATGCATTTCTAGTTAGACGTCATTAATTTCTATTTGAATATGAGTTTTAAAATATATCAAATTAAATCAAAATTTATCAGCCTAGGCATCAGCCTAGGCATCTCAAAATCTGACCAAATGAACAAGCATCAGAATTATGTAATCCGTTTTGATCAGGTTGGCAATTAAATAACAATTTAAATCGAAAAACTTTATTTAACTAGTGGAAATGTATATATATATAATTGATTTATAAATGCCCCAAATGTGCATTCCCTGAATTTTATATCAGTCGCTCTCAAAAGATGCTGACAACTTTCAGTGGATACTGCAACGTTGTTCTACAAAAAAATATTGCAGCTAAGCAATTAAGAAAAGGGTTTTACTTTATTTTGTTTTTAAAGATTCGCAAAATATATAAATTCTCAAAATATATAAATTCGCAAAATATATAAATTCGTGAAATATATAAATTCGCAAAATATATAAATTCGCAAAATATATAAATTCTCAAAATATATAAATTCGCAAAATATATAAACATAAACCAAGCAATATAATAAAAATAAATATTAGATTAAAGATACGAGATTCAAATGAACATAAGGTACACGAGGCCAAACAGATTCTAGGACACATGGCTCAGTGGATAAAAACGTTGGTTGAAGTAACCCAGTGACTTGATCCTAAGAGTTGTGAGTTCAGTGCCTGGCCACGGCAGAGGTGAACAAGAAAGTGGATATTTATATTACTAAGGGGAAATAACTAAAACTGAGATATACAGAAAAAGCATGGCACATTGAACTAGAACAATCTCAAGACTAAATAAAGATTTGAAATTCCAAAGTCTATCAGTTGAATAAGGCCTTGGCTTACAACGGTCAAAATGTCGTGAATATGAGCATAATGATGATGAGGACAATCGCCCGAACGATGTAAATAGTGTAAAGATCCCGATAAATACGACATTACAGTAAAAATCTCATCAAATATATCTCTGTGGCCTATAGAAAAATAGTTCATCATCCTCTGAGAATCTAACACTCAAGTCGTGATTTTTGTTAATTGCAATGATAAACTGAGCCTCAAATTTCGATGCTAACTAAGTTTCTGCTAGAACACAAGCATGCCGTTCTAAATTGACGAACTTATCGGAAATTATTTTTGTCCACTATAAAAACAAACTCTTCCATGAATCCTGAACACATCTTATCTCACAATTTCACAAGTAGTGAATCATTTTTTTTTTGTCCATATACCAGAGTGATATTCGAGCATAAATAAACCTTCTTATATGTTAATAAAAATCGTTAGTGATAGCTTTCACTCTCTGTTAGTAAACGATCAGTTCAATACAACCCCAAAACTAATGAGAGAAAATGATCTAAAATTAAAAAAAAGATAAAGGACGTTACACAAAAAAATGAAAACCAAACAATGTTGCTGCCATATTCTGCAAACCATCTGAGAAAAGTTTTATCAAAATCAGTTCACTGACAAACGGGAAATCCTAAACTTCACTCCCAAGCTATTTGCGTGGTTTGGGGTGTAGTCTTCAGAACACCACCGTATCCATTGTATTCCCCTTCACTCATTGTGGTTCATAAATAGAAGTGACCGCCAATTTTTACTGAAGCCGCTCTCGACAAATTAGAAAAAATGGCGGGCCAGCAAAAGGCGCTACAATGCAGATGTCTAAATGCTTGTTTGGTTGAACACTCATTTGTATCAGGCGGTAACAGAGGAAGACTAGAAAGAACAAAAAAGGAATTAAAGAAGCAGAGAAAAGGAGTGAAAATAATGAAGGATGCTGCTATATTTTTATCACAACCAGATCATAAATTTTACAGCAACTGATCCCTATGAAAATGGAAAATTTATTTTCAACTATTATCAAAGTGTTCTTTATATTTTTTCCAACGATAACGTGATCGTAAATATATTTGATATATATTGAGATTTCGCCATTTAACTACAGATTATCATATTTGCAAAACACAAATAAATGTTACATGATTTTTAATCATAAAACGTTGATGGTATAATTATGAGGTTAAATAATATTCAAATTTATTGAGTGTGAAATAGCAAATATCTGTACTAATTTTTATTCCAGATTAACAAAAGGCAAAAATATAACATTCCACCTGTTAGATATTAAAGTTATTTTTTTTAAATCAACTCAATATTCCCCCTAGATTTCTACTGTATTTTCAACAAAGACTCAAGCCATTTTATATCCGATATTATTATAATTCATATACTATAGTTATATATTATATGAGGAACATGTGAAAGTGCTTACAGTCTACTGGCTAACAGACATTAAAACATAATGATAAACCATGTCCAAACTAAAGTTGAAACAATTTTATGATTATAATCACTAATGCTATTGGGAAAAGTATGATTCGATCTATATCCACCAGTTATGAATAAATAGATCAGTTTGGGTTTTTTAGCTGTGATCGGTAACTAATCTAGGAACACTTATTCAAAACTAAGAATTAGAAATCTCTGATTATCTATTGTGCATTTTATGTGTGTTGTAGTGCCGTGGATGTTGGCCCAAAACGAGAAATCGAAGAACCGCTTTCGAATTCCAGTTGAATTCATTGCATTCACTTACGCACAAATAGCCTTGGTAAAGGTAATTGTTATAGTGGAACATCCTGCCATCCCCGAGAATAGAATGCTCTACTTTATAAAAGACGGTAACGAGCGGTACGAAGGAAAAAAGGTCTTAGGCATTCGCCTGACTCCTCTATGACACTGTCAGCCCTCTGTCTTCGGGTAGAGGGCGCACTCTGCTTCCGAGAAGAGAGCACAAACCCAGTCGTGGTTCCGCCGAAGGGTAGAACCACGACTGGGGGAAAATAGACAGACATTTTTTGGCCCGGCTATATGGCCGGGAATACCCACTATAAAATGACCATGTGTCACATCTGGCCTTGTGTGGGAAGGCTAGTAAATACAAAAAGGTCTTAGGCGAAGGCATTCACTATTCGATAGTCGATTCCGCTCCAACCCGTGGCTTACCTATATGTGTATTATTGTTAATTGTACCTTAGTACAATAAATCTGTATTTCTTATTCCTGGTGTGGAGTTCCATTCTTCAACTGATCATTTTATACTGTATTCCTTTTCGGGATATATCAGTAATATTACGTCGCTCCTCCTTCCAGATATGGACTAAATAGAAGGACAGATTAGATTCTATAGCAACCAGACTAACGCAGAAAGTAATGGTAACCTACTGCAGGAAAATTTTCTACCCAGTCAGTCATGTCCTTATCGAGACATAATCGCCCAAGCGTGTATCACGTATGCTATTTAACTGGCTGACTGATCTTCTACTGTATCCTCGTTTATCTCTTCGTCTAGATCCAGGCAGACAGTGACGAGAGACTCAGGCTGACGATGTGTGCAACTCTTTCTCACTGTAATCTAAGTGTCAGGAAATGCAAATGATCATGATGATGGAAAACTTCAATTAAGAAATCAAATCTTGATGCAGATTGTATTTACATGTATATTGCAACAATTTTTTCTCTCCAGAAACAATCTTACATATCTATAAGTCTACCATTCATCCATACTTAGAATATTGCTGCCTCATGTCGTCTGATGCTCCTGCTATTTATCTAGATATCCTTGATAAATCCCAAAGAAGAAAAAGCAATATCATTGATTTTGATCTGACATCTCGGATTCAGTCACTTTTGCACTGCCGTACGGTTACCTCTCTGTGTCTTTTGTATAAATATTTCTATGGCAATTGTTCGGATAATTTTTTTTCATTTCAACACAGTGCTAAAATGGTGTCGAGATCTCATCAGTTTACAGTTGATCTGGCTAGATGTAAGTTCTATGCTAACAGTTTCTTTTCTCGCACTTCTCGCTTGTTGACCTTCTTTCCGGTTCCTTGGTTTCCAGCCAACGTTAATCTTCAAAGATTTAAATGCAACGCTAATCGCTTTCTGCTGTCCTGATTACACATCTTTTGTTCTTGCTCCTTAAATTTTTTGTTTCTAATTGTTACAGAATATTTAAACTAGTTCCATCTGATACAAAGGCAAGAAATAGCCATTTTTATAATAGAGATATATAGAATAGTACAATTCGCTAAAATTGGAAAATAGAAGATTGAATAAACTTTGCCTGCTCAAATGAGTTTCAATTTCTGCTGCGACATTCGGATGGTAAGACCAGAATTTGGCGGAAACAATATGAAAAAATGGACCCATCTTGCCTTATATCAACAGTTCTAGCTAGTATAGTAAGTATTTTCTGGACATATATTAGAACCTTTACCAATAAAGATCATTAGAATGCTGAAGCCTGTTCAGGTATTGTGGCTGACCACGTGCCACAATTTATGACTACTGTGCACTGATCGTCATTTTCAGCAAGATGTGCTGTGTCAGAAATGGATTAAAGTGTCCTCCCTCAGTCACCGGATCTTAATTTTTTAGAGCCCATTTGGATTACGGTGGAAACGAAGATTTCAAAGTGAACCGGTTCTAAAGGCAAAAGAAGTTTCAATCCGGTACAAGAAGAATATGCAAAATAAAGGGGGCGGTGAGTGGATATTAGTCATAAAGCTTTCAAGTTTGTTTTTTCAGTTTGTAAGAAAGTGGTCAACATATTGGACACGTTAGTCTGAAACGATTCAGAGGAATCTATTAGAAAATAATTCCTTGCATAAAAGCTACAGATAGCACTCGTTATTTGTCCATTCTTATCATCTGGAACATGTACATCATTTCAGGATTTTATCCAGAGCGACTGTAAAGACGACTTCAAAATGGTTAGTTGACTCCATCTAATGAAAAACCTGTACTAGATATCAAGAAAAAAAAACAAGAGCAAAGATGTCTACAAAAAGACCCAAGAAACATCTCCAATAAAGATCCGAGTAAGAAAGAACTACGTGATAGATAGATCGGATCCACGAAAAGATAACGCCCTAATATATTGCATTGTGCTTCTTTCTGTGGATTGGCAAGAAGGCTGACAATTGATAAGCTGCAGTGCTCGCAAACAACAAACGTCATAAATGTGCATCTGTTTTTCATGTTTAGTCATGTGCGTGTATGTATGTGTAGATGTGTTTACTCAATTTCGACCAAAATGAATTAGGTTTATTTATTACTACCTACACTAACGGTCTGGAGTCTCAGTCGATTAGAATTGGCAGGAAGCTCAGCAGAATTTTCATATCACAAAATTGTGAAAAGGAAGAAAGGGAACCGTCAGAGTATTCTACATATCTCAGTGCTTATCTGGAATAATTAAATTTGCAACAAGTCAGGCCAAAGAGAGCAACTTTATCAATACTTCCTCTCAACTTTTACAGCCATTTGAAAAACAGCTCCTACCACATCACTAATCACAATTCATGTAGTATATTCTTTATCTTACTGAGAAATAAAATTTATGGTAAATGGAATCGGAGTAAATAAAAGAATTTTGAAAACTAAATTTAAAATTATCTTACTGTATTATGCTAAGATACTTTCGCTGATATCATTGACATCTCGATATGAAGAGACAAATAGCAACATACACTTTGTATCTAGAAGCATCAATATTATGTGAACGAAACCTGCTCTAATACTTCATATCAAAAGTAGAGTGTTCTTGCTCTGCCTGTTACTGATAGATAGATAGATAGATAGATAGATAGATAGATAGATAGATAGATAGATAGATAGATAATAGATAGATAGATGCATATTTGCATGTAAAAATAAATTAGAAGACTCAGAAATAAATGCGATACCTGTATCCATATTTGTAAATACATTTTAATATATTATAAACAAAATTATTAATAGTGACTAAGAAACTATGCAGTCGAGTGGATGTCATTAAAATACTGAAATTGGTTAACTAAGATTATGGGAATATGCAAATCGCTTTCAGGTCAATGTCATTTCAAGTAATGTAAACGTAAGAAAGGATCTGTTATAAACATTGAATCAATCGTCGGAAAGATGATGACGACAAGGAAAATCAATGGCTAATTTAGAATCTCAAGATGAAAAAGTAATCGATGAATGACACTTTATTAGATTTTTTCTTTCAATAACATTTCGTCTTTACAATTGATTTTGTCTTTTTGCTTTTCTCTCTCAAGTCTGATATGCATTTATTTTATTTCGGCCATTTTATATTCCCCCTTTTGTCAATCTTTCTATTTTTCTGTGGTGAATTTTCTTTCCAATGTGATTTTTCTTAGACTTTTTATTTACGCTAACAACTACGGACACGTCAAACTGAAACCTGTCACTTGATCTGTATTAATGACATCGAGAACAAGACACACGATTGCAATTTCAAGATTGATTATGCCACATAGAGAAACACCGATACCTGGCCAGGTGAGATGGACAACTGACTGGAAGGCGAGCGTACAGATTAGCAAAACGAAACGATGGAATTGTGCGTAGAAAATATCAATGTCAGAATCAAGCAAGACATGAAAGTAGCGTTTGTCTAATGGAATGCTGCATGAAGCAAAACGCTGAGTGGTGATGGTTGAATATGTCGCCCCATGTCTCTTATTCCTCCTTTCCTTATTTTCTCGACTGAAGCTTGAACACGCAAACCAAGAATATTTGTAATGACCTGACAACTTAGTTTACACGCCGTGGATCAAATTCACTTGTGTGTGTGTGTGTTCGAGTGCCTATATCTCCAGCTCATTCAGAAAAGAACAGAACAGCGTGTATTTCGTTTGACGAAACAAAAATTATGTTCAAATCGACTCATCAAAATGTGGTAGCCAATTGATATTTGATGACGGATTATTCCCTCTCGTATTTGGAATTGACTGGCGTCTATAAACAGCGTATATTGCTGTTACTTACAGTGTTTTCTACTTTCAATTATTGTCATTCTGCTCCTTACCAATCAATAACTTGATACTAACCTCAACACAGTTAACAATAACTGACAGATATCAGCACATTTTCCAACAAGTATCCTCATGAAATGAGTTTTCAGTTTAGTGTGCACAAATTACAAAATTCGGAGCCCCACTGATGTCCATAGTTCATCCTCCTATCAGTAATATTTATCACTGACCAAACAGGAAAAGACACGGAAAAATCAAGTCAAATCAGTATTTTGTATCATTTCACCTAAACAAGGCAATAAAGCCACTAAGATGCAAGACGCTATTGTATGCTAGAAAATATGATAAAAATCTCTATTAAGGGCAGAGAACAATAAAAGAACAGAATTTAAGAAGGTATGAGATAACGATTGTCCTTGTAATTAAATTTTTGAAGATCAAAGTTGACTAGGAAGCAAGAAACCGGAAGAGTATTCCACAATCGTGAAGTGCAATAGAAGAAACTGTTAACATAGAACTTACGGCTATATCTAGCCATTTCAATTGTAAATGTTGCCGATAATCTAGTATTGCACTTAAATTAATAAAGTTTAGTTGCCAAGAAGGAAAGTTCATCAGAACAATTGCCATCAAAATATCATAGAAAAGGCAGAGGGAATCTACGTAACAGAGATGGGAAAGTTAGTGAAGCCGAGATGACAGGTCAGGACAAATAAATCCAGATTCTTCTTTAGATTTTATCAAGAATCTCTAAATATATAGCAGGAACACCAGATCAGCAATATTTAAGGCAGCTACCTTAAAAATACGCTTCCTCTACAACTTTTACTGATATTTCAATGAATCTATAAAACAGAAAGATTTAGTGTTACGAAATAGAAATATGTTGAAAATTAAAATTATAAGATGGTGTAAATCTTCTTCGGCGATTAGGTTTCTGATCAACTCTTATCAGAGAGGCGCGTTTAAAATACGAAACAATAAAACGAAATGACTAATAAAACGAAGTACATGTAATTGCAGAAAACTTTAAAAATCACAAGAGAAAAGTAGTAGGCTAATTCAAATTATTCCGGGCAAGTTAAAGGAATTAAGAAAATGCTTTTACTTGCAAAGAAAACGTTGTTGTCTCGATACAAAAGGGGATTCCTGAATAGAATATCTAAGTTTTGATCCAATAATAAATAGTACAAATATGAAGATTTCTGCCATTAAAGACATTAAATAGTCTGAAAGTAGAAATATTTTACTATGTCAATTTACTAAATTAGGGAAATTTGCATGCTATGAAAATCAACTCTCAAAAACAACTATTTCAGCAGCTAACCAAGCCTCTAGTTATCACCATTATTTAAATCACATCTCCATATTTTTTATTAAATAAGCTTGTATGTTTATATTTGAGTATTGTGGGGATTATATTGTGTGTTTATGAAGCAGTTTATCGTGTATCTAAATATAAAAAAATATAACTCATATGTTCACGATACAAGCACTTAGTTTTTTCTTTATTCCTAAATTCAGTATGTTTCCTTTATCGGGTATTCATTATTTAAAATTATAAAAATTAATTGCAACATGTCACAAGATATACACAAGTGAAATACTTAAAACTTTAAAATATTGTATGAATATAACGGTGATATTATCTAAATCAATACACTCAATGCATTAAGACGTTCATCGTATTAATACTGAGTATTTCTTAGTCTATTCATATATATATATATATATATATATATATATATATATTATTGTCATCCGCAGACAGATCTGTTTCGCTGTATCACAGCTCATCAGTACGGTTAGACTCCGATTGCTACACAATCCAGGCTCGAAACCCGACCGATTTGGCGTCAGTCTGCGACTCTACCCCTGGGCCACGGGACGTCTTTTTAGCGCATATCATATTACGCGCCCAATAGCTAGAGTGCTCAAATTCATTTTTACTGAATGAGCGATGCGTACACGCTAGAGTGGCTACTGTTTTTCAAAGTCTACCTTTCTTCTAGGGTGCTCAATCAGGGTGTGAGAGCGTAATTATTGTCATCCGCAGACAGATCTGTTTCGCTGTATCACAGCTCATCAGTATATATATATATATGTGTGTGTGTGTGTGTGTGTGTGTGTGTGTGTGTGTGTGTGTGTGTGTGTGTGTGTGTGTGTCTTCATTCTAACGAATCCTACTCCTCCGAAACCCTTGGTCCGATTTCAACCAAAATTGAGTCACTTGTCGATCATGACATGAAATATTGATGTACGCAAAACTTTTTCGATTCGATTTACAGGGTACAGCAGAAATAACCGAAACGCTTAGAATTTACGAACTCTTCTTCTCATGCGAATTCCATCAAAATGGAGTAACTTGTAAATCAAAGTCTGAACCTTTGATGTACACAAAAAAGTTTTCGAATCAGTTTACAGGGTTTGTCAAAAATCAACGACAAATCTAATTTTGGGTGGTCTTTTGCGCACTTTTATGTATTTTTCCAAGACGCTTCACTCAAACACAACTAAAATCAAGTCACCGGTAGATCAAGGTCTTATGTGAACAAAAGTTATAATTGACACACTGTGCAGCAAAAATTAATGGAAAATTTTACTCTTTGTGATAGTTTATTTCTCCGAAACGCTTAGTTGTATTCCAACAAAAATCAGGTCTTTTTTGTAAATTCTAATTTATCATATGCTATAAGAATTTCACATTTTTTACAAGATGCTACTTCCTCCGACGTTCCAGGGACCATGTATCCACTCTTCTGCGTCACAACGTCATCGCATCACATTACAGGCTCCCTTAACGCCCGCCTTCGTTCTTCCAATTGTATATGCCTCATTCCCATTTATTGGCAAAATTTACTAAGCATGAATCCCGTTTTACAAATACGACAAAAACAAATACGTACTTCGCATTTTTTTTAACTTACGCGTCACGGCAACCTCATACTGGAGCTTTTTGAATAAGCACTTTACCTTACCATTTCAACATAACCCTAAAAACCCCGAGCAACACCGGGCTATACAGCTAGTATATATATATATATATATGTGTGTGTGTGTGTGTGTGTGTGTGTGTGTGTGTTTAAATAGGCCGGTTAATGAAATTTAAGAAATAAAAAGACAACAAAAGGACAACAATTGATTATATTTTTTATATATTAGACTTTGGACTAAATTGAAGCGCAAAGAGAAACATTCTAAAATTGGAATTTTCAAACACGCCTGTGTCTCTTCAACGAGACGAAAAATAAACAATAAAGTGGGACAAACTCTTACGAGAAATGGTGTTGTTGTTGTTGTTGTAAAGGGCTTTCTGTGAAAATAATATTCTCTGAGTAAACTCAAATCTCTGTTTAATCCTTTAGTGTATAATATTTTTATATACATATTTTAACTCCAGTCTACTAAATAAAAACGTTAAATACGCGTATCTGATGTCAAGAATGCTATGAAATGGTTGGGTGAAGGGTGAAGCGACAGGAAAATTGTTGTTATTGTGTTGTTGCCTTTTATTGGTTTTTATAGTTATTGAACCGAAGGCAGAATCCCGTGCTTGTTTCTATATTATAATTCCCTTTTGTTGCATTGGTAGCAGAAAAGTAAATATATATTATTTAAATGGACACAAGTCAGACCAACTTTCATTTAAAACACACACACACACACACACACACACGTATATATATATATATATATATATATATATATATATATATATATATATATATAAGAGCAACTCAATCGATCAAACGATTAGTCTGAAGAAGTTCGTTCTTGGGACGAAACCTATCACTGGGGATATTTTCAGTTTGTTATTCAGTGACCCTTTCTTATTTGTCTAATCTGTTGTATTCCCATGTCAGTTGACTATTTAACTATTCATATGCAATCCACTATAAATATGGAATATATAAAAGAGAATACGTCTTAATAATGTCAACTGACAATTCTCGATAAACACAAATCAAATAATTAAAACACGCGAGATACAAATACTTGATTTTGTACACAATTCAGTTAACGCTATTATGTATTTCTTAAAACAATAAGAATAGATGTGGTCGCATCAATAACTACTCGCTTTTCTTTTTATCATTTATATTTTTCATGTTCTCCTCTTGATATGCGCCGCGCACTGATCGAGAGGCAATGTTTCGTACCTTTAATACAACACTTATATCTATGAATATATCATTTAAAGATATATATGTGTGCCATGCTTTACTGAGTCAGACGCTATGGTCGATGTTTTGCATACGTGGCTCGGTAGTAAGTGAACAGCCACACAACTTCTGTTTAATGGAATCTGAAGATTTCATGTTATTTTTCTTTTAATCGGTATCAATTCATACAAGGCAGTAAAGCCACTAAGACAAAAGGTGTTACAAGGTGTGAAAGAATTAGAAACAGAAACATTAATAAGCGCTAAAAGGAAAGAGTGATCAGAAGGAGAGTAGATAACGATTGACATTGGATTCCAATCTCTACGGATTAAAGTTGGCTGGAAAGCATGGAGCTGGAAGGGAGTTCCACGAGCGAGACGAGAGACAAAAAAATTGTTAGTATAGAACTTACGACTAAATGTATCCAGCTCACATGTAAATTTATAAAATCTGGATGTCAGTCTAATACTGCGCTTCAATTCAAAAAGTCTAGCAAGCATAGCGAAGAGCTCATCCGAAGAATTACCATGAAAGAATTTACAGAAAAATCAGAGGAAGTCAATCTTGTGGCGTTGGAAAAGTGACTGATACCGAGCCGCCAAATCCTGATCAATAATACTGCTAATTCTTCACTATTTACATTATTTGGACTATTGTCCTCATCTTTATTGTTATTTTTACAACGTTTTTGCCGTTGTGCGCTGCGGTCTTCTTCAAGTGCTAAGAATTTCGAACCGAACCCTTTATTACGATCACGGGGGTATATTATTCTCATTCCTTGTGAGAAGCCACGTCTGGTAGCTATGAGTTATCTCCCTTTAACCTAACTCTCTGAGTTATTTGTTTACCACAGCTGTAGGCTGGTATTGAACTCACAACTTTTGGGTCAAATCACTGGAACTAACCAACGTTTATATCCACTGGGCCAAGTGAATTTTTGCGACTTATAAACATAATGTTACAGTGCACATTTTTTACCAGAGTTCATATTGCAATTTTTTATGTTAATGATTTTCTCTAGTAATAGTAACTCTGATAAAAAATGGTTACTGAAACATTAGGTTTATAAGTACCAGAAATTCACTTGCTGTTGTCCTCAAGGACACATGGCCCAGTGGATATAGATGTTGGTTAGTTCCATTGACTTAACCCAAAGAGATGTAAGTTTTATACCAGGCTACAGGATCAAGATTAAAGGCTACTTAGGGAGTTAGGTTAAAAGGAGATAACTCATGACTTCAGAAGAGAATAATATACCCCAGTGATCCTAATAGTGGGTTCAGTTCGAAATTCTTAGCACCTGGAGCGTAAAAATGACAAGAAAGACGAGGAGACAACAAAGATGAGGACAATAGTCCGAATAATGTTAATAGTGTAAATACTACCTCATCTGAGAAATATAGACAAATGCTAATTCTTCTTTGAATTTTTTCGAGGAGCTCAAGGCAAATAGCAGAGGCACCAGACCATATGTGATATTTAGCATTTGTTATCCTGTGATTGAGTTTTCGATGCTGAACAGTTGCACTTTATCTTAGTCATTCGACTTAGTGAATTGTTCTTGTGACAGTGTTAACGAAAAAATATTGTAATCATTTTTGCAGATTCTCTTAACAAATAATCAAATGAATCCAGAAAAGACACTAGCCAAAAGCCAGTGAGGAAAGAAACAAAGATAGAAATTTAATCTTGATGATTCCATAGAAAACAGAGCATGAATTTCGAACATTTCGCATTTTGCATATCATAATTTTTAAATCTTTGTTTTCAAGCAAAAACATTATTTTTTAATAAGTCTATTGAGGTCGGGGACACTAAAATCGAGCAGGTACAGAATTTTAAATGCCTAGAAACAGAGGATGAAAAACGTGACACTGAGATCCGAAAGCATATTGGTGTGACCAAGGATTCATTCCAAAACCTAAGCAGATTATTGAGAGACAGAAAACTTTTGTTGGTAACAAAGAAAAGAATACTGGACTGTTATATGATGTCTGTCCTTCAATATGGCAGCAAATACCAGACAATCTCATCAAAGATAAAGAAAAAAGCAACCGAAAAGTCTTTCTACAGAAGGATGGTGAGGATATCATGGAACGAACATGTGAGTAACGATGAGGTCTTGGAGAGGATGAAAACGAAAAGGAAACTGATATTTAACATCAGAAAGAGACAGCTGAAGTTAATAGAACGTGTAATGAGGAGGGAGGGCTTGAAAAATCTGATACTCATAGGGCGTATAGAGGGAAAAAAGGAAAGCAATACATGACATACTTGATGGGCTTGAGAGGTACCTAAGGGTGGTGTAATGGTTAGAAAGCTTCTCTTGCCAGAATCATAAAAATTGAGTAGTGAGTTCGATACTTACTGAGTGTCTCATACTTTCAGCTTAGAAAATCAACTCGATGGACTTCAGCAAGTAGATAGCAGAGCAGGTATGGGAGAAATATCAAGAGAAAGGGTGTTAAGAGCTACAAGGGATAGGGAGATGTGGAAAGCTATGATCTCCTACATCCTGAAAGAACACGGCACAGAGAAGAAGATTGATGTCTAAAAATGTATAATATTAGGTTAAATCTTAAATAATTTTCGTTTCCATTTATTTAGTATACACTTCTAATAAATAAATTACAATTATATTTTATTCAAATATATATTACTCATTTATATATATTTGAAATTGCAAGAAAGCATTCTTCTTTAAATAGATTTACCAACGTATTCTTCTGTCGAAGTGTTAGTTAAAAAGGATCCTTAAAGAAGAATGATTTCCTGCAATTGGAAATATACATATATATATATATATATATATATATATATATATATATATATATATATATAATTCCAGGTGAAGAGGACTCAAGGTTTTATTATTTTGAGTGCCCTGGCATTTATTTTATAATGGACAGTGCTCAATATAATGAGTATTATAGAGCTTTTATTTTTTTTTTATAAGCGTTTCACCCCGAGCAAGGCATGTCACTGCCACTACTGCGCAGGGGGCTACATAGAGTGGAGAAAGGATGGTTAAATATAGAAAATGACAGAGGGTGGGTGATAGGCGGGTAAGGATACCGAGAATGAGGGTTGGGTAGATGAGAGTTCTGAGAATAATTGGGAGTTAGTTAAACACCTGGAGATTGTGGCTGTCGGGAAAGCAGACATGTGGAAGGGAGTTCCACAGACGGGAAGCGCGAGAAAAGAAGCTGTTGGAGTAGAATTTACGGTTACATCTTATCTGTTTAACTGTAAAATGGTGGGACCTAGTTGCTAATCTAGTATCTCGTGTAAATTCGTGCTTAGGCGGCACCAGTGATCTAAGTTCATCGGAGCAGAAGCCATGAAAGTACTCGGAGAAGAGGCACAGGGACGCCACATCACGCTGGTGAGAGAGTGGTTGCAGCCGGTCTGCCAAGTCAGTATCAACCACGTTACAGATTCTCCTTTTTATTTTGTCAAGAAGCCCAAGGAGAGCAGCAGGGGCACCCGACCAGTTATGGCAGCAGTATTCAATACACGGGCGGATGGTAGATTTGTATATGTGCAGGATAGATTCAGGTGGGAAAAACTTCCGGGCCCTGCACAGAGAACCGACTTTCATAGCGGCAGATTTGGCAATGGATTCGATATAGTCATTCCATTTGAGGTCCGCCGAAAGTGTAAGGCCAAGGAGGCGTAGTGTTTTACTCTCTAGGAGGCAATCCTGTCCCATGCTAATGGGAGGTAGATGCGATTGTCTATGGTGGTTGGTTGATAACAGCTTCGTTTTAGAAGCATTGAAAATTACTAGCCATTTCCTACCCCAGGCCACTACGGATTGGAGGTCCTTTTCAAGCTCGGCAGCGAGGTTCGCTTTGTCGCCTACACCTGGTTTTTGATCGATGTGAGAGTAGATTGTTGTGTCATCGGCGTACATGCCTACTTGGATTCTAATGGCGTCGGGGAGATCATTAATGTACATCAGAAAGAGCGTGGGACCTAGGATAGAACCTTGAGGGACGCCCGCGTTCGTATGGTAGTTTTGGGAGGCGTGCCCATTTAATACTACCTTCAATGTGCGGTTAGAGAGGAATGACTGGATGAGGTCAAACAGATGTCCAGTTATCCCGTAGCTCCGCAGTTTGCACAAGAGGCCAGCGTGGCAGACCCTGTCAAACGCTTTGGAGATATCCAAGGCAACGGTTCGGGCTTCGCCATTCTTGTCAAGTGCCCGGTATATGTACTCGGCAATGGTCGTTAGCATATCAGCAGTAGACCTGGTGAAGCAAAACCCGTACTGTTTGTCAGAGAGAAGCCTGTGGGCCGTGAGATGCTGAATCACCTCGGCGTTGATAATGGCTTCGAAAACTTTGCCAAAGATCGGAAGGAGACTAATAGGACGGTAATTGGCGGTGTCTGAGGGTTCGCCAGAATTCTTAAATATAGGAACTACACAGGAGGACTTCCAACAAGCAGGAAAACAGGAAGCAGATAGGCAGAGGTTATAGAGTTTAGAGAGGACAGAGGAGAGTTCTGGGGCACATTTCTTCATTACTATGATTGGGATTCCGTCACCGCCGCTCGCTTTGTGTGGGTCAAGTTGTGCAATTATCTTGACGACCAGCGAGAGTGTAATGTGGACGTTATTTAGTTGAGCCTTACTTCTTGGTGGGAAGTCAGGTGTAGGTATTCTTAATGAGTCCAGTGTCGAATTGGTGGAGAATCTAGGGGCAAAGCATTCAGCCTTGTCCGCTGGGGAGGTGAGAACTTCAAATTCATTGATTAGTGGGGGTATTGAAGTCTTGCTCTTGTTGAGCACGCTTTTGCAGAGTCGCCAGTAATCTTTGGAGCCAAACTTAGAGGATGCTATGCGTTGCTTCATTCTGGTAGCAAACGCCCTCTTAGCTTCGTTCAGTATTTTTTACACTTATTTCGTGCTGAGGCGAAAAGGCGCCTGTTTTGGTTCGACGAGCAGCTTCGATAGAGCCGGAAGAAATGTTTCCGGTGGGCAACGGCGGCCGAGCAAGCGAGTGAGAACCAGGGGGACGAATTTGATTTTAGCTGGAATTTCCTGGCCGAGACAAAAGCATCGATGCCAGCCTTAACCCAAGAGGAGACCTCGGACGCACAGTCTTCGATAGGAAGATCGAAGACGTTGTTCCAGGGGACGTCGCAGAGAAAGTCTCGGAACGAGTCCCAGTCTGCTCTCTGGTAGCAGTATGATATTCTGCTGGTCTGGTTTTCTTGGGTAGAGTTAGCGCAGATTGAGATGTTGACGGAAACTACGGCATGTTCAGAGTTTCCGAGGGGGCAGAGCTGCCTGGTAGTGCAGGAGTCTGGAATGGAAGTAAAGCAAAGGTCGAGTAAAGAGTCCCTTCCGTTAGGGTTATTAGAGAAACGCGTGGGGAAGTCCACCACTTGCGTTAGAGTTTGGGTTATTGAAAAATCCATGGTGCGGATCCCAGCAAGGTCGGTGGCTGAGTTTTCAAGCCACTTGGTGTGGTGGGCGTAAAAATCGCCAAACACAAATATATGGGCAGATGAGTGAGAAGAAATGGCCCTGTCGATATTAGTAGAGATGCTATAAAGTACCGTACAGTCAGAGGAGGAGGGGGAGCGGTAGAGGAAGAAGAGATAGCTAACCGAGCTTAGAGAGACGGAAGCACATGAAAGAATGATCCAGGGATTCAAGAGATGTGACCCTGGCTAGAGGGAGTTGTTCGCTGACATATACACCAAGACCATGCATATGGACATTGGAGTCCTTCCTTCCAGAATGGAAGGTAACCAGGAACTCCGAAGAGGGGATAGAAGGGTTAAGGTTAGTCTCACATATAGCTAAGATATCGGGTGAGTTAGTTAGAAAGTATGATTCTACACTATTAAAGTTACTGCGAATACCTCGTATGTTTGTAAAAGAAACGCATATAGGTTTGGGCGATTTATGACTAGCTGGTTTAGTCTTGCTGTTTCGTTTGTTTAATTTCATGGTGGTTTAGCTGTGAATAGAGAGAGGTCTAGAGTAGGGTTAGATGGTCATTAATTGCAGCAGGTGAAGTATGCCTGCAGCATAATGTGACCTCGGGGTTGCCCATCGTAAATTCGTGCAGGGACGCCCGTCCATGCGCGAAATGGCACTACAGGAACCCCGATATTATTCAACTATTGATCAGAGCAGCCACTCAAGACGCTACGCTTAATATAATTATATAGTTATGAATTAACTGTACATTGCGACACGGAAATTTCTATGTTTCGAGATAGATTCTCATCATTAGGCAATGTTGCTGTTGGTTGTGCAACTGATTTACATTTAAATGATAAAAATCTTTGGTTTTCTGTGTTTGTATGTGGGAAAATATAAAATTTACATTTAGTGTGTTTCTTTTGGCTAATCAGAGTGGAGATTCATTTTGGGATTTGGCCCTTAAGAATACATACTAATCAACTTTTTCTCTTTTTTTTTCTTTTTTCCTCCCTCATCCTACCAATCCTTTATACATCCATCTAAAGTCTAACCACCCTCCATCTGTTATTAAGCCTATACCCTCATCAATAGAATACAGGATTAGTAGAAGTTCACTTATGAAGAAGTATTTAATAAGCATAGGAATTTTTATAATACTGCATTAAAAAATAATGGATACAAAATCCCAAATATTAAATATGTAAACAAAAAAAGTAACCCCCGAAGAAAAAATAGGAATAAGAATATCATCTGGTACACACCTCCTTTCAATCAGATCACTAGTAGTATATATATATATATATATAGGTAGGGAGATCTCTTTAAGAGAGTATGCCGTATCGTGATAGTCGTTAAACTTCTCTAGCAAGCCTTTTTCACGAGCTCCATTTTGTTTTTAATTGACTTTCAATTGATCACTATAAAATGGTTTCGTTGAACTCACTATTATTAAAATAATCTCTTGAAATTTTGTTTCAGATGACGTAAGCTTTATAAACAACAGTCTCTTTTCAACAATACATTTATAGATTTTCACGCAGTTGTTGTTACGTTCACTCTCTTGCTATAAATATTTTTTTTTATTGAAGAACGTAAGAAAAATCCAAATTGGCGCTATAAGCAATTCAGTACATTAACCCTTCATTTTACAGCATTTGTAAGAAATGTTTGAAACATACCAGGCTGGTTTTCATTCAAATAATTACGTTGATATTAAAACACAAGTTTGAATGAAAATAAACATAGCGAGCGTTTCCCTTTTAATACAATGGAAGCAGGCAATCATGGCTCTCTGCAGATTCTTTGTTTTCATTATGTGTAAATTATAATCTATTCTTAGAAAGGATAGTGGTGTGGTTTCTCGGTTGTCACGGTTTGGAAATCGGTGTTTTCCTTCTCTGGGGTTGGTTTCCTTCCAGTTCTAGTGAGTTCGGGCTACCTTGCTATTAAACCTATAACTTGGATAGAAGAGACGAATGCAAACCCTTGTGCGAAAGTGAAAGAATCCTTCTCTGAGGTTGGTTGCAGTTCTAGACTAGTGAGCAAAGTCAACCTTTGTATTAAACTTATAACTGGGAGAGGAGAGACGAATGCAAGTTGTTGAAATGGTGAAAACATCCTTCTCTGCAGATTGTTGACCTTGCTATTAAACCTAAACTTGGGAGGGAAGAGACGAATGCAAGCCTTTGTGCGAAAGAATAACCATTCCGAAACTTGGACTCGGCTTGGCAGGGTTAGGTTTCATATTTCATGTCGAAGTCCGTTACACAACACACGCATCATTGTGATACTACAACAGTAATTAAATGTCAGCCGTCGCACTGGCTCATTATATTGCAATATGATATACCAGTACGTCTTTGCAACTTGATAGCAGATTACTCCCAGCACATACGTGTTCGTGTTGATGGATGTGTGCATACCATCATATAGATTTTACTATATCACCAAAAGAGAACATCAAATTTACATCACATTTTTACACTAAAGCAGCAGATAATTTCACTCAAAAAATACCTTTCTCTATAATATTAGGAATCTACATATATCCACACCAAGATTCTCAAACAACGAAACTGTCTTCAAAATGTCTATGTTATTATTTCATTTTAAAATGAACGAAATTTGTTCATTATATGCTTCTTTGTTATATCTTTATGATAATAAAGAAATTTGTGAGGGAAAGAATGTAACAGCAATATTATTTGATAATTTTTGTTTATTTTGTTATGTGTCCCTCATTTGAAAGTTTTCATTCCTAAACAAATAATGTTGCCCGTGTAAATTTCCTTTAGCCGCAATCTTTGCGATCGATAAGACAAGAATTTAGAATAAACTGTAGAGCAACTATTTGGAGAAAGTCCGAAATTTATGCCTAGATTTTTGTAGCTAAATGCGCAGTTTGTAATTGTTTTGTTGCTAACTCTGAAATTGATTCTTCGTCAAGCAAATATTCATTGATTCCACTGGGCTGTTTTTTCTGCTGTAGAGATGTTGGTTTCTAGAACTGAATCTTATATAATTATTGATTAATTAGACAAACTATTTTTTTATTACATCCATTCAACATATTGTTTAGTATCTATTTATTTTATGTGTCATGAGATTGAAAAATCGTTAGAAATATTGCTAAATTTAAACTAAATCTTCTTTATATATATTCGGATAATTTTCTTTTAAATAACTTATATTTGTAAACATGTAGATTATTCTTCACTTGAACATCAGTCAGTTAAGTGCCATACGTGATACACGCTTGGGCGATCATATCTCGAAAGAGACATGACTGACTGGGCAGAAGATTATCCCGCAGTAGATTGCCATTGCTTTCTGCGGTAGACTGGTTGCCGACCAAGGCTATAGAACCCAATCTGTCCTGCTATTTAACCCATAACTGGAAGGAAGAGTCGGATTAATACCTTTCCCAAGGGTATTTGCGCGTAAGTGAATAAAATGGATTCAGCTGGAATTCGAACTCGGCTCCCTGGTTTCTCGTTCCGAGCCGATATCCACTGTACCACAAGGCACATCCACTTGAACATACTCATCCAATAAAAGACTCTCAATTCCTTGTAAATATTCTCAGAATAACAGGCGTGCGTTTATGGAGTTAATCTTAATGTTATGTAGCGCAGAGTTATCTTCCCAATAAACAATGGTGCCACATCGCCATATAATAGGATGTAAGAAAACTCTTTTTGTCTTCTGTTTGAATCTATCGATGACATTCTGAAAAAATTGAAATTCCTTTTTTTCATCAACTAAGAATCAAAACTGAACAATTTCCTGTGCTAAATTTGTTCCGTAAAGATGGAGAATCCAAACAAAAAAGATTCTCTTTGTGGCCATTTGCGAGAAGATTCTATATTTTAATAATCAAATAACAATAAAATAAGTGATATCAAGAAAGTGATCCTTTTTATTATTTCACGTTGTTTTAACTGCTTGCTTACATTTCAAATTTATTGCAAAGATCTGAAAAAACAGAAATCAGGTTTTATCATAATTTTTTAAAAAATCTTTAATCTACTAACATCAAAACATATTGTAATTTTTCTTCAAAATGACTGTTTACAGAAATTATTTTACATGAAACGAATTCTCATCGAAGTTAATTTTCCTCGAACAATTTTTTATCAAAATGACTGGACTCGAACGAATTTTCCTTTAACAATTTTTCGTTTTCCGAAAAATTGATAATTTCTAAATTTTATTATTTTATTTTCATTTTATTTTTATTATATTTTATGTTTTATATTATTTCATTATTTTATTTTATTTCATGCTTTTTTTTTCATAAAGAATTTTTCGTAATACAATTAAAAATTTACATTTATAAAATATATTTCTGAAAATTATAAATTATACATTTCATCAAAAAATTAACCAACAGTGAGATAGTGTTGATTTAAATTATTTTTAATTTCTAATTTATTAAAGTTATTTCTTTTAATAAAAGTCACTTCGTTGAAAAGTTAAATTAAAAATCATTCGATGAAAAGTTATTTCAATGAAAACCTGTGCTGAATACTGTATATTCTCCATGATTAATTAAATTTCTAAGACCTGCCATGTGGTTGAAAGTCCACAGATACTATGACGAGATGTAATGTTACACGGCATGTGCCAATGTTATGCAGCGTCGCCATTTCTCTTTCAGACATACAGAGAGTAGTCTGACATAAGAAATAAAAAGTGCACCATATTTGTGGCACTTATCACCAATCACAGCAATTAGAAGACCTCGATGTTAGGAACGAACTGAATATCTCTGGCGGTGACATGTCATCTATGACCAAAAAAGAAAAGAGAGATTTTAAACGGATAAACGTTGTAATGATGCTGTCCAGTAGGTTCAAGATAACATCAACCACGTCCCTATTATATCAAAGAGAACTATCACTAATTAGCTAAAGCGATGGACTCTATATCAAACATGTTGTACACGTCGTGTATTGAATACTGCTGCCACATCTGGTCGGGTGCCCCTGCTATTCACCTCGGGGTTCTCGACAAAATCCAACGGCTAATCTGCAATGTGATCGTACCGACTTGGCGGCTCGGCTGCAGTCGCTCTCTCACCGGCCTAATGTGGCTTTCCTGTGCCTTTTCTATAAATACTTTCACGGCTTCTGCTCCAATGAACTTAGATTACTGGTGCCTCCTAGGTATGAATTTACACGAGCTACTAGATTAGCAACTAGGTCTCACCCTTCTACAGTGAAACCGATGAAGTGTAACCACAATTTCTACTCTAACAGCTTCTTTTCGCGCACTTCCCACCTGTGGAATTCCCTTCCATATACTTGCTTCTCTGACAGCTACAATCTCCAGGAATTTAAATGTAAGGTCAATAGACATCTCCTATCACACTAACTCGCATCCATTCTCTCAAGCTCTCGTTTTTCATCTATTCCACCAATATCCTCGGTATCCTCATCCGTCTATTACTCTCCTCCTGATATTTCCTATAACTAACCCCTCGTTCTCTTCACTTTCCCCTATGTAGCCCCCTGCGCAACAGTGTCAGTAGAATGACTTGCTTGGGGTGAGATGATTAAAATAAAAAACGATGAGGCCAAGCACAAGTGGTCCGTGATGAGACGGTGGTTCATATCAGACAAGAAACGCGTATTGAGAAAGCGTAAGGATTCTGAAAAGATCTATAGAAGAATTATGATCAGGATTAAAATGTGAACAAGGGGGAACAGCAAGTACACACGGAGATGCACACTTAATTCCCGTTGCCAGTAATAGTTGTGGGCGTGGGGTCTTGAGCAACGTCACCCTTCTTGCGGATCCTCACCTACAATATCACTGCCTACGCTGAGGTAGTAGACACGTTGATCACACCCTGAATGGAAGAGTTAGATCAACAGTGGCTGTACGCTATCCAACAGCCTTTCGTTCGCGTTCCAGTAGGGTCTAAATAACCCATAAGTGCCTGACCAGGAATGTTCACGATCATGTTAATTGCTAGCTCACCTATTTTAAGGACTCATTGAATGTCATCATTGTGGTGGTGATTACCAAAATGAACTAGAACCACCTGATCCGGAAATGCAGAATCCAAGCTATGCTCAAGCTGACTTTGCTGAATATCCTTTTTGGCGTATATTTTAATTTGAACATCAGTTCATTTCGTAAGTATGCTAAATTTTCAACTTAATATCTTTTATTTTGCTTTATATTCTAATTTTTTTCTCAATTACATGGCTCATCTTGTATAAACGGGATTGTTTTATTTCGCTTTACTTCAGTAAAAACACAAATTAAGAATCCATATTTATTTTTTATTAAATAGAAAGAAAACATGGATTTGGAAATCTTATCTTTGTCTAGAGATAATTCATTAAATTGGTCCCAAAATATCTATATACTTGTTTTATGAATAGTAATTTCTACACGAACACTGATAATTATTTATTGACAATGATCAAAGCTTCTGTAATCCGAGTAGCATCTAGTATTGGTTTTTGTAAAATGCTATAAAATTATTTTTATATTCAGTTGTAAATTATATTCATATCGTCAATTCCAAGCTGAATTAGATCCTTGGATTATCATACTGACTCTTATTTAATCTAATGTTGTTTTAACTATTAGAATCGCTTCAGTCTGTAGCAGTTGTACAAAGTCAAATTTAAATGGATTTTATGCAAAACTAAGTTTTTTATCTTTTACTTCAATGCGCAACATGAAATTTATGCCAATAACAAAAAAGACATCTGAATTTTCTTAAATATTTTCTGAACAGTCGAAAACTGAATTCTTTGTATTATTTAAATGGAAACGTGAAATTTCATAGAAGAGAAAGACGTTTACATCGGTGATGATTTTTTGTTTTCTATCGCAAAAAGATCACAAATTCTGACGCTTATAAAACCATTTCAGACACCTTGACGTGATCTAATGCCTCATTGGTCAGTTAGACCCTTACTGGGTGCCCCATGCTTTTGACATTGGGCCACTTCAAAGCTACGCTTATGTAATAATTTGGGCACTTCGACGTGGTATAATGGTTATTAGTTGATGCACCTCAACGTAGTTTAATGGTTAACCAGCTGGTTTCACTAGATCATTTACAACTGAGTAGTGAATTCGATCCTCGGTGGGTGCTCCACACTTTAGGCCTTGTGCCACATCTAAGCTACGCTCACGATTTGCAAATATCCACAAAATAGAACATTAGATTTCTTTTAAACATTTGTTGCTTACGGTATAAATACTCTTTCTTATCATCCGCTTCTTTTATATGCTACTCCGTGTCAGGGCACGAGGGATTATGGCTCTTCGCAAGTTCATGTCCTTTGAATCTCAAAGCAATATTTGTCTTTTTAGTATCTCTCCTAGACTTTGTTTTACCATTATTTACACAAGGTCGTTAGAAAGATTTCCTGTCGCTACTCTTTGATCCTCTCGTATGTCGTATTTGTCAGTATCTTCTATATGTCACGTTCTTGAAGTCCACACCCTCCAACATATACCTCCACAATTTCAGTTGCCTCTAATGCTAAGTGCAAGAAGTTTTTGTTTTTTTTTTTACTTTTTTGTTTTGCTTTAAAAATAATTGATTACAAATGAGCTCTGTCCATGGAAATCACAGTATCCTTCTGCATAACCACATTTCTGTTGGCTCAAGAATCATCTTCATCTGTAAAGAGATTGTCCAACATTCAGTGCTATATAAAAAAGATTGATATTACATAGCAGTTTATAACTCTTTCGTATGTTTCTAATGAAATAATTCTGTTTTTATAGTTTGTTTAGCTTTTGAATGGTACCTTTTTCAATTCCAATTACCATTTCTGTGTCACGTTTTCCATCATATGTTAAAACACATACCACATAGTTAAATTTCAGTGCTTATTTCAGTTGTTTTATTATAATTTATCACAAAAATACATAAGTGAAAATATACCCGACCCCTAAGCAAAAAGCGATTTCTATTTTGTTTCGGTTTTACAGAATTATATTTTATCTTATATTATTAGATTGGCCAGAAAGTCTTGACTCACTTAAGAAGAGGAAAAAAGACAAAAGAACAAGAAAGTTTCATGGAACAACAACAAAATTTATTCTTCAAAATAAAGTCCAACATTCTCGATGATCTTCTGTCAGCGATCAGCCAGCATCCAAATCTGTCCAAGATACCAGTCCGCTGGCTTGAATCCCTGGTAACGGAGAAAGTGTGCCATTCAGCGTAAACGTCACTCGGAGCAGTGACGGTGGATGTGGAAGAATTTCAACACGTTTCATCTGTTTGAACTGACCCTTAGTCAACCTTCTTTAATCTGTCGTACAGACGATCTAGCTGCTGGTAGTACAGTTTAGCATTGACGGCGCAACCGTGTGGAATAAGCTCGAAATGCAGTACTCCTTGGAATTTCCACCAAATAGAGATCAAGATTTGCTTTTTTTTCTACTTCCTAAGTTAATCCTACTTAATAGATTATGAATGATGTATAAAAATACTCATACACTATACATTAATAGTTGCTCATCATTGCACAGAGATCTGGGCGCCATCTTTGAAATCTTGTAAATATAATTTTCTGGTATGTATAACTTTGAAATTTATATTTATCCCAAAGCTTCATTTTTGTTGTTGATTATTCACAACCCAACTTTCTTCTGTAATGCTCGTTCTTTTATGTATTTTTTCAAACTTGTCAAGTCGATTAATCTCTATCCTTCATTCGCCACCAACTAAAATTTTGGCTGGATTTTCCTACAACACCCACTGTAAAGTCCGGGTTTAGCGCCTTCCGACTTTTATCTGTTTAGACTGGTGAAAGACAGACCAAGCGGGCGACATTTGTCCTGACTACGAAGCTGCCATCGTTACTATGAAAACAGTGAATCGGCTCCGCTGGTACAGATTTTCACAAGCACGTCATGCAACCGAAAATGCATAACCAGCGTTGGTGGCTATAAAGAAAAATAGCGTTGTATAGCTTTGCTCTCTTCAACAATGTTATTTTACTCCCTAAATCTGTTGTAAATTCTGTAAAAATAAATATGCAGCATTATAATCGGAGCGGCCCTATTTCTCATAATGTTACTTTTAGGTGGCATGAAGGGTCTTGTACAAAGAACAGTAAAAGTTATTCGAGAGCAGGGGTTCCCCATCTTTTTGTTCTTCTGTAATCCTGAGCGGTTTTATATATTCCTGTGTACCCCTAAAAATTGACGATTGGCACCCGACCAGAAAAGAAATTTAAACTGAAATTTTTATATTTCATTATGTTTTATGTGTAGATTCAATTACTCATAATATCAATGAATTAAACACAGATAATTTATAAGATAGTTTGATCCTTCATATATTTTTTTTAATTATCTTTCATGATCATACACAAAATAATTTAAAACTATGTACCAATAACCAAAACTAATCAATACTAATAAGATGCATGGGCTTGTTTTTTTTTTTGTTTTTTTTTTTGTTTGTTTGTTTGTTTTATTATTTTTGCAAAAAGTTCCTATATTCGAAGAGAAAATTTAGCAATGACACAACGAAGATCGTGCACAGGAGTTTTGAGCTTTGATCTGTATTTTGATTTGATTCCTAACAACACTGAAAATTCTGACTCACAAAGCCAAAAGCCATGTTGATGGAAATAACATCAATGTTCGAATAGCAGATATCTGTCTGTATAAATTTGGCACCTAGAAGCAAGATCACACAAATTTTTCTCAAAGTACATATCACATGCAGAATCATTTCAGAGCTATACAATTCTTCTTGCATATCTGTCACAGCCTGCAGCACTTGAGAATTTAAAGTAACCCCTGAGGAGTACAAATTTACGACTGGGAGTACATATACCCTAATTTGGGAATCCCAATTCTAGAGAAAGGCAAATTGAGAAAAATGAGTCATTGTACAAAATATTATTATAAAAACATATTTTTCATACTTACAGATGTGATTCATATTTTTTCTGCGCTGTAAAATACTTCCTTGAATAGAAAAAATATCTTAGCTAAATATGAAATACCGCGGCGCTGCACTCGTCTGTATTTATATTTATGTGCAAAATATATAGAATAAATGTCTAAAACAAACTTTATGAAATATACCAAAAATTCACGTTTATTAGTCGTCGTTTACATTAATCGCAATATTTACTTTTACTTTTTTGTGTTTCACTTGTAATTGCTAAAATTTTAAATTGTAATTGCTAAATGTTTCTTTTTAGATATATCCTTCATATCCCTATAATATTCCTTTTTTGCGTCCTCTTTCCCGTTCTCTTGCGCCTGCTTACGGTCAAATCCCAGTGAAAAAGTCGTTTGTCCATTGAAGCAATGTCGAACTGGTCAGTACTTACACGGAGGACCACTTGGAAAAACACCGTGTGTTGTAAGCAACTTAATACAATCTTATTTTTTTAATCATTTCACCCCAACCAAGGCATTTTTACTGCCACTGGTGTGCAGGGGGTTACATAGCAGGAAAATGATGAGAAAGAGTAACAAGTTATAGTGGGTGTCAGGAAGTGGGTAAAAGAAGGATGAGAATACTGGTGTGATTAGAGTGGAGTGGATGGAGAAAAAAGCATGAGGGAAATGATGCGAGTCAGAAAGATAGGAGATGACTACTGACCTTACATTTTAATTCTTGGAGATTGTAGCTGTCGGAGAAGAAATATACGGAGGGGAATTTCACAGGCGGAAAGTGCGAGAAAAGAAGCTGGCGGAGTAGAAATTGTGGTTACATATAATTGGTTTCACTGTGAAAGAGTGGGACCTAGTTGCTAGTCTAGTAATTCAAGTAAATTCACGCAAAGGGGGCACCAGTGTGCTAAGTTCATCGGAGCAGAAGCTGTGAAAGTACTTGTAGAAGAGACATAGGAAAGCCACTTCACGCCGGTGAGACAGCGACTGCAGCCGAGCCGCCAAGTCGGTATCGATCACATTACAGATTCTCCGTTGGATTTTGTCAAGAACCCCGAGGTGAATAGCAGGGGCACCCGACCAGAAGTGGCAGCAGTAGTCAATACACGGGTGGATGGGTAGATTTATATATGTGCAGGATGGATTCAGACAGGAAAAGCTTTCTGGCCGTACACAGTGAACCGATCTTCTTAGCAGCGGATTTAGCGATGTATTCGATATAGTCATTCCACTTGAGGTAGCTGAGAGAGTTAGACCAAGGAGGCGCAGTGTTTTGCTTCCAGGGAGACTAGCCTGATCCATGCTAATGGGGTGGGGGTAGGAGCGATTGTCTGTGATGGTTAACAGACAGCAGCTTCGTTTTGGAAGCATTAAAATTCACGTGACATTTCTTTACCCAAGTCCACCACAGATTAGAGCTTCTTTTCAAGCTCAGCAGCAAGGTTCGCTTTGTCAGCCTCAGCAGATTTCTCATCGAGACGGGAGTAAACGATATGTTTCGTCTTTAAATAACACACAAAATGTTGATAATCTATAAAAGTAACAAATTAATAAAGCCCATAAGCTTCTACTTTGAGTTTCTGCTGGATGAACTAAAGTAAAAAACAAACAATGATGTGTGGGTCTTTTTGTTAGGCACCTGATCGCTTCAATGCAAATGATGCGCATTAATAAGAGAATAAAGCTTCAGGAAAAAATGAAAATAGAACGAATCATTGTATAATTTTAGGAAAACTTCTTCCAAAAATTCAAAGTGAAAATATCTTAATTATATTAAAATGCTTAAAGCAGTATGTATGAATCAATAAAAACGCCAATAAGCATAGCTTACTTGATAAAGGAGTTGGTTCATTAATCGTAATTATTCATTTTGGGCCAGTTGATTTTAATGCAGGAACAGTGTTGACATCAAGGACAGTTTTTTCATTGCACAGTCGATGGAAAGAATATCGTTTATCAAGTAGTTTCAGACTTTCTCCTTAAAAGAATTAATAAGTTTTGAACATTCCACAGAAATACTTCCTTTGTTCAAACAAATTCTTTCTTATGTGATTAGTTAATGATTAAGCTGTTTTTTTAGTCATTTCAATTACTACAAATAGGATCTGTATTGATTAGATTTTATTACACGCGTTTAATTCAAATGATTAACATATTGAACGCGGTATAAAACTAAAACAAAAAATATCCAATTGAATAAAAATAAACAAATGGCTTATATGCATATACTATCATAAATGTCTGACATGTTTTCATGTAATCATTTTAGGGTATCTTCTTGGTAACATCTCTCTTCAAGCCGTAGATGATCATCGTTCTCCACAACTTCCTATCCTTCATAGCTCTTAGAAATGTTTGTCATTTTACAAACTCTATTACACCCTGTTCCGTCAATCATTTACACAAGTTTATTAGGTAGTTTACTCGCCCTTATTTCCAGTTTCTTTTGCATTGCGTGATTGTCAAATTCTTCAAAAACATTTCGATTAATATGTCCCAGAAATTATTTTTGTATCTTTTTGATCACAAGTTCCCATTTTCTTCCCATTTTCCTTAAAACTTCTCCTTTGCTCACATACTTAGTCCAACGCATTCTAAGCAGCCTTCTGTAGAACTTCACCTCAAGTCTCGTTTTCATCAGTGAATGAATTATTCAGAATTCACTTCATTAGCTGAGGATCGATATCATATAGCTGTTCAGTACACTCTTCTTTGTTTCTAACTATATTTTTCGGTTTCTTAATACTTAGTTTAGATTTTGAAAGACATCTTTCGCGATTCCCTCGGGTTTCCATGCCACATTCTCTGTCATCTATTAAAACACTTTCCAGGTACTTAAATCTTTGTACTCGCCTGATTTCCGCATTTCTAATTCGTACTTAGACTCTTAGGTTGTCCCACCCAAGAGTCTAAGTATGAATTAGAGATACAACCACACCTTTCTCCTTTCAATTGATGGTTAGTACTTTATTCGCGTTTTCTTCTTCTTCTTCTTCTTCTTCTTCTTCTTCTTCTTCTTCTTCTTCTTCTTCTTCTTCTATGTGCCCTGTCCCTAGCCCTGGTGGCTCTTAGTATGTTTTCTCCTGTTGCACCTCGCAACCCCCGTTCCGTCATCCATCTGATCAGACCCTGCAAATATGTTATCCGCTGCTTTCCTCTGTCTCTTTTTCCTTCTATTCGGCCTGTCAGTATCAGGTTCTCCAAGCCCTCCTTCCTCATTGCATCTCCTAGGAAATTCAGTTGTCTCTTCCTGATGTTCACTATTAATTTTCTTTTCGTTGCCATTCTTTCCAACACCTCATCGTTGCACGCATGCTCGGTTCACAATATCCGCAGCATCCCTCTGTAGAAACACATTTCTGCTGCTTCAAGTTTTTTCTTCATTTTCGATGATATTGTCCAGCATTCACTGCCGTATTGAAGAACTGCAATCTAGCACGCTTTTCTTTGTTTGTAGTTATATTTTCCTGTGGCTTCTGGAACGCGTTCTTTGCCATGCCAATTCGCCTTCGGATCGCTGAGTCTAACTTTCCATCTCTTGTTAGAACACTTCCTAGATATTTAAATTTTTGTACTTGCTTGATTCTGGTATCCCCTACCTGTATTTGGCATTTTGGGTTGCTCTTTTTGCTGATGACCATGCATTCAGTTTTTTTTAAGTTTATTTGTAGTCCTTTTTTGTGACTCTCCACAACTACCTTCTGTAGGAGATCTTGTAGTTTTCTTTTCGTGTCTGCAATCAGCACTGTATCATCTGCATACCTTATGTTGTTCAAGTTGTGGCCTCCAATAAGTTCTGGCGTAGCATCTAGGGCCCTCAAAATATTCTCGCTGTACAAATTGAACAGATCCGGTGAAAACGCCTCTTTCTACCCTTGTAAATCTGCTAAAATCGTTACCTGTCCGTATGCAGGCAGTTTGTTGCCAGTAGAGACTCTTGATTACACTGATGTCATTCCCAAAAATGTCGAGGCTGCTGAGCATCTCCATCAATTTTTTGTGTCGTATTTTGTCGAATGCCGTCGCATAATCAATAAAACTTAGGTACGAGTCCTTCTTCATTTGTATTGCCCTTTCGGAGATCATCCTAATCATAAATATGGCGTTCCTTATTCCAGTGTCTTTGACGAACCCTCACTGTTCCTGTCCTATCTCTGGCTTGATTCTGCTTCTCGCTCTATTCATCAGGATTCCGTCAATCAGTTTTGTAATGTGACTCATTAAGCTGATAGTTCTGTGTAGTCCGGACTTGTTTTCACCTGGCTTCTTCGGCAGTGCTTTAAAATATCGACTTGCATAGATCGTCTGGTATTATTCCACTATTATAAATTTTGTTTATTATTTCGGTAATTTTTTCTATGGCGAATTTTTCCAGGGCTATCAGCAGCTCTATTACGATGCCGTCTGGACCAACTGCTTTGATTCTGTTCAGTTTGGCCATTGCAGCTTCCACTTCAGACTTTAATATTTCCGGTCCGTCCTTCTCCCTGTGTATTCTCGGTTGCTATCTCCTGTCGCAAAAAAAAAGATCCTTTATATACTCTTCCCATCGCTGGAGTATTTCTCCAATATGATTTTTCCATCATTAGATTTTATGCATCCTGTTGAATAACAGGATTTTTGTCCTATCAGTTCTCTTATCTCTTTATGCATCTCTGCTTTATTGGTTCTGCTCAGTCTCTCTACTTCTGCGCATTTGTTGTTGAGCCTTTCCTCTTTAGCCTGTCTACATTTGTTCCTTATCTCTCTGTGTAGTTTCCTGCATTCTCTTCCATATCTTGCCGTTATTTTTTGTCTCCTCTTGTCAAGAATCTCTTCAGTCATCTATTCGTTTTTTCTTCCGCGTTTGATTTCCTTTGGGGCAATGTTGTTCGCTGATGTCACCATCGCTTCCTTTAGTGAGTCCCATTTTGAGTGTCCTTTTCCAATTTGTCCTTCATATTTCTTTCTCACGCTGTTACTGTATTCTGTTACAGATTGAGGTCATTTACAAGCGTGTTGTATTGCAGCCTTGGTGATGCGCTGGGCTTCTTCATTCTCCGGAGTTTTATCCTTAGTTTGCAGATGACCAGGACATGATCACTTCCGCAGTTGGCACCTGGGTAGGTTTTGCATTGAACCACTGCCTTCCTCAATCTCTTGTTTATAGTTATGTAGTCTATTTTTTCTTCGTGTCGCCTCCTGGGCTTCTCAATGTCCATAGACGTCGTGGGTTTTCTTGAAACCAGGTGATAGAAATTACCTGGTCATTTGCTCTGCACCATTAGACCCACTTTTTTCCTCGTTCGGTGCGACCCCCTAGTCCAAAGTTGCCGGTCGCGTTTCCTTCCGTCTCTTTACCTATCTTGGCATTCAAGTACCCCATTATGATCCTAATTTCTTGGCTTTTGCACTGAGCCTTGGCACCGCCCAGTATGGAATAGAATGATTCTATTTCGTCCCCGGTGCTTTGAGTTGTCGGCGCATATACTACTGTGATAGCTATGTTGAAGGATCTTCCTCGCAGTTTAACCAAGAGGATTTTCTCTGAAAGCTGACTGTATCCAAGAACCCATTTCTTCACTTCTTTGTCTTTTTCATTTGTTTTTGCCTCCTGCATAAATTATCCTCTGGGTGTTACTGCTGAGGTCTCCATTGTTAGGCCATCTGGTTTCGCATATGCCTAGAATATTGATATTCAGTCTGTCCATCTCCTGCTTGACATTCTCTAGTTGTCCACAATTGTTAAGTATTGTGACATTCCATGTGCCAAAGGTAATTCTTTCTTTGCTGCGCACAGTCGCAGGTTAACGGTCCATAGACACCTGTTACTCATGTCGTTCTTTACCGGGCGATGGACAATTTTGGAGTAAAATGTCCCCTTTACGCCGTTGGTGCTAACAGTTGCCGGATGACGGTCAGGTGGCACCTGTTACCCATGCCGATCTTAACGAGCGAGGAGTTGCTCGTGTTGGGTTTCATATATTTGTCGTGAAAAACCATGATTGAGCGGGGGGGTAGATAGTGGAATTATATCCCGTTGCCTTCTCCACGGTGATTTATTGAGACACCACCTCTAGTTAACTGGCTGTTGGCTCCTTGAGAGGTCTTCCGCCCTTTGTAGGTTCAATTTTTCTAACCTAAAGGGTTGCTAACATCCCGGTAAAAAAAGTCTGTCTAAAATGGCTTACTATTTTCTTCCTCTGTCTGCCATCAACACAGTGTAATTTGCATATTATATGTTGTTAAACTTTTTCCACCAATAACAAATCCTGGTAAGATTTATATTTGTCATAAGATCGTCTTGCTCTAATATTTAAATAAATTTGGTAATACACTTTTTATTTCCGTAGAATTATTTGCTGGAACTGAACTCATTTTAAAACAGTAAAATTTAAATTTAAAATGAAAACTTTGCGCCTAAATCCTACAGATACTAGTTCAATTAACAATTATTCAGAAATCCTTCGATGTTTCAGCGGAGAAACTTTCAGATTCTTTTTAGTTTGACATTTTCCAGAGAAGATATGTCAGCAATCTGGAGAACAATTTTCTACATACAACGTGAGAAAGCAGGTGAGATACTCGTCCTTCATTATCTGCCAACTGGTAGTGGTAACACAATTTTGGTGGCTTATTTTAACATTTTAGTCATTAGTCATATATGAAGTGTTTTCTACATAGTGATTTTATACAATCTTTATTGTTGATATGAAAACAACTTATAATGGGAATTAAATTGTGAAGCAATGATTTTCGAAGTGATGGGGAAGGAAACATGTGCCTTGAAAATTAGAATTCGAACTCTGGATTGAACACCACTGGTACTAGACGAAAAATAAGTGATTCCGTGGGTCAAAAAATATCATAAGTATAATTGAGAATTCTCAGACCTATTCTTTTTTTAAGTATACCCTGTACAAGGCTTGAGGTTTACTCGAGGTAGGGTGTTACGTTAAGGTACAGTTTATATGGATGGGAGGGGAAGATAACATTTAACTCTAGACTTGAACTAGTTAAGATTGTAGTGATCGGGAAACATCCTCTTGGGAGTCTGTTCAACAGATAATAAAGCGATGGAATACAGATAGAATGTGGGTGGTTTTCTACTATGCAAGTAGCATGGTGGTTCCTAACCATGAAGTTTAGATCTGTAGAAAACAAAAAATGTATTTCGCTTGAGCACTTTCCATAGTAGTAGAGATAAAGCAGTGGGAGATTCGCCATATCCCACATGAGAGAGAGAGAGAGAGAGAGAGAGAGAGAGAGAGAGAGAGAGGAAATTAATTCTTCTTCAAAAAGAACTCGGAGACACTTTTGAACTCTATCAAGACTGGATAATGAGAACTAGGCAGCTACCTCGTTCTTATAAAGGTAGAGGATAGTATGTGGAATTGCTCAGCCCCTTTAGAGCTACGATGGACTTCAAATAAATCCCTTAACTGATCTCGTAAGCTGCGAAATTACTCAATCGTAGCGAAAAATTTAGGCTTTGACAAATGTCATCTGAAGACAAGATAATCCTGCATTAAAATATCGACTATACTGATGAAACATACAAAAGTTTTTTTTTTCTTAGTAACGGTTAGCAAATGTATTTTTGCCTCGTGATTTTCAAATACATTGATTATGGCACCTCTATTTTTTAACATTTATAAAATAATATTATTCACATAAACAGCTATTTATTTAATAAGTATAAAATACTAAGGCTATTATATTAACTAATAATGGTGATTTATATTTTTATTGTTTTATAAATTGAGAAATAGCATATAGTCCTTGCTTATTCTTTTCTCAGAAGAGAATTTGTATCGTTTGTTCTCGTGTGTACTTTGCTAACAAATCAATAAGCCAACTGGTGATGAGATAAGGCTTATGCGCTTACTAAAGAATTTTTTTTGTAAAATAGCATAAGTGTCCAATGCTAGGATCTAAGTTGTCCTGTTCACCAAGGCCTTAATCTCTTGTCTACTGGCAGGTTTAAAATAAATTCATGCGCAAATATATCAACCTACGCTTGTACAGATATCGATGCAGTAGATGCAGTCATTTATATAAGGATGGGTTGCCGAGTTGATGGGTATTAATCACGTTGGCAAATGTCGATCGTTAACATGAAACGTCTTTCAATCAGGTTTTTTAGTTTGCCATCGACAAACGGAATTCATCTACACAGTCCCATCACAACCAAGTTTAATTCTGCCATTCCAGTTAAGGAGGGTCGGGATCAATCCCTGATGTCTAAGACATCCCCAAAAAATGACGGAAAGAAAATTAACAATTTTTGTCTCTACTCGATGTACGTTTGATGAGAACTCACATATTAAACAGGCTTTTTGTCAAATTACATGGCCCTTTATAGCCAGAAACTAACGTTTAGTTTTTTCAGTAAAATATTATCGTCTACAACGTTAATTTACCACTAAAATATTACTGATGCAGGTGTGAAAATAATGTTTCTAAAAAGATACTTGAAAAAACAAGCTAAAAACAGGATCGAAATATTGAAGATTTTCCAGACATAGTCAATTAGCACACTCCTACACTGGATAAAATAAAAATATGTAAACTTGGATGTATGGCAGAAAATAAAGAATCAGAAAA
Organism: Ascarosepion bandense; assembly: GCA_037127315.1. Taxonomy (NCBI): domain Eukaryota; kingdom Metazoa; phylum Mollusca; class Cephalopoda; order Sepiida; family Sepiidae; genus Ascarosepion; species Ascarosepion bandense. Next base: position 687,180 of record JBBBDQ010028664.1, on the reverse strand, counting down.
AAGTAAATGCACATTTACCTGCCCCCCCCCGCACGTTATTATTGCATCTTAATATGCACTGAGACTCAACAATTCGGTTTTTAATGTCTTATTAAACAAAGGGGTTGAGTTATTTTTTGATCTCTTATTCTTTAATCTATCACACACACACACACACACACACACACACACACACACACGCACACGCGCGTATATATATAAATTCTCTCCATTTTATATTTTGCGCATGTGTGTTGTTTTTCTTGTGATTTTATCGACTGCACAGTGTAGTAGGGTTAGTTGGGCACTGTCTGTGAAAATAAAACCACCATAACAATTGACTCCGCCAGAGATTTGTTGACATTTTCACCGGAAGGTCCAATACGAACATTTCAGAGTGTTTGGATATCAATCTGATATCAATGCAGAGGATTCTGGAAGAATTAAATGAGTCTAAAGGTGATTACAAAGGTGTTTGGAGTCATCATTAGTGTTGTCAACGTTATGCCTCTATTTATCTTCCCACAGGGTCCCAGAATCTACACGCAGGCTTGCATCAAGTGCATTGAGAAGATAGTGCTGTCCTGGGTCAAGAGGGTGGCTGTATTTGGCATCAAGATTGTGCACCATGCCACATGAACAGGAACCCAGTCATGTCTGTCAGACAATTTTAGTGACCATATCACCCCTTAGATTTGGCCACTTAACATCCCAGACTGAAACCCTCTTGATAACTATGTGTGGAGCACAGTTGAGTGAAAGACAAAAAAACTCCTTGTAATACCAAGGATGAACTGAAAACACAGATTATGGCAGCATTTATCACATTAAACAAGGAGACCGTCCAACCGATGCAAGACATTCCGAAGTTGTCTGGGGGTCGTAGCTAAAGCAAATAGCGATTTTATGCAATAAATTTCAAGATTTTTTGTGTAATTTTAGTAAATACATACTTGTGTAAATTAACTAAAACAACTGCTTCAATTTCCTTTTTTTTTTCTTTTTTCACCATCATCGATTACACTCATTCACTATATGTAATCGATTTGTATTTTTTGTTCGGATTAGGTCATTTGCAGTAGTTCGCAGTGATACGAATGTATTTTCGAGGTGTATGATGAAATTTGTTTGGCCTTTAAAAACATTGCGCCATCCGTGATTGCATCAGATTTTTATCACGTCCAGACACTATTGTCTCGACTGTCGATTAGTTGTCCTACGATCATTGTCTGCAATAGACGTTACTCAAAGAAAGCGTATAAAAGTTGTAACGCTGTATGAACACACTGGCAAAACCGTGAATATTCTTGGCGTCAGCCTTTCAACTGTCAGTCATGTCATCAAGGTTAAGAAACAAACAGGATCCATCAGACTATAACAATAAAAAGAATGATCTAGGAAATTAAGTTTTTTAAATAATAATTTGAAAATGGGTGCGATGCGATAAACACCATTCCCAAAAAATCCTATTTACTCCAGAAACCGCAGCAACAACATGTAGCGTGGTGAGTTTTCATTTTTTATTTTTTTACATTATTCTACATGGGAAGTTTACAGTGTTAACATAACCATAATAATTAAAAAAATATTTGGTAAACCAAAACAAAAATATTCCATTCCATTCCACAGTGAATTTAGTGTTATCAATAAAAATTTTCTTCCAGACTCTTTTTTATATTAAATCTCTTGCTAGAAAAATCAATATATATCTCGAAAAAGTGTATTTTTATTTATTTGCCTCTCTGACTGAAGCGTAGCTGATTGCTATCTTTATAGTTTATAACTAATTATCTATTATATCCTCAGGGCAATAACGATTTTGAATCGTTTATATTTCTCCAAAACATTTTAATATCGCCCGCTTCTAATTGATTCTATTACTTTCAGGAGTCGAAACACAGAAACAAAACAGATTCAAGCGAATCAAATTGACGGCATTTGCATATTATTCTGGTGTTTAAGCGCCTCTTTACCCAGTCGGGATGTATAAAGAAAGACGTCCGTTTGGTAGACATTGCACTCATGTGTTATCTGATTAAAACTGAATATCAGCAATTTGATATTGGCCCTCCTCAAAATCGATAACTGATTTCAAAGCCATGAATATTAAATTATTCATTAATTAAACAGTTCCGCGATGCGGGTTTTACGTCGGAAAAACGTGTCTGGACAAACTGATGTTTACTTAATGGGGTCAGAGGCGTGGCTCATCAGTTAAGATTTGTTAAACATTTTGTTAGTTATTTATTTCACTCTGTTGGGATTTTTTTACAAAATCGTTTCATAGATATCAAAGGCTCATTGTGTAGAAAACATAGATTATTGATAACACACACAAGCCAATACCTACTTCTCGAAAATCATTCTCGCATATATTTGCCAATTTTTGCATGCGAATTGTCCTATGAATAAAAAGAAATTTTCTCATTAACATTTTCGAATAATAAACCCACAAACCGGGGTACTAGACGCGGTGTGATGGTTAGAAAGCTAGTCTCGCCTAAATCAATTTTTTTAATCGTTCCGCCCCAAGCAAGGCAGTACTGTCACTGGTGCGCAGTGGGCTACATAAGAGAAGAGTGAAGGGTTATATAGGAGGAGAGCGAAGAGAAATAGGAACCGAAGAGGAACCGGTTATAAAGGGAGTCAGAGAATAGGCAAGATATGAATGGAAATACTGGGGTAAAGAGAGAGTTGCGTAAGAGTAGAGTGAAAAAGGAACAAGATTCAAGGTGTGTTGGGGAAAGGATAAGAGAAGTATGGAAGTCAAGGTGATAAGAGATGGTAATTGACGTTGCATTTAAACTCTTGGAAATTGTAGCTATCTGGTAAGCAAGTATACGGAATGGAGATTTTACAGACGGGAAGTGAGAGAAAAGAGGCTAGTAAAGTAGAAGTGGCGGCTGCAGTTGGTCGTAGGGACCTGGTTGCCAGTCTTGTTTGTTGAGTAAATTCTTATAGAGGTGGCACCGAGAAACTAAGCTCGTCGGGGGAGAAGCCATGTATTTGTAGAAGACAGAGGAAAGCCACATCCCATCGGTGAGAAAGTGGCTGGAGTCGAGCTGCCAAATTGAACATTCTCTTCTGGATCCTGTCGAGAAACCCGAGATGAGTAGCAGGGGTGCCTGCTCCGATATTACAACCGTATTCAATGCAATGGCGGATGGTTTATTTGTCCATGTGCAAGATGAACGAAAGTGAGAAATACTTTCTGGCTTGATGCAGTGACCCAAACTTCCCAGCAGTATATTTAGCCATTGATTCAATGTAGTTGTTTCCCATGAGGTCGTATTGCTTTCAGGGAGACTAGCATGAGCTATGCTTATGGATGGTAGAAGGGATTGTCTATGGTGGTTGGCGGATAGCAGCTTCGTTTTGGAGGAGTTAAAATTTACGATCCACCACAGTCCACCACAGATTGACAGTCCTTCTCAAGATCAGCAGTGAGGTTATCTTTGTCCGCCTTGGCAGATTTCTGACTGAGGCGGGAGTAAATTGTGGTATCGTCAGCGTAAATGCCTACTTAAGATTTGGTCACATCAGGGAGATCCTTGATCAGAAAGGGCGTTGGGCCTAGAATGAAGTCGTGGGGGAGCATCAGATCAGATGTTACACCAATATTTAGTGACTGGTAAAGATAGAAGTGTAAGAAAAATTGCCTAACATGATAAAGTGAAGCAACCTTCCTGGCAGCAAACCTAGCAATTTATTCAATCTTTACACTTCATATCAACGAAAACATTTATTTTTTTATATATTTGAAATTACATTTCTGTTAGAAAATCAATAATTGATAGAATTTATAAAAGAAACACTTTATTAAATCAAGAGCCTGATATACGCATCGTTCATAAATTTATGTTGTAGAGCGTTGAATAATAAACTCAAATAGGAAAGATAATTGTTTGTGAAATGATGGAGATGATTTTTTAAGAGATCCTTTAAATATTTTTGGTAGATAGAGAGAACACTATGATGAGCTTTTGAATCAACCTTCTAACGTGGATCAAGTCCTTATAGAGTCGATATCCTGTAGCCCGGTGAATGAAGCACTGTCTGTTCCAGATTAACTTAGGAAATGTCTACAACTCCCCCACAGAAATTATTCATCGTAGTCTCAACAACAAATGGAAATAGTTGTAAAAAGAGACAAAAATATTCATTGTAGCAGTTTTCAAACTATTGGCAGTTATTTTCTTCTTTTTGTTAAGAATTAACATTTCACAAAACTCTGAACCGTTTTAGTTGATCTGATAATAGAATCTGTCCAGAATGGGTTGGAATATAACTTGTTTGTTCCCGGAACAATTCTATCTTATATTACAGCTTCTATTTTGGATACTACTTCGTCAATAATCTCTCCAAACATTATGACGAAATGATGCTATTCTTCACTCTTTTTTATTTCTTGAAAATCTACCCTGTTAGGAAAAACAAAGAAAACCTCTTTCCATAAACTTGTTTTATGCTTAGTGTAATCAGGAATTATATTTGCTTTCAAGCACTACTGTAATCTGTCTGTATAAATTAAATTAGTCTTACCTAAAAAATGTTGTCCTTTGTATAAACGCTAGTTTTGATTATTTTCCCCACATAGATTTCCTTTCACAGTTAGATTTTCATAACAGCACAAAATAGAAAGAACAATATTTTTAATTTTCAAAAGATGTGATTTTACTTTCTTCTACTACTTATAAAATCACAAATTATCTTAAAATACGTATCCTAAGTTATAAAAAAATTACTTGCTAAAAGAAAATGTTTTTCTCCAAGAGAATATAATCAATTCAATTTTGTGAAAGAAAACATTATTTCATATAAATGATCTTAATGGCACTTGATGGGAAATATTGAACCTTGATAAACAAATTGTCCTATTTGGAAGACATTTTTCAGAGAAAAACAATAATTGTTTCCGATGGAAACAAATAAACTTAATACGTAGACAAATAAAAAGATAAATGGAGAGTTTGAAGAATATATCTAATGATATTTGAATGTTTGGCAAACAAATTTCTTTATCAAGTCTTCTTTAACTCTCTTTATATATTTATACGAGTAAGGGGAATTTTCAAGCATTTTATCCCAAGCAAGGCAATAAGTCAACTAAGACGTAAGAGGTTATTGGGTGTAAAAGAATATAAGAAAAGGAAACATAATTAAGGAGCAAAACCCATAAAAGAAAAATAATTAGGAAGACAGAAGATAACTATTGACTTTGCAAATAAAACTAGAAAGCAAGAAGCCGGGAGAGAGTTCACCAAGCGAGAAAGGCAAAAAAATAAACTGTTAGCATAGAACTTGCAATTGCCTCTAATTATTTCAACTGTAAAATGATGAGACCTTACTGCCAATCTAGTACTTAGCTTACATTCATTAAGTAAAGCCACCAAAGAGAAAAACTCATCGGAATAATTATCATTTTTCTAGAAACATTGATAAGTGTGTTTTTGTCAGTTCAATTAAGCTTTTCATTTTATAAATGGCTTCGAACTAAAATCTAGATTTCAAAACAAGTATAAAGTCTCTTGTTTTGAAAGGGAGGAATTGTAGAAACTTCCAAGCGGCATCATTCTATATTACTTCGCAATACATAGGTTACAAAAATTCTTTATAATTTAATCATTCTTTTGCAACATTGCATTCTTATATGTACGATATTATGATATTATTACAACATTATGGTATTATTGCAAGTATATTTTTCAGAAGATTCAGTCAGTGAAGTGCCATACGTGAAACACGCTTGGGCGATCATATCTCGAAAGAGATATGACTGACTGGGCAGAAGATTATCCCGCAGTAGGTTGCCATTCGCTTTCTGCGGTAGACTGGTTGCCGACCAAGGCTATAGAACCCAATCTGTCCTGTTATTTAACCCATAACTGGGAGGAATAGCCGGATTAATACCTTTCCCAAGGGTATTTGCGCGTAAGTGAATGCAATGAATTCGGCTGGAATTCGAACTCGGTTCCCCGATTTGTCGTTCCGAGCCGATATCCAATGCACCACAACGCACATATCAAGCCAAAATATCAGATCGCTGGGAAACATTTTAGTTTGATCTCATGGTTTTCCCGCATATCCATTTTCGTGTTAAGCGTAAGTTGGGTACTAGTTATGAGCTTGGTTTTCGAGAATCGGGCCAAGCTTGATTTCTTTTTTTAATCTCTTTAGGTAACAACGGGGCGGATTACTAGCGGATAACGCCCCTAGTTTATCCATTCTTTTTGTTCACCTAGTTTATATGAATGACTTTTTATACTGGCCTCTTTTTTGTGTTTATTTTTTGTTTTTTTAGATTCTCTATCTCCGCAGTATTTTATTAATTTTCCGCTTTTTATCTTCAGAGGATTGACGTTTTACATTTTCATTCTCCCGCATTGTTTGCCTCTGCCTCGCCATTAGCATGTAGACTTCTTGATTCTGTCTATTGGCATAATATGGCAGTCATTCTCATTCTTTGAACAAATATATATCCAGTCATGTTTTATGTGAAGATGCGATATTTTGATACATTTTCAAATTGAATAGAGAGGGATAGGTTTTATGGTGAAAACTCGTGAATCGAATTAGCTATAAGTAGGACAGTTAATGAGGAACCCACCTCTCTCTCCCTCTCTCCCTTCATCCGGCCTTGTGAATGTATTTTATTTAATAAATAAAGAGTAGTATCTGTTCTCCGGTTTAAACTATGAAGAACACTAGTTCCGAGGATCCCAAACCTGTGGCAGCACATTCCTCATTGCACTATAGAGAAAAAAACTGGTTAATGCCGTTGTCAAGAGGAATAGTAACAATAAAAGCTTTGTGAGTATCAATCACTAAGAGATGAAACTGTTGTGAGAGATAATATAGGAGATTTTATTTGGTAAAAACCTATGAAATAAATGGCTCAAACAAATTTTTGAGGTAACATTTAATTTATATGGAAACACAACAAAGACAGACGAAAGGAACCGATATTTAAAAAGAAAACGTTTAATCTATTGTTAACAAACAAAAATTAATAAATTACAAACATTAAGTGCTTTGTGTGCTAAATAATGGCCAAAAACTTACATGTAAATTATCAATGAAAATTAAATATGCCCTTTTGCAATAAGAAATTATAATTCTACATAAGATCCTCAGAAAAGAAAACCATATAAAATGAAGAAAGGAGAAAATACGCACCTCTCTGAATAGTTTTCAAAGAATTGGTACAATTTTCGAGGCAAATTTTGTGCTAACAGCGAAGAATAGAACAAACACAGCAGCCGAAGACTTTTCCTTAATGTGGGATCGACTTTGATGTTCCTTTCAATTCTCGTTTGGTTGTTGTCAAATTTCTTCTGTGTTGTTTTCTGGGCTGTAGCGATCTGGGTTCCTACAGCAGTTGTTTGTCGACTTCAAAAATTAACTTTAACGAATATTACTTTAAAACTGCCATAAACTTATCTGAAACAAGGTCAATAAGTGAAGGGGACTGAGTGTGGCTGTTACGGACAAATGTTTCAAAATCAGGTTACTGTTGCCTGACGCAAGCTAACATAAATAGTTCAGATAAAAAAATATTGCATTAAAATTCTTTAATCTTCCCTGGCACATTATGAAAATTATATTATATTATATAAAAAATATTTGATTAAATGTATAATCGTCTAGGTTGTTTTGTTCTAATGCACGTTCTTTTAAGAAGTGTATTTTTATCTAGGCCAGACGTTTTGTACGAAATTTATCACAAATATATATCTTTTTTGGGGCCAGTGGGTAAAACCCGCCAAAATATATTTGAATGATCCATTTCTAGTTTATGGAAATTATCTTTCGTATATATTGACCAATGAGAGACGTGGTCTCAAACTCTAATGGTGGTGGAGGGAAAAGGTGAACCTAAATGTTTAATAAATGAGGCACAGGTCAGTAGATACAAAGAGAGATCATTTGTCAGCAAGGGAGAAGACCTTTTCGCAGCAAGGGAGGAAGGGTGTTCAGCCTCAAAAAGACATTGACATCAAGAGAACATCAAGAAGAATCTATTATCAGCCAGACACAGAGGAATGAGAGAAATTTGAAGTTCTAGGGAAAATTCTCCTGAGCTTGGACATCCTAAAACGAAAGAATTTCTGAGTAAATTTCTCAAGAACAAACTGTGTAAAAGATACTTTAAGAAAAAAATACTGTGTTTTAGACACACCAGTGGGGTGATTTGTGTGTTTTCCTTTCCTTTTGTTTGTTTGTTTTTGTTTGTTTGTTTTTGTTTTGTTTTTTTTTGTTTTGTTTTGTTTGTTTTTTTTTTTTGTTTTTTTTTCTTATCAACAGTGGTTGCACCTTTGTTTTTTACTGACTTATTATTTTCTCTTTTCGTCATTTTTAAAATCCTTGTCTTTTCCCGAGCTGTAAGTTTTCCCATTTTTAGCTGGTGATCCTTCATTATAAATTGTTGTTCTGCCCTAAATAGGCACACAAAAATACATTTTTGTGCGCATTTTGTTTCTACCTTTTTTAGCAAATGTAAACTGTAAGTAAATGTGTATTTTCTTTAAAGATTTTACGGAGTGCTTGTCTTCTATTTCATAATTTGGCGTCTATTTTGTCTTCATGTTTCTACTAAGTTTTGTGTTTGGCCCTTGGATTTGGTAGAAAGATATTTTTATATTTTATACAAAAATCATTAAATCTGAATTTAAAGAACAAAATTTTTGTTCGTTTTTTACAAGAAACTGCTGCGTGAATATTTAAGGAAATTTAATGGATGGTTAACATTTTTTACGTGTGAATAAAGTTGATTATCAAACTAAACAAAATGCATCATATTATAATTAATTCATTCTTGTTGACATCACATGGTTGTTTCTGGGTTTTTTTGTTTTTTTTTTTTTTTGCAACTCTGTAATACATTGACTTGTTCTCTCCATTACTGTAGATTTTTTGATTTTACTTCTATGAATGCCATTTTTTTACCTTGATTCACTCAAAACATATCCTAGCTTGTGAGAGAATAAAGATATGGAGTTGAAAATAAACATTTATCACATGCAACGTATAATACCATATGAGCACATAACGTAACTCATATCTTCATGGGAAGTAAAATCAAAAAAATTCAAACTCTGGACGAATCTGTTGCAATGACTTTTGGGTAGCAACCACTCTGAGAGGAAAAATTATGAATTTCAAGCTGTGGGGAATTGCATCTATATATATATATATATATATATATATATATATATATATATATGGGAGTAGCTGGGTTTGCCTATCGTCCTGTTCACATAACTCCCTCGTCTTTTGAACAGAAGTAGACTTTTATGCCGTGTTTCCTGTTCAGCATTAGGTTTCCGTTTCCTTCTAAAATCTACTTCAACACTATACTTCTAACGTCTTCGTCTGAACTCTGAAATTATTTTACTATTTATTTTCTACTACAATAGAAGTAAATATGTTCTCCCGTCGCCCGGTTCCCCTCCTCTCTGATTTGAACGGAAGTAGGATTTTATTCCTTATTTCCTGTTTAGGATTGGGTTTCCGGTTCCTCTTAAAGTCTGCTTATATTCTAACTATATTTTCATTCAATAATTAAATCCTGACATCTTCAAGTCTAGAATCTTTACTTCATAATGCCAAAAATTTCATTTTCTTTTGTTAATACAACTCAATACAGAAAACCCCTACTATGTTTGGCCTTTAGGCCTTGTATTAAACGAACATTAGTAAACAGTCTGGTCTGGGTCCCCTGCTATATGTCGTGAAATTCTCAGCAAAATCCAAAGATCTTTAATGTAAATAGTTCTGACCTGGCGTCACATGACTTCTGTCTGTCTTTTTTATGAATATTTTCATGGCTGCTCTTCTAATGTGCTTTCCTCATGTATTTAAACGTACTAATAGAATGACATTATAAGGTATAATCATTGTAGTGTTGAATGAGCTACATGTAACCGTAAGTTCTATTCTAAGAGTTTCTTTTCTCACACTTCTTACCAGTGAAACACCCTTCTGCTTTCTTGCTTCCCTGTCACCTACAATCATGAAAAGTTTAAATACAATATCAATAGCTCTCTTCTGTCTTCCAGCATAAGCACTGATTTTAGGATACTGATTTAAAATTACTTTTCTAAACATTGTTTTATAAAATGATGGAAAAAATTTACATGATTTTGTTTTGACTTAAGTCTTTTACTGTTTTATTGTTATTTGAAAGGCTTTCCGCAATAAAATTAAGAATTAATTTTCCGTTTTTGAGAAAAACAGCAAATTGGATATTTCCTTAATTTTTTAAGCAAGAATTTGTTTCAACGCTACCTTGACGCATTATATGTCTTGTATGTTTTTACCGTCATCTAGAATAGATTGATTGCATCCATCAGTCATAAATGACAACGGATATAGCCACTTCAGCTTTTAATTTAAACAGTAGACAAGTACTGCAGTTTGCTAAAAGCATTTAATTCTTCTCCGTTCATTCTTCAGCTCAGTTCAAACTTAACTTTATTTATTTTCAAAACACTAATTTTTTTTTACAAGAGCAACTTCAAAGTGGTTTGTGATAATTTTTTTTGCGACTGTCAGTTTCACTCTTTATAAGCGAATCCTTCCTTTATTATGATAATGACTTTCTCGTTTATTACATTGTTAGAAAATAAATATTTGCAAAATCTACGTCAAATCCTTACAAAGTGTTTAAACTACAAATGATTTTCAGTGTTTTCATGTAAAAATCCATATAAATGATAATTGCCATATTTTTTTCACGCCCTGCCGTGTTTGGATGAGTGGGTAGCGTAAGGATTGTCAGAAAGTGAAATCAGCGGGCCCAGTTGTAACTCCAGTAGAGACTATCGCGTTTATTTTGGCACATGCCATTCGGAAAGTCAACAATACATCTCTTCCATTCCTATTTTCATATGTGAATTAAATAAATTTTGTCCTTTAGACTTGGTCTAGAAAAAAAGTGATACGAATTCAGTCTTAAAGAAGGCAATGGAAAAGCACTCTACTATATTGCCCAAGAAGTAATGACAATCCACAGATATTAAGATAAACTGTGGAGGGCTGTAATCGCTTATGTTTTGAAATCTTCAAAAAATTCCTACGATGTGCTAAGCAGATTAGTATTTTCAAGCTTAAAAATGAATAACATTTTCTTTCTGCAACGTGAACTGTAACACTTTTATGCTAACATACTTTCGGATAGTGTTTGCTCACTTCTGAAAAAGGGTTGGGCTACAAACAAAGGAAGAACAAAAACGTAGAAAGGAAGGTATCCAGTTACAAAGCAGAAATTGAGAAGGTTGCAAATCATGCTAAAGATGACTTGGCTGAAATCTAGAAAGGCTGTGGGTAAGAAAACCGGGTAGATATCCATAGAGATTTTGCTAAAGACCACGCCATTTGAGGACACTGGCCAACCCTAGGGGTAAAGAGAGCTGATTTTAACCGCACAGTCACGTGTTGACTTCCAGGCAGATTTACCCATTGATTGTGACAGCTCGCTTTCTAATATCGCATTCGCCTCTTGAAATGTGTTTGGATGTCAGCGGAGTCTTCAGCGACGACTACGTGAGATGCCTCCCCGAAAAGATGAATTCCATTGTGCCGCATCCAATGTGTTCGTGTGGCGTGTGTATAGTTAACACTTCTATTTGTTTAGACGATTTTATTCTCGTATGGTGAAAGATAAACTGACTGTGAATATATATATATATATATATATATATATATATATATATATATATATATATATATATCACATATCACTGGAGTTCAAAACATCGGTCATTATTATTTTAACACTTTATATTACACGTATATGTATATAAATATACGGGTGTGTGTGTGCATTATTTCTCACATCTTCACAATCCGTGTACTGTGATTTGTAAAGAGTACATCTTCATATCAATAACATTTGATAACGCATTTACAAATTTCGATCTATGATAGTGATATATTCTCATCTCTGAATGTGAATCAACATATCTTTTAGATGCCAAATGTTTTATACAAATTGACTTTTAAAAGTTACTTAAAGATTTCAAAGAATTACAGTGTGTTCTTTAAGAAGCTAATATGTATACAGATATTTCCAGTTTTCATATAGACAAAAATACATTCACATTTACGCACGTAATATACAAGGAGGTGCTGAAAAGATAATTTTTATTTACTTCGCCAAATCTGACCAAACATCAGATTAATTTAAATAGATGGAATTCTTAGTCAAAGCAAAAACTTTTCAGCCTCCCCATATATAGGGAAGTGTATGTGTATGTGCACCGTATAAGTAAACGCTTTCGAAATAAAATTTATATTACCCATTCAATATTGATAACATTTCCAAACGATAAATATACAATATGAATATTAGTTTATTATATCTGTTTTTATTAGAAGTATTTACAATGATTTATATGAGATTTTATTGTACAACATGAGCATTGTTCATCATATTGTAAATAAATATAATATAATATCATAGTTATGAAAATTATTCTTTAATTTCGGATATATACAGATTTTCATGAGTTAAAAAATATATAGCCTCAAAATAGAAACACAATATTTTGAATTTATTGAAGGGACGGGATAAAACGTTGGCAGTTGTGAAAAGTTTGGAGAGAGATCACAGAACAATCGAAAGACAATTTAAAAACATTGACAACATTCGATCAAGTAAAGTGCTATAATAATGTCACAAAAGGAGTTTATTTAATCAATGATACACCAATTTGTGGTACAAGGCCGAAATGGGGAAGATAATCAACACTGTCTATCCTACTCCAAGCTAATCCGATCCACGACCCATTCATTTTAATAAATGACACTTTTACTAAAAAAAAAAACTCATCCCTCTTCATTCAATCCGGACATGTACCAAAATACCGCATTTTCACATGGGACCTATTAATACACCAATTAAAAAAATATATATTTACAATGATATGAAGGAGAGGAGTGAACTCATATAATCACATATGTAGGATAAGCCAAACATTTTAAAAAATCAATTCTGTGTTAGTGAGGTACAGTCTAACCCACAAAATGGAGAATGGCCGCTCTATTCTGCTGATAGAATATGTGCATCATACACGTGCGCATATATACATATACATGAATAATCACACATACATACATGAGGTATAGCTCACGAAACGAGATTTGAGAAATTTGTTTCACGAAGTGAATTGACCAACAAATAAAATATTTGAATAATCTAGCGTTGTAAATATAAATAGAGAAAATATTTTAAAAAATTGAAAACAAACTAAAGTCTTTAAATAAATATCAGAAAGAAAAATGTTGTGGTTGGACAATTGCGTACCGGTCATTTGCGTCCCGAACAATTGAGTACAAAGTCATTTACGTCCCTAGACAAATGTGTTCCTGGATATTTGCGTACCTCTGGTAAGTTACCATATTTTCTTAAGAGTTTATAATTGCAAACCAGCTTTTAATGATTCTAAAAAAGCAAAATGATAGTTAACATAACAATTCTGTTATCAAAAATAAAACTGCAAATAAAAGAATCACAGCGCTATTAGATAAGTATACTCCTGAAAACAAGATACATTTCGCAAAAAAAATAGCGCACAACATTCATAACCTTTGATTAATTTGGGAAACTACAATAATTCTCCATTTTTGGAATATATTTTAAACACTGGTAATCAGTCATTTCATTTATGACAAAAATAAATGTAATTTCTTCTATTTTATTCTTTTTATTCTTTTTTTTTAATTTGAAGTTTCTGTCTATGCTTTTTTCAAAATGTATGCTAATTGCCTTTAAAGGCTTCAAAAATGATCTCACATACGCAATTATTCAGGGAAAAATCTATCTAAGGAGGCAAATGTCCTGGTACGTAATTGTCTGATACACAGTTGGCCAACACGCAACTGTCCCAAAACTGTAAAATGTGTATGGCAAAGAAGTACATGAAATCTGTGATGAACGTCGAGCTACATTGGATGCTGTTCTGCGATAGATATTACGTACTTCACAGAAATAGCCAACCAACATGAGTTAGAGCGGTAATAAAAAGATATTTATTGTAGGTCACTTTAATGTTGATTATTGTATCATGATAAATTTAAATAATTATTTTAACGTTGTGGATCATGTGTTTTAGGGGTGTATACATACATACATACATACATACATACTTACATGCATACATAATCATATAATTATGAATTAAAAGTACATTGCGACACGGAAATTTCTGTTTCGGGATAGAATCTTGTCATCAGGCAATGTTGGATGTTGGTTGTGAAAATGATTTACATTTAAAGACAGAAAATCATCGGTTTGTTATTTATGCATGTGGAAAGATATAAAATTTATATGTGTGTTCCTTTTAACTAATCAGAATAAAGATTCGCTTTGAAATTTTGTCAGTAGTTTCTAAGGAATACAACTTACTTTTTCTTTCTTTTTTCGTTTTTCTTTTTTACCTTTTTCGCTCTGATTGTTAAAGTGTCAACCTACTTTTAACCTAATTTTATTTTTTATTGCTTCTCACTATAACGTATTACCTTTCATGTATCTATCTGTACCAAAAATGTCCTTTCTGCTTTCTTCATATCATGACCTCTTCTCATAGAAAACAAAAAAAGATGAAGAAAGAAAGGAAAATAACTTTTTTTATATTTTTGTTGCTCTTTTTATGATTTGATTTTGATGGGGATAAAGTGTTACTTGTAGAAAGTTAGATTTATAATTAAATTTTGGGTTTACATTATATTTATTTTGTTTGTTTATATTTTCGATTTTTACTCTATATTTATTTTGTTCATATGTTTTATCTTATTTAGTGTTTAAGTTGCAACGCATTTTTTAAGTGTCTACATTTACCCATTATTTTGTTTTTCTTGTTTAAGAGTTTATGTTGTTTTTTATACTAATTACTTCTAGTTTTTCCTCTAAGTATAAATTACAATTTTTATTAATAATATTTTGTGGGCTTCTCTTTTTATGATTTTCCACTTGATTTTGGTAAGAATATTCCTTTATTTTTTGTTCTATATCTATTTTGATTGGGTTGTTTTATTAATGTATTTTTGTTTTGAATGACATTTTGTGGTTGTTATAACTTTCTTTAGAAGTGGTTTCTGTAGCGCCTATATAATTTTTTCTTTGTTAATTTTATTTGTTGCGATAGCCTTGTGTATTATGTTATTGGTTAAACAATTGTTGTTAAGTAGACAATTTTTTTGTTTCAACAGATACATTTACTGATGTTATTTTGTGGGTTGTTATTGTTGTTGTTTGATTGCTATTGGTTTTGTTGGGCCTTTTTTATTGTACTGGATTATCATTTTCTCGATGTTAACCATGGAGCTGTAACTGATTTTGATTGTATTTTTGTCAATAAATTTTTATAGTTTGCTTAATTTCAATTATTTAAAAATATTTTCCGTACTTTTTGCTTTTATTGTATAGAGAAGTGAAATAAGTTATATTTCTTTTATGTGGATTATTTAATTGTTTCCGTCTTTATATTCTAATTTGTTTGAATATCCGCTGTTTTTATAGTGCTGTTTCATATGCTGTTGTTTATTTCTCTTCATTGAATATTATTAGGGTACTAAAATTTGTTGAAATCCTTTTATTTATGGATATGGGTATTTGCTTGAATATTTTAGGGGTGGTTGAAGTTTCTGTTAATGTATATTGGCTTGTTTCTTTTCTGTATGGCTTGTGAGCTTTTTTTGTTTGTTTGTTTTGTCGTTTTATTAATTGTTTTACCCCAAGCAAGGCTGTACCGCCGCTGGTGCGCAGGGGGCTACATTAGAGAAAAGATATGGGAATTGACATTGCATTTAGATTATTGGAGATTGTAATCATCAGGGAAGAAAGTATGCGGAAGGGAGTTCCACAAGCGGAAAAAAAGAGAAAAGAAACTGGTGGAGTAGAAGTGGCGGCTGCATTTGGTTGATTTAACTGTAAGAGGGTGAGACTTTGTTGCTAGTGTGCTTGCTCGAGTAAAGTCTTGTGGGCCACCAGTGAGCTAAGTTCTTCAGAGCAGAAGTCATGAATATATTTGTAGAAGTGACAGAGGGAAGCCACATTCCGTCGGTGAGAAAGTGGCTGGAGTCGAGCTACCAGGTGGGGATCAATCACATTACATATTCTTCCTTGGAGCCTGTCGAGAATCCTGAGATGAATACCAAAAGCGCCGACCAGATATGACAAGAGTATTCAATGCACCATCGGATGGTTGATTTGTATATATGCAATATGGACTCAGGCGGGAAAAACTTCCTGGCCGAACACAGTGACCCAATCTTTTTAGCGGTGGATTTAGTTATTGATTTAATGTAATGGTTCCACTTGAAGTCGGAAGAGAGGATGAGGCCGAGAAGGCACAGTGTATTGTTTTCAGAGAGACTCGTCTGGTCCATGCTGATGGGGGTATGAAGAACTGCCTGTGGTAGTTGACAGCAGCTTCGTTTTAGAAGC
Source organism: Ascarosepion bandense (assembly GCA_037127315.1). Lineage (NCBI taxonomy): Eukaryota > Metazoa > Mollusca > Cephalopoda > Sepiida > Sepiidae > Ascarosepion > Ascarosepion bandense. The sequence continues at coordinate 670,754 of JBBBDQ010028664.1, read as the reverse complement.
ATTAACAGTGGAGGTCTTTCTCGAGATCAGCATCGAGGTTATCTTTGGTCGCCTCGTTAGATTTCTTACTGGGGTGGAAGTAAATGGTGGTGTCATCAGCGTAGATGCTTACTTGGGATTTGATCATGTCAGGTACATAGGTTGAATGTTATATCTAGAAAATTTAGTATTTTTTGATTGGATTTGTATCTGTTGCAAATTTTAGGGTTTTGAAGGTTTTTATTATTTGCTTTCTAAATTTTTCTGTAGTTCTGTCATTACAGTTTATTAGGATTAATAGGCTGTCTTTTCTGTATACTGTATTCCTATGTTTTTTTCAATAATAGGATTTTTTCGTTTATTGACAATGTATATGGCTATGATTTCACATATTTCTTTGCCATCATAGCTACCCACGATTACGACAAATTTATTATTATTATTATTATTATGTCATTTTTCATCATATTTCGATTTCTGCTTTGGTCTCACTACCAACCAAGTCTGCGGGGAGACCTAAGGCAGGTAGTGGCGTGTTGTTATGGCTCCATTTCATGTTTTTCTATCTTCCCTATCATCCCCAGCATTACATAGATAAAGTTTTCCTTAGTGTGTGGGCTGTACTTAATAAGACAATTTTTTGTATATCTCTTAAGCTGGGGTTTCCAGGGATTCTTTCAATGTGTTGTTTTGTTCCATTTTTTATCATTCCAAGTGCACCTACTATCACTGGCACAACTCTTGTTTTCAATTTCCACATTTTTTCTATTTCAATTTCCAGGTCTTTATATTTTGACAGTTTTTCAAATTCCTTGATTGCTATGTTACAATCCGCTGGACAAGCCATATCAATTAATAGACAAGTTTTCTCCTTCTGGTTTTTAACAATAATGTCTGGCCTGTTTGCTTCAATTTTTCTGTCTGTGTAGATGGTGTAATCCCATAGAATAGTTACATCTTCTATTTCTGTAACCGGTGCTGGGTGATGTTCATACCAGTGTTTGTTTACAGATTTTCCATAATGTTTGCACATTGTCCAATGTAAATATTGCCCAACTCTATCGTGGCGATTTTTACATTCATTTGGAGCAAGCACAGAATAGCCTGAGATTAGGTGGTCTATTGTTTCTTGGTGTTTATCACAAAACCTGCATTTTGGATCCATATTATTATGCATAATATTTGCCTAAAAGTTTCTAGTGAAAAGACTTTGGTCTTGTGCTGCAAGAATAAAGCCTTCAGTTTCAGATTTTAATCCAGATGCACGTAACCATCGATGAGTATTAACTTTGTCAACATTGGATTTATTGGCACGTTCTGGATATTGGCCATGCAGAGGTTTGTCTTGCCAGCGCTGTTTCATCTGTTCAAGAGCTTTATCTTTGGCTTTCATTTTCATATTTTTTGCCGCAATAGTTGGTTCTTGGCTTCTGTTTTGCTTTTCTACAGAATCTACTAACTGTATATCTTGTTTGTATTTACTGCCTTCTTTTATTATTGAATATTTTTTCTTTCTTTCTTCATGTTGCCTTACTAATTGTATCATCCAATCCTTTGTTGTTTCTATGTATGTTAGTAAGCCAATAGTTGTTGTCTTGTATGACAATTCCAGCTGAATAAGACCTCTTCCACCTTCTTTACGGGGTATGTATAGACGGTCTACATCAGCCTTTGGATGATGCATCTTATGCTTAGAAAGAAGCTTTCTTGTTTTAGCATCCATTCGCCTGATGTCGTTTAGAGTCCAGTTTAAGATGTTAAAGCTATATTGGACAACTGGGATTGCAAGGCTATTAATGGCCATAACTCTGTTCTGTGAATTTAATTCAGTTTTTAATATCATTCGTAGCCTTCTATAGTACTCTTTACGCACTATTTCTTTCATTTTTTTATGGTGAATGTTTTCGCTCTCATTTACACCTAGGTATTTATAAGCTTCTTCTGGTTTCAATTCTTTTATTGTTACAGCAGGGTCTAAGCTAATTGAGGATGTTTCTTGTATTGATCCACGTAAAACTGTAGCTTTAGCACATTTATTCAAATTAAATTTCATTCCAATGTCTTCGCTGAAGCATTTTACAGTTTGCAGAAGACCTTCCAGCTCATTATCATTCTTAGCATATAACTTTAAGTCATCCATGTAAAATAGATGGCTTATTTTCTTTTGGCCTATTTTATAACCACATTCTGTCTTATTAAGTTGACTGGTTAGTGCTATTAATGATATGCAGAATAGTAAGGGAGATAAAGAATCACCTTGAAATATACCTCTTTTGATGTTTATTTCATCAGACCTATAGGTTCCATTTATATGATTGAGGTAAAGGGTTGTTTTCCATATAGACATGCACTGTTTGATGAAATTGATGACGACAGGCGATATCTTGTATATATTTAAAGTCTTTAAAATCCAGGAATGTGGCACACTATCGAATGCCTTTCGATAATCTATCCAGGCAGTACTAAGATTTTTCTTTGTACTGTAGCAGTTTTCCAGGATCATTTTGTTAATTAGCAATTGGTCTTTACAACCATAACAGCCACGTTTGCACCCTTTTTGTTCAAGCGGTATCATGTCATTTCTTTCTAAGAATAAATATGTCTGTTTTGTTAAAATAGATGTTAATAGTTTATATGTTGTTGGAAGACATGTAATTGGTCTGTAGTTTTTCGGGTTGTTTGTGTCACCATTCTTGGGTAGAAGAAATGTAATTCCTTTGGTCATCCATGCAGGAATTTTAGTGGGATCGTCAACCATTTCTTGAAGTTCTTTGGCTAGGTTTTTATGTGCTGCATTTAAATAATATAGCCAAAAGTTAGGAATTTTATCTATACCTGGGAATTTCCAATTGTGTGCTTTTTTTAGTGCAAATTTAACATCATCTTCTGTAATTCCAGACCATGTCTGTTCTGGTTTATTTTTCATTCGTTCTATCTCTTGCGCAATCCAATGTACTTCCTTGCTATGTTCTTTAGGGCAAGCCCATATCTTTTCCCAGAACTGTGTGACTTCTTCCATTCTGGGGGGGGGGGGGCTGTCACTTCAATTCTTTTTTTACCTATTTCCCTGTAAAATCTCTTTTGTATCAGTCTGAAAAATCTTGTTTTGTCTGTAAAATCTTGCTCTTTTTTCATAGCGTCTTATTCTTTGAGCCTTCAGTTGGATTTTTTGCTTTATTTTTTCTTTATTTGATAAGACTTCATTTTCATTCCTAATGTTATATTTTCTTTCGGCTCTTCTGCTTTTCCTAGTTCTTACATTTATTCCTCTACTCAGTTCATCCAATTTTTCTGTCTGTGTAGATGTTGTAATCCCATAGAATGGTTACATCTTCTATTTCTGTAACTGGTGCTGGGTGATGTTCATACCAGTGTTTGTTTATTATTATTATTATTATTATTATTATTATTATTATTATTATTATTGCACTTTTTGCCCATATTTTTATTGTGGTGTAATATTGATTTCCAGCAGTGTTTAATTATATTTATATCTTCGTTACGGCTATGTATTGTTTCGCCAAGTTTAGTAAGTTGTTTAGCGTGTTATCATTGACAGATGGATAGAAGTGTTTTATATCTCGCAGTAAGAAGGAGCAATTTTCTTAATTGGTACTGGTCTTAGACCAATTGATTGATTCTTTCGTATTTTTCTATTGGTTTATGTTTACTATCTTTCTTAGTTTTAGGCATAATTTTTAAAATATTTGTTGGCTTGTTTTCCTGATGTTGATTTATATGGATTTTAGTCATTTGCTTGTTGGTTCGAGTGTGACGATGTTTTATAGTTTGTTTTGTTTTTGTTTTTTTATTTAATAAATGGTTCTACTTTTTGTAGTTGTTTTTCTGTTGTCTAATTTTAGTTAAGTGGCTATGTTTTTAGCTTGGTATTACTAAACCCCACAATAAGCATCATTGGAAAAATAAGTAAGCAAATACTATTATACTAACTGAAGCTCAAGGTAAATTATGGAAAATAGAAGATACCGAAAAGGAGTTGAAATGTAGAATTTTAACGAAACCGCATGAGTGCAAGGACGCTAAAAAGCACAACACAACCACCACGGCTAGAGTACTTTGTACATGAAGATCACCTAAGGTGTAACTGACATTTGGGGTATTATTCTCTCTGTCTTTAATTCGTTTATATATATATATATATATTATTGGTATGTATTATTATACTTTAGAACATGTACAAACTACTACAAAATTGTACATTTTGTTTCGACATTGAAAGAACAATTTCTCATCGGGAAGTTAATAATGATGGTAATAAACGTTTTTATTGAAAGAAAAATTTAAAAAAAGAAAGAATTTCCTTTTAGTTTTGGAAATCTTTTAGTACGAGGTAAGAATGTATTAAAAAATAGGGACAAACTAAGAAAGAGAGCAGAAATGATGGGACATGGTTCTTTCAATGTCGGAACAAAATGTAACATTTTGTAGTAGTCTGTAGTTTGTACATTTATAATAATAAATATTCATTGCTCTATTTTTATATTGAGCACTGTTTCACAAGGTAACCAAAAACGTTTTGTCCGCTTTTAAAGGAAAAAAAGAAAATGCTTCACAGTGTGTGTAACTTATATTTAGTCTTCGAAGTAATCGCCATCGGCATCTAGCAACTTCTGCCAACGTGTCTCCAGCTGTTCAATGCCCTTGCGGTAGAACTCTTAGAGTTTTGACGCAAAGTCCGTGAGTCCACGAAGATGATTATCCAGGGAGTAGAAGAGGTGGTAATCGGATGGCGCACGGTCATGTGAATAAGGTGGATGGCACAAAGCCTCCCACCCAAGTTGCTGTATGGTATCCCTGACCACTTGCGCGACATGCGGCCTGGCTTTGTCATGGAGGAAAAGCACACCTTTGCAATTCTCCAGTGCTGGCTCCTTCTGGCGCAATGTCTGTTGCACACGTTTCAGTTGCTGTGAGTATAAGTTTCCAATGACCGTTTAGCCCGTTGGTAGCAGTTCATAATGAACCACTTGATGACCTGTCCACCAGACACAAAACATAATCTTGTGTGGGTGCAAAGACGGTCATGCGGTGTGAGGGACAGCATCCTGAGAAAACAACTAATGTCTGGAACGCTTGGGAGTTTCGTACAGAACCCACTTTTCATCACTGGTAAGCACTCGATTGAATAAGGATGCGGTACGGTGGCGAGAAAGTAGCAACACACTCGTTGTCCCTTGTGGACCTACTGCAGCGTTTGCGGAACCCACTTGCTCAGTTTGTACGTCTTACCTAGGCGGTGCAGGTGAAGTCTTGAACTGTCTTGCAAGTTTACCACATGTTAGACTACTGTTCTCTTCAATGGCCGCCTTCAGGACTCCGTCATTCAAGAACTATGGTCTTCCACTTCGAGGTTCATCATGAAGAGACAAATCTCCCGATTTGAATTTTCGAAACCAACGCCTTGCAGTACTTTTATCCACAGCACTATCCCCAAACGTTTGACATATGCGGTGAATTGATGCAGCTGCTGTTAAGCCCACTTTGAAGTCGTAAAGCAAACAGCTCCGAACAAGACTTCTAGACATCTCCATCCTTCTCACAGCTGTCCGGCTTATAACTGATGACATCGTACTCGTGTTTTTTTATAACGTCCGTTGAACGACGAAGTGTTAGAAAGAATGGCAACAAAAAGGAAATTGATGCTGAGCATCAGGAAGAGACAACTGAAGTTCCTGGGACATGCAATGAGGAAGGAGAGCCTGGAGAACCTGATACTGACTGGTCAGATAGAAGGAAGGAGAGACAGAGGAAGGCAGTGGATAACATATCTGCAGAGTCTGATCAGGTGGATGACGGAACGGGGGATGCCAGGAGCAACAGGAGCAAACATACTAAGGATAGGGAGACGTGGAGATCCATGATCGCCTACGTCCTGAAGGGACAGGGCACATAGAAGAAGAAGAAGTTGTTACTACTTCCGGCTGTCCGAATTCGAAAACAATTGCTACACGCATTTCGTAAATATTTCATATATATATATATATATATATATATATATATATATATATATATATACATTATTCTAGGTCTATGGCACGACTTGGAGTTTCATGTGTTATGCAATCATCAGTTGCATATTTCAAACTGACACTTTAATAAATTTGAATTTAAGTTCGCTCGATGTTCATGGAAATTAAATCTTATAAAGTTAAGTTACGGTTTTTTTTTTCAATGACAAGATTAAAAATTTAAATATTCTCCGGTTACATATCGATAAAAATTTTAAATTTAAATCTAAAATTTGAAAATTTTGAAGCAAATAAAACTAATATCTCAGGCTGTTCTGTGCTTGCCTCAAACGAATATAAAAATCGCCACGATAGAGTTGGGCAATATTTACATTGGACAATGTGCAAACATTATGGAAAAGCTGTAAACAAACACTGGTATGAACATCATCCAGCACCGGTTACAGAAATAGAAGATGTAACCATTCTATGGGATTACACCATCTACACAGACAGAAAAATTGAAGCAAACAGGCCAGACATTATTGTTAAAAACCAGAAGGAGAAAACTTGTCTATTAATTGATATGGCTTGTCCAGCGGATTGTAACATAGCAATCAAGGAATTTGAAAAACTGTCAAAATATAAAGACCTGGAAATTGAAATAGAAAAAATGTGGAAATTGAAAACAAGAGTTGTGCCAGTGATAGTAGGTGCACTTGGAATGATAAAAAATGGAACAAAACAACACATTGAAAGAATCCCTGGAAACCCCAGCTTAAGAGATATACAAAAAATTGTCTTATTAAGTACAGCCCACACACTAAGGAAAACTTTATCTATGTAATGCTGGGGATGATAGGGAAGATAGAAAAACATGAAATGGAGCCATAACAACACGCCACTACCTGCCTTAGGTCTCCCCGCAGACTTGGTTGGTAGTGAGACCAAAGCAGAAATCGAAATATGATGAAAAATGACATAATAATAATAAAATGCAGGGAGAATAAATCAAAGGGGGATAAATCATGGGCATTAAAAATTTTAATATTCTGCTCCCTTTCTGATCAGTCTATTTGATGACTGTTATCGTCGCATAGCAATATTTTATGTCAACAGAAGATAATATAATCTTTGATGGTGGATGTCTTTATGTTAACGTCCCTGTAACCTTTCTGAAGATGGCTCATGTGAACCGAAAGCTTAGAACGAGCATAATAAAAAAATATTCAAATATTCAAATGTTGGACAATTTTTGTCTTTATTTCCACCTGAAATTAAAGCCAAAATACGATGTTTATAACGATTCGTGATTAAACATAATAAGCATTCATTGTCTGTTATATTACGAAAACTCAATTAAATATTAAAGTTTTTAAAGATCTTCCAGTTTTCCTAAGAAAAAAAGCATTTTTAAATGGAAAGACAGAAATTAGAAAATGAAGTTGACCTTTTATAAAATTCTTTATTTTAATAGGCAATAAAGTAATCATTACGCCATATTTGATTATATCTTATTAACCTTTTTTAATATCAGTGGCTGAGGATTTTCGCTGGCTAAGGATCGACAAAGTTTGAGAATCGACGGTGGTTGAGGATCGTCAGTTGCACTGCGACAATTCGACTGATACATTGGTTTCGGTACTATTTCACGATAAACGGGAAAATCATCTCATGACAGATCTCTTGACTACGATACATATATATCTATATATATATATGTGTGTGTGTGTGTGTGTGTTAGGCAAATAAACTAAATGTAAAAATTAAATTAACTGAAGAATAATTGCTTGTGATCAATGAAATATACTTTTGATTTTTTTTTACCTTCACAATCTGATGTTCCAATTTTTTTAATAGTTTTAGGTACCTCCATAATTCACTGTAAAAGCAGCATAGCATGAAGAAAAATGGCTTCAAACTTAATAAAAACAAAGTTTTATCGTCAAAAAGTTTAAGCTATTATTAAGAGGGCGATCAAAGCATTTTTAGTTATTTTTAAATTTTTAATTCTTTCTAAAGCGTTCGAAAATTTGATAAAATATTTTTTTTGGTGGGGGGGGTCTTTTTTTTTTCTTTTGTTTTTTTTTTGGTTTTTTTTTTTTGGTTTTTTGGTTTTTTCGTCAGCGAGTGACCATATTTTAACCGGAGTTTACTGTGGATAATAGTTTCGTAATATATATATATATTTTCCGGTGAAACACACATTAATTTTTGAAATACTTGCAAAAATAAAATAATTGTCTGATTTTAATGAAACTTTCAGGACTTATTAAAAAAAATGAATGAAATTAATTCTGAAATTTTTATAGTTTGGAAATTTTAGTAATTTTTTACATCTTTTAAACACACACGCTTCCCGTAATTTCATGAAATTTCAAGAAATTAATTTCCCTTTCAAACATTTGTTTTATTAAATAAACGCAAGATTCCTTGGTGAATATAAATCCTATTTTTTTCAAACAGTTTGCCTTTTTTCCGAAAATCTACTCCAAATAGTAAAATAAAAAATGCAATAAAACTATGAAATTATTTAATTAGATAAGCTTTTAATCAATTTTAATATATATATATATATATATATATATGTGTGTGTGTGTGTGTGTGTGTGTGTGTGTGTGTGTGTGTGTGTGTGTGTGTGTGTATTAAGAACAGTATAGTCTGAAGAAAAAAATTTGATGAATAATGAATTTTTACAAGAATTGTTTTAATTTTTTTAATTATAATAAATTATATAGTTTCAAAAATATTTTTACAATCTTCAAAGTTTTGTAGGGCTTAGCGTATTAAGTTATTAATTGAAGACTTTATTTATAAGTCGAGAATTGAAAAGATTAATACAAATCTATGAGCCAAAACATTTTTTCAATAATTTTAATTTTTTTCTTTTAGAAGTTTTTTCTTTCAGATAGTTTTTTTAGTATTCTACTTCGTGTGTTACATGAAAAGCTCACGTGTTTCAGGGTTCTTCCCCTTACAAAATTGGAGAATAATGTCAATTCTGGTCAACCATACTTATTTTATCACTGGCTGTCATCAATTGCTTAACAGGTCAGAAAGCTATGATCTCCGTGATTAAGAAATACTTTTATTCTAAATTTCATGCTATAAACAATTAATACTTGTGTAAATAAGATTAAACTTAAAATTTGCTAATTTTTAAAAAAATAACTTGTCACAGATGTGTATTTTGTTTTTGCAAGATTTTTAAAACCGAGGTATCCAAACATATTGATTCATTTGTTTACATTTTCAAAATACTATGTTTAAAGATTTGTATCTCTGTTGTTTTATGTGTTACACTTTAAATATATCTTGCAAAATATTTTAGTCTGTAGGGACCTCGATTATGTTTATCAAATTGGTCTTGTGCCAAACATAACCGAAATCCCCACAATTAATAAATCAGAAGGTACAGAGTGCTTAAAAAGCATCACAGAATTAAAAAAAATATATCTTTCTTTTATAATAAAAAGATTTATTAATCATCAAATTTTGTTATTCATAAAAATTATCACTGAATGTGAAAAATTCATCGGAATTTTTTCTGCAATAATATTTTTTTAAAAGTTCAGTTTTCTTGGATTTAGGAGGAAATGTTTTTGAAGAAAAGTCTTATTGTATTTGTTTATGCATGCATGAATAGTAGTAAGCATCTTACGTTGATTTCTTGTTGCTCTCCTTTTTGTTGTTGCTGACTAAAAGTATGGAAGAAGAAATGTTAAGGTGAAAGAGAGAGTGATGCTTTAGAAATTTATCGTTTGACTTCTGAAAGCCAGCGCAGACGTTCTTTCTTTCGCTGTAGGAAGAAAAAGTGAGGAAATGAGAGAGTGAGAAAATGCGTGTCAGGCGTCAAGATAAGACTCGCGACTCTCTAAAGCGGTAAAACAAAAACAGATGTGTATATATGTGTTTTGAAAACAAAGAAGAGGATCAATTTTGAATAATTTTTGGTATCCTCTTGTTGGTCAATAAATAATATACTGTATCTTTTTTTTTCTATTTGGTCCTCCACTACGTCCGTAAATGGCAAAAATATGTGAATGAATTGTCTAATAAAAAATATTTATTATGCAAGTGTTCTTTTGATTGGCCCTAGAAAAGGTATAAGTTGTAAAATCGGATTTATTTTAGCAATCAAAATATGAAGAAATCCAACAAGTTTAATAAAAGTTTTGAAAACGAAAACGTTTCTGATTTGGCCAACTGCGGAAAAGGAAAACTAATGTTGACGATTCCGCTGATGGTGAAGTCCTTCTATACAAGCATGTTTCGGTAGATGAAGTACAATTTACCTAAATGGGAAACTACTTTTTTAAACATAATCTTAACGTGATGAATATCTATAGATCTCTTACAAAGGACATTATTTACGATTTCGTGACCGAAAATTCTTAGATCCACACTAAACAATAGTTTGAAACTCAATGTCGGTCATAACCTTGCATTATTATGCTGAAGCCCTCAAGGTAAATTCAGAGTTCGATATTATTCATCTGTTTTTATATAAAACAAAACGCGATATTTCATCTCTTACGTTATGAAGTCAAAGGAATACCAATGCCATGCGCAATTTCATTTGATCTACAGACGATGTGGGAATGCAAATCAAGAAAGATTTTCAAAGAAACTTATCGTTTATATATCTTTTGTTTAAGAAAACAGAAATATGTACCCAAGTAAAATAAAATAAAACAACATAAAGCCCATCGCCCTAAAAAAAAATTGATTATGTTTGAGAGGCTAACGGTCCTGAAAATTTAGATCTAAAATAAAATAAAAAAATATTAATACGTACATCAGCTCATTATTTAATACATGACCCTTCATTCATTGTAAAATTTTTCTCACACAAGCGCTATCTTTACAATGCTTTTTTCAATAGAAGAAAAATCTTTTGGTATGATGGGCCATACTTTCTGCGGAAACGTGTTTTCAACTTGAATTAAACTTTTGTCTATTACGTCACATATACGTAAAAGAAAAAATGTATTCGAAAAGAAAATGCTTTTAAGTTTGGTTTTATAAGGAACAGTGCATATCTGTCAAATGATATAATGCTACTGCTTTTAAAAGCTGAAAATAATGAAGAAAAAACAACAAAAAGCAGCCAAAAACTTCAAATTCGCTTCATGCAAAAATTTTCATAAATTTGGAAATTTATTATATTTATTTTATTATATTCTGTATATTTGGAGATGTGTGTGTGTGTGTGTGTGTGTGTGTGTGTGTGTGTGTGTGTGTGTGTGTGTGTGTGTGTGTGTGTGTGTGTGTTTATTGATTATTTAGCATATATTTCAAGTTCATTTTGTATTCATAAGTCTATTGTTGAATATTTTAAACAAGTGTACATGATGGCATATATTTCTTCTTGGCATAATCTTCAGGCATCACCACAATTGTAAGGTTTGACTTTTTTTACTATACTCCATGTTATACCAACGTCTTTTCCATTTTTCAGTTTTAATTTCCACACATAGCTAGTCAGTTCGGTACAATTTTTTAAGGTTTTCCAGCTTAAACGTAGATTTATGATTATTCCATCTGTTTTTAAAAATTCTTTTTGTAGAACCCAAAATATTTTTTCTTTGTCCATCTGTATCATGTACCGCTGCTTTGTAAATAACCTCTTCTGTTTCGCAAAGCCCATTAAGTGGGCATTTATTTTTGTCCCTACAATTACCTTCTTTATTAGTGATGTTATGTTGCACGTTATTATTTAGGTTTTGCTTTTTATGTAATTTTATAAATTACCAGTACAGTTATAACTATCTCATTAATTTAATTTTGAATGTGTAGTCCTATTAATTCTGAAATTTCGGCCCGGTCAAACGAGGCTTGTGGGACATCAAATGTCCCTTCTTTTATCCATGCTTCACCATTGTGGGATAGTATGGATTTTAAACAATGTAATATTATATTTATATGATCGGATGGTATATCTATGTACCGTTTAACAAAATTTAAAGCTTCCATCAACCCTTTTTCAGATATTGATGGGTAAAAGTTTTTATGACATATTTAATGTAAGCATATTTACTTTTGTTTTTATTTTTTTGAAACCAAGAAATATAATCACCTGTGTCTTTCCGATGATTGGTTTTTAGTATCAATCCTCTGTAAGTCACATATGTTTTTAATATTTAATTTAATATCTAACATAATTCACTCTTGTTGGATTTATAATCCTGTACGTACGGCTATTGGGAAATGTATCTTTATGTTCTTTTATCGTTAAGAAAGCTTGCTTGCCGATCAAACTTTGTACCCTGTTGCTTCAACCCATCTTGTCTATTATCCGTTTTGCTTCATCGTTTATATATTCAATGTAGAAGTCTGGTGCTTTTTATAATATTTTGTAACTTCTTTATCTTTTTCTCGTATTCCTTATTTGATATATGTTATTAGATTTGTCTATCTTCATAAGGATATTTTGTAATACTTTCATTCTTTTTTACTTCAGTGTTTAATAGTTTTTGGAAGTTATTATTGTTTTGTTTTTTTTATTTGATTTAGTCTATTATGCAAATAATATCTTTTTAAAATTTAATTAATTCTTTAATTGCAGAGGTTAACTCCTGCTTTTAAATTTCAAATTATTCAAGTTTTCCCTTTCTCTTGCATATATATATATATATATATATATATATATATATATATATATATATACAAGGTGTCTCAAAAAATGTATACACATTGGCTGTCATTATTGTATTCAGTGATTGAATCTGCAAAATAAACACAAACAGTTTAATTATTGGCTATTTACAATTATCTAAAATTATTTATAAATGGAACTTTGTATGTGTGTGTGTGTCTGTGTGTGTGTGTGTGTGTGTGTGTGTGTGTGTGTGTGTGTGTGTGTGTGTGCATCCGTTACCTATAGACTCCAAAACGGCTGAACCGATTTTCTTGAAATTTTACACAGTTGTACTATAAGCGTCTGCGAGTGTTCTTAGCTAGGTTTTGTGTCGAGGTACCCCCAATAAATATCGAAAATCGATAATCGAAAAAATCGGTTTATAGACGGAGTGGTCCGATTTTAATCAAATTTCATACACTCATGGACAAAGACATAAGAAACGATATTCAGAAGTTTCAAGATTGCAGTTCTTACAATAGTGCAGAAAATCGATAATATATATATATAAAAGGCAAGATGTTTGTGTGTGTGTGTCTGTTTATCTGCCTCTATGTCTGTATTATTTAAGCCCTTTTATTTTAGTTTTTGCTTCGGGTTTGGCTCTAAGTAGGTATAATTGTAGTTCTTAGTCTCAGCCATGATACCATTTACTCAGAGGACTTATTTAGCCTTCAAAATTCAGTTTACGACGAGAAACACTTATTTGATATCGATACCAGGAAATCAAAATTTGACTTACATCAATTCATTTTGTGTATACGTTTTTGGGACACCCTATGTATATGTTACTAAAGTATCATACGGGATACACGCTTGAGTGATCAAGTCTCAAAGCAGATATGACTGACTGGGCAGAAATTTTTCCTACAGTAGGTTGCCATTACTTTCGGTGGTAGACTGTTTGTCAACCAAGGCAACCAAACCCAATTTGTCCTGCTATTTAACCCATAGCTAGAAGGCGAAGAGACGCATTAATATATTTTCCAAGGGAAATAAATAAGTGAATAGTGAAAGTATTACTAGAAATAAGTAAATGAATTCCAGTACTCATGGAGTTATTACGGGAAAGTAAGCAAGTGAATTCCAGTATTCACTTAATTATTACTGGAAATAAGTAAGAGAATTCCAGTATTCACTTACATGAATACTAGAATTCGAACTCGGCTCTCTCGTCTCGAGCCAATATCGTCTGCACCACACCACAACGCACATGTTATACAAATATATTCACAACGGTATTTATTAAAATAGAGAGAATATATATATATATATATATATATATATATATATATATATATATATATATATATAATCATGTCACCCTAAGCAAGACATTCCACTGCCACTATAGCGCAGGGGGTTACATAGAGCGACTGGGTATAAGAAATGTCAGAAGGAGGGTGATAGATGAGTTAGGATGTACATAGGGAGAGAGTTGGAGATAATGGGTGTGAGTTAGTGTGTTAGGAGGTGTCTATTGACCCTACATTTAAACTCCTGGAGGTTGTAGCCGTCGAGGAAGCAAGCATGCTGAAGGGAATTCCACAAGCGGGAAGTTCGAGAAAAGAAGCTGTTGGAGTAGAAATTGCGGTTACATTTCATCGGTTTCACTGTAAAAGGGTGGGACCTAGTTGCCAATCTAGTATCTCGTGCAAATTCACACCTATATATATATATATATATATATATATATATATATATATATATATATATCAGCATGCCTTGTGGGCATAGAAGAATCCAAAGGAGTATCCTTTACATATAATGGTAGGATAACTCTCTAAGAGAGCTCTAAACATATATGCATATAAATACATATAGAGCAAATATAAGATCATGTAGAATCCTTCGTTGAATAAAGACGGAAGCTAAAGATGGCTCGCCTGAAATAGGCCTATACTTCCGAAGTACCATGAAATAACGCGTCTGTCTTAATTTTCTTATATATATATATATATATATATATATATATATTTCACTACTTGAGGACAATTATTGTAAAAATAAAATAATAAGGCACTGCTAATGAGCAAACACATGCCAAAAAGTTCCATAACTGGTAGTAAAGTCTAATAATTGGTATATATATATATATATATATATATATATATATATATATATATATATACAACAGTCTTTATTCGAATAATTAGTTCAGTAATTACACGGGTTGATTTTTTAAACCCCTTACTATTCTAAAACGGTGTCATACGAAGAGTTTGTTTTTATATCAGTTTTAGTAGACCTCGTCTCTTCATATTTAATACGACGTACTGAAAAATCCAGAAATTATTAGATTTTTTAAATTTTCTTCAATGCTTGAAGAACTTTATCACTGAGAATGTCCGTCTTAGTTATGACGATAAAGTACATCCGGCAGCAAGGCCTCTGACGTGGACGCTTTGAATAGCGTGAAACCATTACTTAATTCGAGTCGTTCCCAGATCTACCCTGACCCAGGGTGATAGCACCTATTAGGGTCCCAGCTAAGAGCAAATAAACTCTTAAACTTGGGTCAAACCATGAAAACATAAACTACATTAAAAAAAATTACCATCAATATATTTTCATAGTGAAAAAATAAAAATTCTCATCAGTACATTATTGGAAAAAAACTACCAGCAATAATTTTTTGTAAAATAATGTCAAAGTTCACAAGAAATTAAATTATTATAAGATGTTGATACGTCTTTAAACAAAAAAAGACACACAACCAGAAAGTTATTTGATTTTCGTTTAGAAATTTTATGAAAATTGGAGCAAAAAGGATACACGTATTTAGAATGAGAAAGAAACAGTTAAAATTTCAGGGACAAATAATAAAGAGAGAAGGCTTGGAGAATTTGATATTCACGGGAGGCAGAGGGAAAAAACGAGTAACCTACGTAGTGAGCTTGTGTAAATGGATGGGAAAACAGGGAGTAGAAGGAATGTAGAGACAAAAATTACTGAAAACTACAAAGAATAGAAAATCAAGGAAAGTCATGATCAAAACCTGAAGGGAAACGGCACACAAAAGAAGAAGATTGTTATTAAGTTTTCTTGCTGAACAGAGAAGAAAACTATGCCGGGAAAGAAAGTCAACTGAAAACACTTAAGTCATATGTCCCTTCAAGCAATAGGCTATCTGGCCAGCCAATAAATAGCTCAAATTTTTTAATCACTTCACCCCAAGTATGACAATAATGTCACTACAGCGCAAGGGACTACTGAATGTGAGAGAATATGAGCAAGACATTATTAAGGAAAGAGAACAATAAAAGAACAGAAATTAGGAAAACAGAAAATAACGACTGACATTGTGTTTAAATTTTTAAAGAACGTTTTGACTGGTAAGCAGGAAGCTGGAAATGGGTTCCACAAGCGAGGAGTACGAGAGAAGAAACTGACTGTAAAATTTATGCTTACGTCTAGCCATCCCAACTGTAACATGATAAGCCACTGTTTCCAATCTAGTACCGCGCTTAACTTCATAGAGTCTAGGTACCATAGATGAAAGTTCATCAGAACAATTACGTAACGTTACATATACGAATAAAAATTATTGTAAGCATCTGGTTTCGAAAAGAGGAGAAAAGAATTCCTATTAATGATCATTACTAAATGTTGAGATTTGTGATATCGAATTTTTCTATTCTTTCACACTGAGATGATGGCTTCGAGCGAATTTTAAAATGGTTTTCGCATGAGCTGATATAATTACCGCGATTCTGAGAGGAAAAAATGCTTCACTGATGTTCCTTAGATACAGATACACATTCGCAATGTCTAATTCCCATATACGTGCACATTTACGTACATATGCACGCAGCAATACACACATGGTCACATACCGATGCTAGCGTTCAGATCAAATAGTTGCTTCTAAAGTGTGCAAAATGAATTTTATTTATTTTCCTTTTAATATATATTTTAAAGAAAGAACAAACATATTTTTTCTTGTTGTAGTGATGTTTAAACTAAAATCACTTGTCTACTCGGTGATAGGATTAGAGAAATTTAAATCCATTAAGAAAGGTCAGTAAAGATCACAGCGCATGGGTGCATTAAAATGAATCTTTGAAAACGAGAAGATATACTTATTTACCGTGAAAAATATTTTGAATCCGTGAGAATGGTAATGACTATAGGCGATTTCGAAACGAAACTTTTTCTCTTAGCTGTGGAGCTCACATTAAATCAAACATTTTTTATGATACTAAATTAAACATTTAAACATTACTCAAATTAAATCAAACATTTTTTATGATACTAAGTAGCCTGAAATTACATGACTGAAATTTACATCAGTTGAAGATTTTTGTTTCTATTTTTCGTTTTTAACTTCTGTTCTTTTCTTCTAATGAAAACAGAATATTCATTAAAGTAAAAAGAAAATAAATTATGAGGGATGCTCCGAATATAATGCCAGCTATTTCGACCCACGACGGCAGAGCTGGATTTTATGATATAGCAGTAGAGGTTAAATTTTTACACCAATAACTTATTCTTTACTTTTTGCTAGTAAGCTGAGTGGCGGTCAGGCAAAATGACATCTGACATAAAATAGCGTTGTGTTACTCCATATAGAAAAATATTGTACCTACTGACATTCTTCGAAATTTGTTGAACATCATGTTTTCCTACACACGTCTCCTAAAAGAGAAACCATTGTTTTATTTACGTTTTATCATGTGATCCCTTGCAAATACTCATTCTACTCATCATTCTTCTTCTTCTTCTTCTTCTTCTTCTTCTTCTTCTTCTTCTTCTTCTTCTTCTTCTTCTTCTTCTTCTATATCTAAACAGCTAATAACAGTACGATTATATTACATTCCTCTTTCAATATTTTTATTCAGTCTTTTATTCCCTATTCAAAGTTTAACGAAAGATAAATATTATTGAGCGGGGAGCGTGGTTAAAAAGCTCTCAATCAAAAATTATCAAATGTCTGGATTATTTTTGTTTTTACTTTGTAAGGGTTTCTTACTCTGGCTGAGAACTTTTCAGGACCTCTTCGTGATAAATAAGGTTTTGGAATTATCATCACTTATAAATTACAAAAATGCTCATATATTTTATAAATATATACGAACACACGTGAACAAAAACCATTCATTGCAAATGTTGTTAAACAAAGTAATGCTTTTTTAAGTGATTTGGTTCATCAATATTTACGTCTTTCTTTTGACTGTACATCAAAATCTAAATAACTGAACGCTTTCTAAATCGTTTATAATCAGCTTTATTTTAACAATGCAAGATCGGTTTTTGATATAACAAAAGTCCGGTGGTATTTCTTGTTCGTTTCTAAAACATCTACTCATTCTTCTGAAACTATTTTCAAAGAAGAGGAACTTGATATTTCCCTCTCAAGAAAAGAATTCACATGTCGATTAGGACTGAAGGAAATTGTATGTCAAACAATTTAACCTTCATAAGGGTATTGCATTGTCATTCTATAAAAAATGATCGATGTGATCTCGCTTATATTGAACCTGTTTTACTCTCCTTAAGTATAAGTTTCTTTCAGCTCCAATCAAGCTAAAGAAATTACTCTGGCACCATCTTTACAATCGTTATTTCTCCTTTCTTTAGTTTAGCATAAAATCTTTAGCGCGAAAGAACTTATAGAAAAGAGACCTTCAAAACGTCGAGTTTTGCAAGTTCTGACATGTTTATTACAGTAAATTTGATGAGTTATAAAGAAAATTTAAACTCTGAAAGAACTAACTCAGAAAAGGGGAAGAAAAGAGAAGTTAATAAAATTACTGTACTTAATTTTTTAAAAATATATTTTAACTTACACCAAATCAATGCCGCCATTGATATGCCTCCAGATGCCTGGATATAAAAAACTTTTAACATTCACCATTTATTTATTTTTACACTTAGAGTTTTATGAACAGATTTGCTTTTTTCTTAATATCGATTTTTATAAGTAAAAGTTTTTAGAAAGTGTGGTATGATCCATTTTCTCCATTAATGTAAAAACCCAGACTAGGCTATGCCGAAGAGTAGAATCTCGTCTGGGGTAAATAGACAAGTGCCTATTTTTAAAGTAGGGCATTCCCAGCAGACCCGGCATATGCGGGGTCTACGGATAATACCTTACTGTAAAAGTCGGCCACATTCTGCCCTTGTGGGAATGCTCGGGTAAATACAGAGCTCATCAAAGCTCTAATAATTATTGCACGAATATGTACAAATATGTCACAAGGCCAAAAATGGGAAATAGGAAAAGTTGGTCATCATTTGTCTCAAACTTATTTAGCCACAATCATTGACCCAAACATTCCACTTAATAATCGTTGCACCAAAGCAAACCATCTTTACTTTTCATTCTTGCTTTCCATTCTTGCTACAACCACCATAATATCTTAGAGATTCCATGAACTCCTAACTAAACCCCATATGTACATTTTTACTGGGAAAGGAGAATAGAATAACAATTTTAAAAAATATATAACCCCCAATAAATATTTACAATGGAAAAACAAGTTTTATTTTCAAGAACCAAAACAAAACAGAGTTATTAATAAAACCCAACAATCTTTAATATATGGCAGAAACATTAGTTAACTGGCCAAAATTAATGCGGAACTTTTTAACAGATATTCTAACAATCATTCGATCAAACACTCACTTACCCATACATTCATCCAACCATAACAACAAAAGCAAAAACACACACTCGTAAAAAACAAAAACGAAAAAGCATTTTTCTATTACGTCAGCATTTTTCTATTATGTCAACAATTTTCTAAAAAACCAAAAAGTGAAAAATAAACGCATTTTGTTTTTCACTTTCTTGCATTTCTGGAAAAATCTCACCAAAATCTCAGATATTCACTGAATTCATTTTTCTCGTTATCAAAATGAGTTGAACATCATAGCAATCAAAGTTGAGCTTAATATTTCAAAATCTCTTTCATTCGACGCAATTCTATTTAACTACGTTGATTAAAAACTTAATTAACTGAACTTATTTTTTTATTCACAAATTCAGTTCCTGTCACTTCACTGACGTCAAGATCTACAAATCTAAATCTACATATTTTTATAAAATAGATTTTATTCAAATTCTATTTAAATTACTTCATATCTTCGGCTTACACTTTTTTCCTATTATCCAGTTTTGTTGTCAGACAGAAAGGTAATAGCCATCGTGACACAAGTGACCAATTTAATTCTATTCAAATTGCGTGTGTAAATATATATTCGCGTGTGCAGATGTATGTTCTAATTGAATGACGAGCCTAACAATGTTTCTATTTTTTTAACTTGGCTCGTGTCGCCTGTCTTTGTTGTGTGATCATATAAATTATGTCACGTCAAATATTTGTTTGAACAATTTTTTTTCATAGAGTATTTTTTACCAAAAAATGCTATAATACAAGCAACGTCCAAGAAGGATTTTCGTTGCTTTTCTTAAAAACAAACTAATATACTCTGAGATTAACTTTGTACTGTATTAATACTTGATATTCAATTTTTGTATAAAATATCACTCGACGAGACAGCTATCTAATAACATGTAAGTTCTTCCTTGACCTGAATAATAGAGATTTACATGATGTGGTATGGAGTTCATGAGAAACTCGTGGTATTACGTATATACCTCTATCCAGACACATTACAGGAACATCTATATTTGTGTAGTATTTGTTGGGTGTTGATCTAAAGGATTAAGTAAAGTCTGTAATATACTCCATATATGACGAAATAATAGTAATATGCCCCACATATGACGAAATTAAGTGTGGAAGATGAGTCTGTCTCCAGTAGAGTATTTTGATGTAAGTTGAGTGTTCCTGGAACCAGTTTTGTGTCATCCGCACACAATAGCGAGGCGCATTATTTAACTGGAAAAAACCATCACCACCATTATGAGCCTAAAAGGGTGTAAATATTCTGCAACAAGATCTGTGTATATCGCACCCATCAAGATACATGTGGTTATAGCGAACTTCAACAAGATACACCCCACATGATTACAAAGCCACTGCCAGTTTATAGAATAATCTGCTTATAAGCTAGATCCTTAGTCTTGTAAGGTCTCACTCACAAACAATCTCAGCCCTCAACCCAAAAGAGCTGGAAATATAACTCTAACTAGGCAAGGCTGCATTACTTTCTATGAGCCAAAGGAAACTTTGCTGCGGTTGCAAACTCATAGAAATACAACTCTATGAGTGAGGCATCCATATAAAAGGAGTATGTAATTGCTTTCTCAGTCGCAAATGTGATAACAAACGATAAGGTCTGTGAGATAGGTGTTCAAAGCGGCTACTCACTTTACAGGTTGGGATTAAGGAGTTATGTTCCTCGGAGCTACTTGTTACAGGGTGAAGGCAGACCCTCGAAATTTTGATGCCACCCGTTAGGGTTACTAAACCGCATCGTAATGCTGAGATAGGTAAAGGAGTAGTAGAAGAGTTAGTTGAAGGGAAAAGCTGATCTGCTAATCTGTTGTCATCTTCTTTTACGTGCCATGTCTCTTCAAGATTTTTGTGGTCATAGCCCTCCACTTCTTCCTGTCCTTGTAGTTATTTTGTCCTCATATTTCTTCCAATTTCTGCTCTGCCATCTATTTGTTTAGGCTCATCAAGTATGTCACGTGCTGTTTCCCCTGTTTCTCTTTCCCTCTACGCGCCCTGTGAGTATCAGATTCTTCAAGCCCTTCTTCCTCATTGCGTGTCCTAGAAACTTTAGCTGTCTCTTCCTAATCTTAAGTTTCCTTTTCCTTTTCAAAACCCCGGCATTGCTTACATGTTTGGCCTCTGGTATCCTCAGCATCCTTTTGTAGAATCAGATCTCTGTTGCTTCGATTCTTTCCTTCATCCTGGAGGAAATTGTCCAGCATTCACTGCCATATAATAGTACAGGCATCACATAACAGTCCAGTACTGTTTCCAACGAAATTCTCTCTCTCTCTCTCTCTCTCTCTCTCTCTCTCTCTCTCTCTCTCTCTCTCTCTCAATGCCATAAGTGGCAGAAATTGTTCCCAAATGCCACTTACCTACCTATCTACCTACTTACCTACTGACCTACCTACGCAGGCCGTGCAGGAGAGATTCTGAATAATTAACGGAATATGTTGGTGAAAGTGTCCGAGTCTTCATTTCTCGTCATAGCTTTCATTTTCACCTTTCGTTTCATTGTTAACATGCAACGGAACTTTTTTTTTTATGCACACCGATACGAACGAGTATAGAAACAGATGGCTTTTTCATTGCCTGGTGGAGTGAAAAGCTGAGAGGTGACAGAAATAATATACCATCTACCACGCTACACTAACTATTCCTCGGTAAATTACCTCCACTTCATGCCTACACTATCACAGCTAAACTACATTTTTACCAATTATGTCACTCATACATCATCTGTCCGTCGTTAAGGGATAACGAAAATATCCATTAAACAGCTTTATGTAATTATTTCAATCCTTAATTAATTTCCGGAAAATTAAAAGGACCTGCACATTTTCCCGAAAAAGATTTCGAGAAGTAAGCTTAGCTAACCCAGCTATGAGTTTAAATAGCAGAGTAGACTGTATTCTCTAGCGTTGGGTAGCAGCCAGTGTAACGTAAGAGAAACACTGAATTATAAATGTAAGAGAAAACAACAGGAAACCACTCTTCTGTCTATCTCTAATGGTAATTTGCAGACATTGAAAAAAGGGAAAATGTACACAGATATGATCGCCTGCGTCTTAAAGGGATTTATTTTTCAAATTAAGCCTGTCATAATATTATTAAAACAGACAGACTAAAATGTCTTAGCCCATTTATATCATTGTTTGGTCATTAATTGTTTTGCCATCTAACCTGTTTGCTTTGTTTGTTACAATGACAAACGTTGTAAAAAATAATCTTCCTTTATCTTCAGCCATATAGTTTGTTTGTTTGTTTGTTTTTTCGTTATTAATTTATTCTCGCAATCGTTTGAGCACAAAACGCACTTCATTTAAGTAACTTATTAATTACTGAATTGAAAACGTTCTATTTAGTAAAATACCAGTTGCTTGTCGTCTCCATGTCTGAATGCTTTATATAAAAATAATAAATAAAAGTAATATTTTAGTCGTACACTTTCAAAAGAAAATTATTGTTGTGTACCCAGACTCACCTCAATATGGATTCACCCACTGCTATATTAATAGGTGTGTGATAGCAGTAACGGGGAAACTACCAAGGATTATACTGGATTCGTAAGCTCTGTTGACTGTACCTTCTTTGTAACCTTTCATGTAAATACATCTTTCTTTAACCTACACCTCGTGTTCCGTGTTATATTTCCGTGGACCCACTTTTAGTTCCACATCAGTTATGTAATGCATATTTTTAATTTAATGAACATATTAAAGATAGATAGATAAATAGATTTTAAAAAGTTGTAAATTTGAAAACCTTTTACAAACACGATAGAGTTGCAATGAAAATGTTAATATGTGGTTGTGCATGCACGTTTAAAGTTTATTTGATAAACGATTTTAACAACCTGTACATTTTGACCTTTTAAAGATTTCGACCTTTTAAGGATTTAGAGATATTAGTAATTAAGGGAAAAATTAATAAATCAGTTTCTTCTTAACTAAGTTGACAAAACATTAACCTATTACTAAATAAATATACTTGTCTCACAATTATTATATATTATTCGATAAAACACCGCATTTTTAAACAATCGCCCTGGGAAGATTTGTTACGTCTAATACATAATGTCGGGGTGCGTTACATCTGTGTTCTCTTTGAAATGACAATTTCCCTTGAATCTATTGTCCTGGTAAAAAGTAAAATATAAAAGTAAAATATATAAACAAAAATAAAAAAAATTCAAGACATTTGTGCTTTCCTTTAAAACTCTCTCTCTCTCTCTCTCTCTCTCTCTCTCTCTCTCTCTCTCTCTCTCTCTCTAACACACAAATTCTCTTTTTATGCTTGTTTCAACCTAGGAGAAGGCAACCTTAAAATAAATAAAAAAACAGTGAAAGAAGAAGAAAAGACTTAATTATTATCCTCCACATATCTACTCTGACAACGTTAATGGTGTGTAACATAATGTCACACTTTAATGACGCCTTCTTTGTTCCACTTGCGTCCAAAGAGTGTCAAATTCTCCAAACTCTCTTTCCTCATTATGTATCCTAGACATTCAAAATGTCTCTTTCTGATTCTACGTATTGTTGTTTTTTTTGGGGGGGGTTGTTTCTATTTTCTTTAAAATGTCCTCGTTGCTCACATGTTTCATTCATGGTATTCTCAGCATCTTCCTGTACTTGCCGCCATATTTTTTTAAACAAGCTACTTTATTACTAAATCTATTGTTTATTAAAATTTCGTATAAAATTATTTATAGTTTTATCATCATAAAATGTACACGCGAATGGGAAATGCTTTCACATTTTTCTTTTCATATGAATTTTCCTTAAAACCAAAAAAAAACTTTGTTAAAGAGTTTTCGGAATGTTATTTTAGTTTTAATTTTCTATGTCTACTGCGCTTTCCTAATACAAACCTGAGTCTATAATTGACAGGTCACATCTAACAACAGATCATATCAGGTTTAAACAAAACTGCATTTGGAATTCATTTATTGAATTTGAGTTGGCATGGGTAACCTTTTTCGATCAGCGGTCGGCATGAGATACGGTTTATCATCAGGTTGGTTGCACTACTAACAAATTCAAATTAATTTTTCGTTGAAGATATATCAGCCACACACTAAATCATCTACTTTAAAAATGGGGAAATGTTGATTTTTATTTGGAGGAAATAGTTTTCTATAGTTACAAAATTTAAGTTTTTGTATAATATTGATGACAGAGCGATTAACACTTGTCCTGTGTATGAATTGTTTTTAATTTATTTGACTGTACAAAAATATTTTTAAAGAAAAATATATTTCAAGTATAGTGAAAAAAAATTTTATTTATAAAGCTAAAGATGTATAATACTATGATCTCCTATAGTTTAAAATGGTTTAAAATACAGAAAAGGTTACCTTCAACGAAAGGTTATAAAATTCAAGAAACATTGCACTTAATCATTGTTTATGTGTGTGGCTATGTATCAGAAGGATGTGCGTTGTGGTGCAGTGGATATCGACTCGGAACGACAAATCGGTGAGTCGAGTTCGAACTCCAGTTGAGTTCCTTGCATTCACTAACGCACAAATACCCTTGGGAAAGGTATTAATCTGTCTCGTCCCTCCAGTTATGGGTTAAATAACAGGACAGATTGAGTTCTATAGCCTTGGCTGGCAACCAGTTTACCGCAGAAAGCAATGGCAACATAGTACAGATAATCTTTTGCCCAGTCAGTCGACACATGATCACCCAAAGTGTGTATCACATATGGCACTTAATTGACTATGTATAAGACTTAGTGAGTGAACACGTGAGAACGGAACAAAATTTTAACAAACGTTATTTCCCTCATAAAATTAGACGTGCCTATTCAGAAAATCAAACAGGCCGCATTTTTCTCATGTCTGATTTAGACAGATCCCGAGATATGTTGCATCCTCTCCGCAAGAAGAGTTTTTCAACTACAAAATGGTCCTTGGTCTCATTTCTTTTCAATTTAGATCATCCCCATTCTCAAAAGATATTCGCCTGCAGGCTACATTCAGATAAATGTCTAACTTCTTCGTGTTTATCCTGCAATAACCTTTTAACGATTAAACTTCATATTTCATTTTCTGTTCTTTTAGTGACTCGATTTTTTTCAAGTCTTATCGTTTAATCAAAAATTACTTCCAACGACACTAAATACAAAAATCATTCACCTATGTAACTAGATGGGAAAATAATAATATAATAAAAAGTTTAGCTTTCAACACTACCTTCAAAAAACGTTAGGAAAAAAAACTACGATCAGTACTAAAAAGAGCCATAACAGTTACTGGAGAAACTTATTAATAAAGAAAAATTTAAATTTCACGCGTCAAGCAACTCTGTTCGATTAATGCATGTCGAATATATATAATACGGCTATTCTCAACTTTATTATTGTCATTTCTTATATTTAACATGATTTTTCAGGCCTACGGAATACAATAAATAAAATCTACTGTGATTTTCCTTGCATTTTGATCATGCTTAAATAAAAATGTGTAAATAACACAATTAGTCCTTAAACTCTTACATATGACAAAAATTGATCCATGAGATGATCAAAAATTATAAATGGCAAAGATACATACATTTACTACTAAAAGAAGAACACAATGTTTCGGAAATTGAAGTAATCCAAACACATTTGAAATGATACATCGTATTGCTGCATATCGGAAAATAAGATAGCAACAGCCTTGGCATGTGTTTCAATTTAATCAAAATTAAACATACAGATAATATAGCTGTAAATAATCAACTGTGCAGATCAATACGCGCACGCGTTCCAACATAGACGTATCTGTAATGTAATCGAAACTGACTTGGCATCTCGACTTCAGACATTTTCTCATTGACGCGACATAGATTCCCTCCGTTTATTCTACAAATATTTTCATGTCAACAGCTCTGACAAGTTTCTTTTTCCTCTGGTGCTCGAATACATAAATTGAAGTCTACTACTAGATCGGCATTTAGGTTCTACACTTTTACTGTTGAAATAGCTAAATGCAATCGCTAGTTTTACTCTAACAGTTTATTTTCTCGCGTATCTTACCTGTGGAACTTAATCCGGTTTACTTGCTTCCTTATAGCTACACGCTTCAAGAATTTAAATACATCAATCGCCATCTTCTGTTTTCTTGAATCCACTTCATCTTTTGTCATTTCTTCAATTCTCCCTATTCTCAGTCTTCTCTTTCACTTTCACTCCTTGTAACCCCATGGGCATTAGTGGCATTCCCGTCTTGCTTAGGATGAAATCATTAAAAAAAGCCTTTTATTATTGGTACTCTGATTCCATAATAATACACTGTATATGCTCTTGAAGCTTTCATAAAGGCATGTACTCTCGTCGGTATATGATCGTATATATATATATATATATATAGCAGATATTACCCTGATACCACTCTTTCTGCACATCTAATTACAATACAGTAAGAGATATACGTGCACTAATTGAATGAACCAGGCGTTGTCCCATCATATCCTGTATATATTGGCTTAGTTTAGATCATAAGCATGGAGCACCCAGTGAGGGCAGAAATTGTTAGTCACTTGTCATGGTTAAATGGATTAGATCGTTAATCATTACCTAAAATATTTGTTTAAATATTGGCAATTCTATTATGCCGTGTCGTTGACATTTTAAATTAGAATCTGTATATTCTATCATTGTTATATTTCTCAAATTATATGCATATCATGATATTATAGCGTGTGTATTTGTGTGAGGTGGGTTTTGAGGTGGGCGCGTGTTTTTTTCTTTTCTACCCAAGTTGATCGTTGTTCAAGATTGTCAATCACTGCACAATTTTAGTTTTGTTCTTTCTTTAGTTTTGTCCCAAAATAATTTGATTTTGGTAGTGCCATTTTTTCTACAATTACGTGCTTGTAAAATTTGATATATTTATTTTGGTACATGAGAATTTTTCTGTTATTTTATGTGTCACATATCTTCAAGATGTAATCGATCATAGCTCTTCATAAATTCCTGTCCTGTTTAGATCTTAGCAATGTTTTCTTTCTTGATATCCTTTCCAAGCCCTGATCTTATATCCATTTGTACAAGATTGCTAAGTAGACTTGTCCCCGTTTCACTCTGTCTCGCATGCCTTCAGTTTTTTTGGGTTTTTTTTTTGTTTTTGTTTTTTGTTTTTTTGTTTTTGCTTTGTTTTGTTTTTGTTTTTGTTTTTTTCTGTTACAATTTTATATTTCTACCATTTCTTTTCTTTGCTTAAAATGGGATTAGTTCTTGATAGGGGAATGAATCAAATCAGATATGATTTATTGTGCTGTGATACGAATATCGAACGTAGGATATTTCTGTTTCAATAGAAAACGTATTTATTTCGGTGAAAATATTTTTTTCTTTTTTACTCCTAGGCTGTTTAATATACAAGGTGTTCCAAAAGTCAAATAGGGATTTAAGAATCTCGACAATTTTTCATTATTCAAAAATAGTTTTATACAGGATGAAACTACAAATACTGTAAATATATTCCTATTTAATCGTGAAAAAATATACGATGTAAAGATCCTTCATTTTCGGTTTAACACAGATGTGTTCATTTTCGATAACATTCTCCATAACAGAGGTTAATAACTCTGGCTGTATTTATCAAATTTCAGCACAGATGTTATCCTTAATCTGCGGAATTGTGTGCGGTATATTTATTTATACATGGTGCTTATGGTGAGCCACAAAGAAAAATCATCGGGATGTGTCAAATCAGAAGAATGTGGTGGCCATAAAATTTGAAATTTTATTAAATTATCCGGTGACCAAAGCTTACATTAAATCCCAAATAAAATTCCCAAATTTGCTTCTTTGTCTAATGGTGGATTTTTCCATAGGTAATTTTCTTAAGTTAATCCAAGTTCTGAAAATAAAACGTATTAAAAAATCTGACAAGTTATGACACTTTTAAGTACATCGGTGACACCCTGTACTTGTTAATCGCAGTATCGTATACGACAGATGTCAATAACATTTTTTTATTTAAGAAAGCTGCAATGAATTTAGTAGTTGTTACCATTTTTTCTTTCTTTCCATGAAGTAAACACAATGACTTCTACTATGTAAATTATTTTATCATTCAAAAATATTCACGAAACCCAAAACTGCAGATTGCTTAATGAAAGATAACACCGGGCTATAGTCTGCATCTTGTGACCAAATAACTTTAGTCAGCGTCTGATAAAACATGATTTCGTTTACAGGAGAGTGATTCGTTGCGTCTTCTCGGGTTGACATTCTCGACCAACATGAAGTGGAAAGACTACAATGAATCCACTGATAGGTATGCTGCTAAGAATGTTGGTTCACTGTGTCGTTCTCTCTACAGTTTATCTTACATATTTATAAGTCAACCATTCGTCCATGCTTAGAATATTGCTGGAACAGTTGATCCGAAGCTCCGGCTATCTATTTAGACATTCTTGATAAAATCTAAAGGCGAATCAGCAATATTATTGTCCCAAACCTGGCATTCCGTCTTCAGTCACTTATCCATCGCCATAAAATTGATTTTACTGGGTCTTTTCTATAATTCTTTTGATGGTTATTGTTCAATTGAGCTCTTCACTATGTAACCTTACTTTATCAATTTAAGCGCAGTGCTGGATTGGAAACAAAATCTCATCAATTTACAGTTGAATTAGAGAGATGTTACCGTACATTCTATGCGAACTTTCTTTACTCGCACTTCTCGCTTTTGGAACTCTCTTCCAGCTCCACGCACACACACACACACACACACACACACACACATACAAACATTCAACTGTGACACTTAAAGCCAAGCGGTCAACACACCATAAAATAATAAATCACAGATAATTCATCACTCCTTAAAAATCAACAGAAAAACGGAATATAACGGAAGAAAGTAAAAAAAGAATAAAAAGAAAACAAAATAAGAAAGAGAAGAAACAAGGAAGTATATAACATGACAATCGCCAACCGTAAAAGAGGGAAAATCACCCACTTACGGACTTACACACAGGAGTAACAAGTAAAACCAGTCTTACAACAGTATATAAATACACAAATATTGAAAAATATCAGCAGAAATAAAAATGACAAGCCCTGATGAGTGAACGTATTTTCATACGAAAATATCGAAGTCAGCATGACAGAAGTGACGCCGATCGATTGTGACAGTTTTTCCTATATTAATTCTAATGAGCATTGTATTACCTCAAAACCTGCTTGTCTCAATTCCTTTCTACCAGTAATCAACTGAACGTATGCAGTTTTGGCCTCAAACAGTACTCCAACTTAACAATATATATATATATATATATATATGAATTTTTATTTGTTTAACATTATTTTTAATAGATACTCGTATTTCAGTGGAAAGTCTGTTTATTTTTTTATATATACAAATATATAGCTAAACAGTACATTATAATTCCCACTTGCCTTAATCGCTTGGAAAATATATATCTTCCGGTAGAAATCGAACCTGCAAACATCCACACCGAAGAGATGTCGTCTTTAGATCAGACGTATTTTTACTAATAGACCCACAGAAGATTTCATGGAAAACAAAGTTCAATTTCATCTTCATATAGGTATTCCCTTGATTTTCATCGAACTTTTATCTGCTCAGATTGTATCCAAATGTAAACAAACTCAACCGAAGACACATTACGGAATTTAACGGAAATCCACGAAACTGGCATTAGCAGACATATTTAAATTTTTATTGGTTTAACATTATTATTTTCAATGGATAAAATCTTAAACAATTCGAACAATTGGCCAAGGATGAATCCCAAATGCTAAGCAGAGTATTATTGAGTGACAAGAAAGTTTTGTTGTAAACAAAGAAAAGAGTACAGGACTGTTATGTGATGTCTGTCGTTCAATATAACAGTAGATTCTGGACAATCTCATCGGGGATGAAGGAAAGACGTGAAACGACCGAAATGTGGTCCTGCAGAAGGATGCTGAGGATACCATAGACCGAACATGTGAGAAACGATGAAATTTTGTAGAGGATGGAAACGAAAAAGAAACTTATACTTAACATCAGGAAGAGATAACTGAAGTTTCTGGGACATGTAATGAGGAAGAAGTGCTTGGAGAATCTGATACTCACTGGACAGTTAGAGAGAAAGAGAGACAGGGGAAAGCAACACATAAATATATTTGATGGGCTTGAGCAAATGGATGGCAGAACAGTGTTTGCAAGAAATAACGAAAAAGGTGTTAAGAGCTACAAGGGATGGAGGATTGTGGAAGGATAAAATCGCCTACGTCCTAAAGGGACACGGCACATAGAAGAAGATGTAATGTTGTCATACCTTGAGTATTATATTTCTGTATACGCTGCTGTATTCACATTGAGATATCCTTAGTTAAATAATTCCTTTTTCGTTCAGTTCGGCCCATATCAGCTTACGGCAGTATCAGGTTGAATCAGCGGTTCTGATCGGAGAACTTAAGTTAAGCAACACGAACCTGGTCAGTTCTTCGATGACGTAATGGATAGTAGTGTAATGGATAACAGCTCAGAATTGAAAATTGGAGAGGCAGTTGTGTTCGTTCATTTTCTTACTTACGCGCAAATACTCTCGGGAAATGTATAAATCCACCGCTTCTCCCCCCTCCAGTTATGGGTTAATTAATAGCACTTCTATCAGTAAATCACTGTTATCTAAAAAAATCTTACACTCTAAAAATAATTTCTAGTCTTAAATAATTTTCTAAAGGTTGATAAGCCGTAAAAACCGCTTAAATATTTAAGAACACTTTTAAAGGATTTCTCGAGTCAGGATTTGTTATCATTTTCATTCGTGCTAACATCTTTGTTGTTATTAACACAACGTTTCAACCGAGGTTCCCTCCACCCTTCTTCAGGTGACTGTCGATGCGAGATTTTTAAATGAACTGTTTCTTTAATATATAGGAATAGACTGTTGTCTTTCCACTATCCATATCTAGGGATATCAGGTCTTGTTCCTTTTTATCACTGCTCCGTTGTTTGTTATGCTTTCACCGAGTTTGAGTTTGTACTACTCTCCCCAAAGATTTAACTCATAACCAAATTCACTAAGCAGCACTTTAATTTATTCGACTATCCGCCCTAGACATTCACTTATGATGTCGTTTAACATCTCTTTTTGTCTTTACAAAGACTTTATTTGGGCTACACTATTTACATTATTGTAACTATTGATTCATTTTTACTGCCATGTTTACGACGTTTCGGCCGTTGTACACCCCGGCCTTTTTCGGGTTCTAGGAATTTCGAACAGAACCCTTTATTACGATCCCTGGTGTATGTCATTCTCTTTCCATGTGCGAAGCCACTTCTCGTAGCCATGATCATAATAAAGGGTTCGCTTCGAAATTCCTAGCACCTGAAGAAGGTCGGAGCATAGAACGTCCGAAACGTCGTAAACATGGCAGCAAAGATAAGGACAATATTCCGAATAATGTAAATAGCGTAAATACTACCTCATCTCAGAAGTATATACAAATACTTTATTTGGTATTATTTTGTCTATTTTGTCTGCTTATACTTGGATGTATTTAATCCAAATGGATTTGTTCTGATCTGTAATGAAGTCTCCTTCTATTGATTCTTGTTTCTTTTTAGTTTTATTCTAAGAAGCTGAAAAATTAGAGTCTTTATATAGTGAGCTGCTAATTTTATTCCTGTTTTTTTATAATCTTGTACATCTCAATACCTTTGAGAATCGGAGCTAGACGAATCGTTTCATACATTCTTTTATAGTCAGTATGTTCGAGAAGACAACTGAGCTAAACAGACTGACACCTGCTACATTTATTTAGCTGGTTCAATATCGTCTACCTAAGCAAGAGCTTCTGAAATTGCATTTTATGAGTCAATATTTAATTTAATAATTAACATAGATGTAATTTTATTTTATGTTTTATAAATTTCATTCAGCTCATCTTCATTCGTAACTCATATTTAAAATCTAACTATGCTTTTATTAAAGTTTCGAAACTTTTATCAAAAAGAATTTTCGTTCCCGAAGCAGAAGAGAGAAAAAATGTACCCAGATTAAAAACGAGTCCCGACTCAATGCGTGCATATTCTAACTTGCCAAATCGACAGCCGACTTTCAGTTCTATGCTGACATTTGTATTCCTTTTATCTGAAAAAGGACATCGATTTGTGTTTCACGCCTTGAAAAGCCTTCGATTTTATTAGCGCAGCGGATATGACTGCCAAAATTATTAGTGATACTGACAAGTATGGAAGACGCAAGGGAGCATGAACTATTTTCAGACACAATTTCCATTACCAACATGTCATGCTGCATTTACAGTAAATGAATCAAAACAGTGAAAGTCTCATAGGGTTTTTCTTTGAGTCCTGCTTAAATTGTTTACTTTTAGTCGATATCCAATTGAATAAAAAAGGAATAATATAAGTTTTTTAAATTATTGAAGTCTGCTTTGCGTTACATAAATCGTCATTCTGTAGACCGAAAGTTTTTTCTGGTGTTTAAAACGCTCCTTCTCTCTGCTCAAATTCTCAGTATAGGGATTTCTTGTAGTGTTCTATTTTACTAGTTTAGCCAATTCTACAATCATGTCTTCATATGCTTTTGTTCGAGAGTCGTTTGATATAAATCTGATTGATCAATCATCTTTCGATGGTTAATATCGAAGCTTTTTCACAGTTATTCAATATGAGAAGATAAAATACTTAATGGAAAATATACGATGAATTAAACTCATTTAAAATCTTTCATTTATCTGATTTGATTGTTAAGTATAGACATTTAACAAACAGTTTTAATCTCTGTAATATATACAAGGGTATATTAATACCGTAGTACCCACGTGAGTCACGCACTAGAAAGAGATATGAACGCACACACAAATACAACAGATAAAACATGGGAACGCCGGACGACGTACACATAAACGCGCATGATAAATAAAAAAAAACGTCAAGCAGGAAACGAAACGAGAATTACTGTAAAATATATATATCATCTATTATATAATAAAGAGAGGGGGGAGAGAGAAGAAAGGAGAAAAAAGAGAAGGGGAGAGAGAGGAGAGGGGAGAAAGAAGGCGAAAGAGAGAGGGAGAGAGATGGCGAGATAGAGGAAGAGAAAGTGACGGAGAGAAAGAGAAGGGGAGTATTATTGTACTTACAGCGTTTTGTAATTTAAATAATAATTTCAAGTCTTTCTTTGCTGTCTTCATCTTGATTCTCCTTCAACTAAGAAAAATACTTTTCAACCTTCTATTTTTATTTATTTTATCCAATCGGTCTTTCAATTCTCGCTGTTCAAGTCGTAGTTTTTATATTATAATACAATAATTGTAATACCTACCTAGGTACCTACGTGTGTCACGCTTTTGCTGTAATGAATGAAATTAACTGTATTTTGTAAATGCATTATATTTCCGGAGAAAATCATTGTAATGGAAGAAAGAATAAGACAGTAAAAAGAAGCAGCAAGAGAACGACACGTGAGAAGACGAGAACGATTACGAACAGAAGAGAGACAAGCAATAATACAGAACGAATGCAAGCAAGGAGGAATGATAAGAATGAAGAAGAGAGAGAACTTTATATTTATAATTGTTATTGCAATATTTTGTTAAAATTGTTAAGTTCAAATAATTAATGATGCAACAGGGAACTTTTTACGCTTGTTCAATTCTTAACATTCATCAGAATATTAAAATAAGAAAACCGTGATTTTTTCACAGATCAGAACGAGTATATTTTAACAATAAATAAGTTGAAATATAAATTTTCGATCAAATCAGCAATTAATTCTCGTTTTATTGGTTGTGAGAGAAATTTATATTTAGATACAATTTTTCATTTATTTTATTTATTCACTTGAAAATTATTAAATATAGTTTTCATACTATTTGCAATCAATTTTGATTCAATTTTTTACAGTGATTGATTCTTTTTATTTACTAGGACTTATCAACGTTTTGCAGGTTATTTAAAGCGAGAAAATATTTTTATATTTTAAGAATTTTGTTTTTGAAATAATAATATAGTGATACAAATTTTACTAATTAAATCATAGCTGATGGAGTAGAAGTGAATTCCTACATTTCTGAAAGGCACGTTAGTAAATATAACAAACACAACGGGAATTGGAACTCTGTTTCCCGATTAACAATCCCCTGCAATTATCCATTACACCACCAGCACATCCAAGCTTACAGCACCTAGTACTATTAAGTGGTCACCCATCTAGGTATTATCCATGCTCGACATTGCTTAACTTCGGTTATCGTATAGGAACTGATATTTCAACGTAATATGGCCGTAAACCTACTTTTTGACATGTAAGTTATTATAAGATTGCCATCAGTTTAGACCATCCTTGATTATATTTTGTTACAATCACTTTTCTACCGTTGTACTCTTCGACCTGCTTCAGATATCGTTCAACAGACTTGGTAAACTCGTCAGAATTTCAAACCGAACCCTTTATTCAATCTAGGAGGATAGATTGTTCTCATTCTCGGTTTTATACATAAGCAAATATTTCATAAAACTGGTTTGATACTAAACCAGTTTTATTAAAATTAGCGGATTAAAGTGGTGTTTAAAAAGCGTATTTGTTTCCTTGATAACTGTCAGTTCAATCCCTGGATGTGATAGCATTGAAAAATTCCATAACCTACTTCAGTGTGACGAAATGGAAACCACTATATAATTGAACAAAACAGGTGAGTGTTAACTGAAATGAAATACGCTCGCAACATGGAAGGATGAATTAGGACAATTTTACCCTTGAGGGTTGAATAAAGATTTTAGTTTGTTATTTTCGAACTTACCAAATATAACAACAAACCTAACATAAAAGGCCGCATGTTACATCCAGCTTAAATGTTGAGAGTATAAAATGTAGTCCTTTATTATGCTTTGTTAATAGCGTAACATATAATAATATTTTTAGTAAATGTCTCATTCAGGTACAATTATGAATACATAATTATTTCAAAACCAATTTTAAAAGTAAAGTCCTACAAAATTACGTTGTTTTATTCTAATCACTTATTATTATCTTATACCAGCGTTTCTCAAACTTTTTAAGCAACAGCACACCTAGGAACAGATAAGAATATCATGAAGGACTGAGCAAATATTTTAAAAGTCATACATTTAAATGTAATAGAATAAAACCATTGATCTTTTTTTTAAAATACACACAAATAAGAACTTACCTTATTTCAAAGTTAATATTCAACTATTTGTGCAACTTATTTAGTGTGAAATCTGTGCCTGGTGTTTTTTCATGATTTCTTCAATGTTTGGTTGAATGTACAATAAGCAGTTTCTCATTTCTTCTTCAGGTGAGTGTAGTCTTTCAAGCTCTTTTTTATGTTATTTAGCGGCACGTTAAGAGGATCAAGTCATACACACTAGCGATTGGGAATCACTGCCTTAACTAAACGTAAGATAATATTTAACAATCTAAATTTAATAAGGTTACTTTGTTGCATTACCAAAAGAGCGGCCATAGAATTTTGCAGATTCAATAGTGATAAATCTGCAGTAAAATGTCTTAAAAACTTGTTCTACACAATGATAAATTAGCATAAAAAATGAAACAAGGAGAAAGAAATTTATAGAATACAAACTATTTATTATGAAAAAGTTTTGCCGGTCAAAATTAAAGTACAATATTTAAGTAAAGATATGAATTAAACTAATATTGATGCGTAATGTTAATAAAATGCGTATAGGTTATGTTTTTAAATTACTTCTACACATCTACAACCACTAAGTTTAACTAGTTTCTAACAGTATTCAGACCTGAAATGGTTCTATTGCGAATCAATCACTGGTAATAATGAAGCTTTAACATCTTAATCATGGCAGTCGACTTAGTTCCTTAGTCTATAAAACAAATTGGCAGAAATTCACATACAGCTCTGAAAAAATTGTACAAATAAGGTTAAATAATTTAGCTGAAAGCAAATTCATACTCTGCTATCCATTAAAAGGATTTCACATTTGATTGTTAACAATATATGTCCAATTTCTAAATGCTTCAAAAGCAATTCACGGATGATGTTCGAGAAGACTGAAGCTTATTTCCAAATCAATGAGAGTCTTTTATGAGCGGAGGCAAGAAGGTCAGCCGTTCTTGATGTTAGTCGCATCAGAGATGATGCGCCTCCTGGTGCCCTGAACGAGTCTCGAACAAACACAACATCGACTGACCTCTTTTGAATGGCGATCAGATACCGTTATCATTATGCCTTATGACATCGTTGGTAACTTGAGCAAAGTTGAAAGACTGTTGAAATGTCCACTCTTACACACACACACACACACACACACACATATATATATATATATATATATATATATATATATATATATATATATATATATATATAAGAGTGAACACTAAGGTCAACACCGAATAGTGGCCGTCTGTTCTAAGCATGAACACAATCTCAGGGAAAGGTATTAATCCATTTTCTCTCCCCCCCCGCCACCTGTTGTTTACATTGTTTATATAACACGCTAAAATCTGACTTACTCTGCCTTGCGCAGATAGTTTTGGGGTAGACTTCCGATTAATGTCAATTCGGTTGAATTTCAATCCCAGCTGGAAGCAGTCGGCCACGATTGTCTAGCTGTACTGATGAACTGTGATACAGCGAAACAGGACTGTATGCAGATGACTATATATATATATATATATATATATGTGTGTGTGTGTGTGTGTGTGTGTGTGTGTGTGTGTGTGTGTGTGTGTGTGTTATAAAATTCAGATAACATTAGCTGTTTTTATTAATTAAATTAATTTCTTTAAAAGCAAAATTTTAATGATTACTTATAAATCGTTTTCTTTTAATAATTTTAATCAGTTTAAAATAACTCTTTCTATAAAGAAATCTTGCTTTTCTGTGAGCAAAATCATCATAGCATTGTCAAAATCTATAACATTTATAAGTTGTTTTTCTATAAACAACATGGCAAGATGTGCTCATAGTGGACATTAAGTAATTTTTATTAGTTTTAGTTTATAAAAACTCTTCTTGCAGGTAGCAACACTCATAGAAATTCTTCAGCATGACATCTATATTTAGAACCGAATTCCCAAGATTATATTCATTAATAAAGCTTTATTTTCACATATTTGCTTCATTTTGACGAGTAGCAACAGCAATAAAATGATACAGTCTTTTTCTTTCAACTCACCTTAATTTCATTATGACCTATTTGAGTAAGTTTGGCATTCATACTTGAATAGTAGGTGACAAATAAGGATTAGTGAACTTGTTTCCCTACTGAATTCTTAGAAGATGCTCACGTAACACTGGGTTATATTTTGCCAAGAAATTATAAAAAATATCCTCTGTTTTCTCTTATTTCTGGTTCAGTGCCAGTCTCTTTATTCTCACAATTCATTGCTTCTCGGTACCACCGTAAAGACAGATTTTGTTTAGCTAGTAATCTTATAAATCAAGCAATCTTAAAAAGGTTTCCTTCCACTTTTTACTTGATTTTCAGCAACTTTTTGTTCATTTTTATCTATTGTTGCTCCAAAAGCAATCCTAATTTCCAGCTGGTTCCGTTTTGTGAAATCCTGAACATATGCTGCACTGGATTCAGGCTCAGATATTTTAAAACTTAGTTTCCACTGTATGTTGAATCCATCTACGGAATTAAAATTACTTCCTTCTGGAAAAAGTTCGCAACAAAAGCAGTAAAGAGCTTTATTGGAAAGGGAGTAATCCATCCATGATCTAAATATTTTTCCACCATTATGCAAAATTAAAAAGAAACTCCTATGTTAGCTTTATAGTTTGTTCTTTGCTTGATACACTTTCACAAAAATTAGAATCTATGCCTGCTTAATAAGGATTACCTTTACCTAGGCCTAATTACCAACAGCACACACAAGCCTAATAACGTAAAAATTGACAACTGTGAGAGATTAATGCTAATTGTCAATTAAATTTTTGTCACTTATATAACGGAACAAAAGTCTTACCTCAAAAAAGTGCCGTCCTAGACAGACCGCCTCCCTTAGCTACACCATTGCGTGACAGCGTGTCAATGTAGATTTTTATATAATGAGTAATTACAGGGCAGAAACCTTCGTCTGGGGTTTAGTAACCTTTCCTTGCAGATCCAGTTTTTAATGAGATTGATCTTCATTTAATACCCCACACTTTTATCGCTATGCCAGATTAGGCGAAATTTAGAAGACTCTGGAGGGGGACTTAAAACAGGGCCACCAGTGATTGGCAAAGTCAGTGGAAAGATAAATGTTTTCTGCAGAACTGGTAACATTAGGAAACGTCTTGTTTTTTTTTTGTTGTTGTTTTTTGTTTTTTGTTTTTTTGTGCTTCCTCCACGTCTTTGTACTGAACCTACACTTGTATTCAGTAGGGACAGTCATCTAGAAGACCTATGCCTGCCATTTGCACTTCGCATGTGATAAGGATCCTTTTTAGGGTTTACCATTATTTCTTTCCTGGATATCCAAAATCACTTATATTGTCTTTTGTTGATGTTCTTCCATCTAAAGTATGTGACCTATCCAGTGCGGTTGTGCTTTTTACTATATGATTTAATTACTGAATATGTTGGTACTTTGAAGCGTTTGGTGTTTGTGATAAAGTCTAATATCCTTTAGGTTAGTACGAACAGCCAGCTGCTGAATGTGAAAAAGACTCAGATAGATGACCCAAGATTCGTTATCATATGAAAGAGTGGACAGTATGATAATTCTGTAGAGGTCTATTTTTTCTACTAAACGCTTGGCCTGATTTTGTTTTTCTGTTTCCAGTCCCTTTGTTTGGTTTGATGCCTGAATTTAAAAAAAGAAAAGAAAAACAGCACTAGAAATCTTTAGACACATTTGTGCATGGTGACTAGCAGTTTCACTCCATTAAACAATCATCAGACCAACAACAGTTGACTTTTTTTTCACACACTGCAACTAAATATTTGCTTTCTTTTACGAAACTAGAGAAAAATCCTTAAAACAAATATTTCTTATTTTTTAATAAACGAAAACAACCAAAAACCGTCGCCTGATATTCAATCAGACTTTAGTACCTTAAACATTTCAAGTCACCCGCTCTATACATGTTGCGGTGGATAAATTGTCGCGAATTCATATTTTTAATTTCACGCATGCAGTTTATTTTTTTATTTCGTTGACTGCACAGTAAAATCAGGTTAGTTGTAAAAAAAAGTGCACCATGACGCAATTCACTTCGCCGGAAGTTTCGAAACGGCATTCGTATCATTCGCAGAGAAACCCCCATTAGGAACATTTCAGAGTGTTCGGGTGTCAATTTGACGATAGTGCATGGAATTTGGGAAGAGTTGGATGAGTCTAGTAGTGATTACGAAGGTACGGCAGCTCTGAAAATTCACTCTGATCGTTCTAATAAGAAAATAATTCTTGAATTTTCTGGTTAGAGCCTCAAACTCAACACGGTTGCCTATATCAAGTGCTTTGAGGAGGTAGTTTTGGTATGAGTCAAAGGGTGGCTGCTGGAAAACTCTATGTCTCGCAACAGGATTGTGCACCATGATACACAAATAGGAGAACCCAGTCATGGCTGTCAGACAATTTCTGTGACCACATTATCCGTTATATCTGGCCACCTATCTCCCCATACTACTACAACCCCCTTGATTATTATGTGTGGGGTGAAGTTGACCAACAAAACTTATTATACACCAAAGAATGAATTGAATGCAAGAATTATGACAGTATTCACCACTTAAAACAAGAAGCCCGTCCAGAAGAGACGCAGAAGATTCTGAAGTCGTCTGAAGGCTGTGGTTGAAGCCAATGGCTGTTTTATTGAATAACTTTTTCGATTATTTTTAATTATATAAATTACAAATATTTGTATTATTTTGGTAGATATATCTGTTAAAATGAGATGTGAGCGTTATTATCATTTTGGTATTATTTAAACGACGATTTATCCAACGTGCCCTATATACTGAGTATGTATGTGGATTTTATGAATGATTATAATAATTAATGAGAATGTAATTCTGTGTGACCCTTGCAGCATAGTAATCTTCATGCTCAAGATATTATCACTAAAATTCTGGGCCAACCCCACGAAGTGAATAAACTCTGCAAGTGCAATGAAGTCATTAGCATTTAGATGACTAATTTTACTGATCTATAAGTTTGAAGATGCTTTTTCGTCACATGCATATATATATATATATATATATATATATATATATATATATAAAGAGAGAGAAAGAGAGAGTTAAATCCCCAGTAAAAAAACTTCTTAACAATCAATATTTTAACCAAATATTTATTATTACAGTAAAAAACGTTGATTCTTGCTATCTTTAAAAACATTACCGTTGTTTATACAATTAAGGTATGGAAACTTGGCTTTCTGACCAAGATATCTAGGTTCGAATCTCGCCATGGTATATTTGTCAGGAAGGTGACTTCCTGTTATAAACATGCCTGAGCAAGCCTTTGCAGTAGTGATTCGCTAGTTATTCCTCAGTAGACAGGGATAGGAGTGGCAAAACTTTGAAAACCTGCTACGACATCAAAATCAAAATGTTGGATATAATTTAACTAATTTTAGAACAGATTATTTTTACGTGCTAGTCGCATAATTCTACGCCCACGACTTCTCATATTTATGTGAGAGCGCGGGTAAGATATCGACTTATTAGAACTTCGATTAAATGGGAGGCAAAGTGGAGATGCATCGAAAATGGGGCAAATTCTAAAAAGACTTATTCTATTATAAAGAGTTCTTCTTGACAATGCCAATCCATTAAATTTCTCTCAAACTGTCAACGATTTATTTTTTATCTGATTAGTGTTTTTTTACTTAATTCGTTTTCTATTTATTGCACTCAAACATATATCATTTTTTCTCTCTCTCTTAAAATCCGAATTGTTAATAGTGACATCAAACTGAACAGAATTAATTAAGCCTCGTATAATCTTTATTCCTTACTTCCGAAAATCACTATTTCTTAACGATCGTATAATAACGATCTATGTAGTTGCGATAAAAAGCAACTTAAATATAAAATATTCATAAAAGATTTTACACTAACAATGTCTCACTAAAAATACAAATCAAAGTAATAATTTATTTTCAAATATTTTGACTATTGTTTAATAGTTTGACTATTGTTTTCAAGGAAATCAATATTAAAAATTGGTAGTAAATAATACTCAAACTATAATTATATCTTGAAAATTATTAAATCCTTGACCTAATAAAATTTAAAAAATGGTTTCTAGAGCAACTTGCGAAATACTTAGACAGGTAGCCATATTCATGTTCACATCTATGTTACCATAACTCTTCCAAGAATAAGAATATATTTAATATCACGTCTCTTCAGAGGATAGTCGACCATGGTGATATCTCCCCACATTTCTTTTCTTTATTATCTGTGAATTTCAAAGATTTCTTGGGATAGTGGAATGAATTAATAGTTTTTCTTCTGTTAGATTGGCGACCACCCAAGACTAGAAAGTCCTGTCTACCCATCCGCTGTTCTAATTCCTTGGACCATACTCCTCCCAGATATCTCAGTTCCTGTTTCAGTATTTTCAC
Source organism: Ascarosepion bandense (assembly GCA_037127315.1). Classification (NCBI taxonomy): domain Eukaryota; kingdom Metazoa; phylum Mollusca; class Cephalopoda; order Sepiida; family Sepiidae; genus Ascarosepion; species Ascarosepion bandense. Next base: position 628,977 of record JBBBDQ010028664.1, on the reverse strand, counting down.
TTTAGTAAGTTTTTGTTTCCCTTTACTGTAGCCAAGTATTGAACTCGGAACTATTTAGGTTCAATAAGTGGATAGCTTTAACCAATGCTTCTATCCACCTCATTGACGAAATAAACAGTTCGGTTTGAAATTCCAATCACCTTAAGATGGCCAGATTATGCGACATATGACAAGAAAGATGAGGACAACAGACAACAGTCCGAACAATATATATATATATACATATATATATATATATATATATATATGTATAAATTTCTAAACATATACTGTTAAATATAAGAGACAATGTATATTATGTTTAATCATGATCCGTTTTAAACGTCGTATTTTGGCTTTAATTTCAGTTGAAAATAAAGACAAAAATTCTCCAGCATTTCCATAATTTTTTATTAATTTGCTTCTAATCTTTCGGCTCACATGAGCCATCTTCAGGGAGGTTATTAAGAAGGTAACACAATAACATCCACCATCACCGCTAGGCAACGGCAAAAGTTACCAAAAATAACAAACGCAATTCTCAAATTTGCAATGCGGTTCTATGACGCTACACCACGTGATAGCGTGAAATGACAACAAAACCATGTATCCAAATGCAATGTAACGTGTTATGTCCGGATTTAAAATATATATGAAACATTTGGACAATTTTTAAATAATTTATGTCCTCAAAAGAAAAAATTATAAGATCACTTGAAAAATTACATAATGAACTTAACCATAATACCTTTTTTTAATGAAACCTGCATAAAAGAGAGATTGCTGCCCAAATATATATATATATATTATGTCAAGGAATATGCTGAAATTTAATGAATTACTAAGAACTAAAACAACAACCGGTTTCGTCCCAGATCTCCTCAGGTTTTAATTTCTGGAAAATATTATTCTAAAAGTAAAAAAGAATTTTAATGAAAGTGGGGAAGAAAAATATTATGATGAAAAGAGGTAGAGTCCAATCACATTCAAGCCGAACAAGCATTCTCTCTGTTTTCAGAGAGCAGCCTTACGAGATTTCATGTAAATAGACTCCAGAACTTTTAAATGATATATGGAGTACGACTTTGATAGGATTGTAAAACTCGGTCCAGCTAAACATTCCCTGATAGTTATAGCATACTGAGCTATAGAAGACCAGGATGTATTTACTAGTTGACCTCTATTTGCAGACGGATTCAAAATTCTGGTGGGTAAATGCTGTTTAATTCTAAAATCCAAACGCTGAGATGTTCTACCTATGTAGTCGCATCCGCAACTACATTACATAATACGTATAGACAACAAAATTAATGTGGTGTGGAGGTAAAACATACTTGCGAATGGAAGAAAGAATTGATCGAATAAAAAATATTGCTCGAACATTAGCAAAATAATAACACTTACTAATAGACAACAAAATTCGCCTTGCTAAAGATTCACCTTCTGTACCAATGTAAGGAAGACGTAAATAAATCGGACATTTTTTAAAAACTTACTGTTTATCCTCACAAAATTTATTAATGACATCACGCGTAATGGAATCCAAAATGTCCAAAGGATATTTATTTTTAGAAAGTGTCATTTTAATAAAGTCTATTTCACCACAGGAAAAAATTTGAGCAAATTTTAAGAGCTCGAAAAGTCAACGTTCAAATTAAATCAATTTTCCGTTGACGTGGACAAAAAGAGTCCCAACGCATGTACAACTCTGAAAAGGTAGCCTTAATACCACAGTTCAAAAGTTTGAAACCACTCCCAGAATTAGCATGGGATAAACTTGTCAGAAGAGTGACACCTTTCCATCCAAAAAATATAAAGATCTCTTAGAGTCATTATCCGAATCATAATTTGAGAAACTTCTGCAACAAATGCTAAACATTTCTGCTTTAGTAATCAAAACTAAAGGAGAATATTTTCACAAGAACAAAATTAAATCATAAAATACTTGTTTTCTTTTTGTCATAATACAATTTCCAATAAAAATGATGCCACACTTTTTTACAATTATATATAATAATTTTCTTTTAAATACTTTTGAGGCCGATTTTTTTAAAAATTTCTAGGGATAACCTGAAACTTTTGATTTGTAGTGTGTGTAGATAGATAGATAGATAGATAGATAGATAGATAGATAGATAGATAGATAGATAGATAGATAGATTCTTGAGCTGCTTAATATATATTAGTCTTTGGCAACATACAGCATTATTTTTTTTTTTTTATAATCGTTTCACCCCCAGCAAGGTATTTCACTGCCACTATTGCGAAGTGGGTTACATAGAGGAGAAAGTGGTGAGAAAGGATGGTTAGATATAGGAAATGTAAGAAAGAGGGTGATAGACGGGTAAGGATACCGAGAATGAGGGTTGGGTAGATGGTGAGAGTGTTGGGAGAATAGATGCAAGTTAGTGTGATAGGAGATGTCTAGACGGATAAGGATACCGAGAATGAGGGTTGGGTAGATGGTGAGAGTGTTGGGAGAATAGATGCAAGTTAGTGTGATAGGAGGTGTCTACTGACCTTACATTTAAACTCCTGGAGATTGTAGCTGTTGGGAAAGTAGACATGTGGAAAGGGGATTCCACAGGCGGGAAGCGCGAGAAAATAAGCTGTTGGAGTAGAAATTACGGTTACATCTTATCTGTTTTACTGTAAGTGGGTGGGACCTAGTTGTTAATCTAGTATCTCGTGTAAATTCGTACCTAGGCGGCACCAATGATCTAAGTTCATCGGAGCAGACGCCGTGAAAATATTTATAGAAGAGGCGCAGGGAAGCCACGTCATGCCGGTATGGCAAACTTGCCATCTGCAGAGAAACAAACTGAAAAACTTAAGAAAATTTCGCAAGACATGCTACAATTTAACCAGTTTTTTTTTTTTTTTTCAGGTATTTTTGATGAGTTTAACTGCCAGTTAAATAAGCGAGAACAGAGAGGGAGTGAGAGGGACAGAGAGAGACAGGGAGGGGAAGAAAGACCTCGAAGCATGTGTCCATTCGCCAGGTTGAGGAAGAAGAAAGAGGGGGGAATGGCCGGTGTTCAAAGACTAACTACTCAAAATTCTTTCATAGGAAGGTATCGCTAACAACAAATAAATCCTCAAACCATATATGTCAAAACGAACTTTGAAAATTTATTAAATGTCATTAGAATGTAAGTGTGTAGTTGGATGCTTATGTTACAAGTCTTGCTCATGCCTTTACAATTACATTTCCATGAAATTGTTTACATAATATTCCGAAATTGATGAGAAATTTTCTCATGATCATTTTGAACACTTAACCTCCCACAATATTTACAAAGGTTTTGTCTGTTGACTTTGCCTCACTATCTTCCGCATCGTGTTCTCTGCTTAAAGTCAACAATAATAAAATTCAAAGAAGAAATATTTAACTTCGCTAATGGGATTAGCACGAATGCGTCATTATAAATTATTGTACATCATTACGATATACGACAATAAAAAAAAATGATAATAAGCTCAAAACGTTGGAAAAGCGACTAGACAAAAAGAAATCATCATTTCATGCGAAGTTATATCATTATTTCACGTGAAGATATGTCATCATTTCATGCGAAGATACGTCATCATTTCATGCGAAAATATGTCGTCATTTCATGCAAAGCCTTATAAAGAGAAAGTCTAAGACAGTTTTATGAAACTTCTATACATGTTTCTTTACGTTAAATTCTGATTTAAACTAACAGCTTTTCATGGATGATGTTACAACTGGAAAAAAGATACACAACACATTATTGACTACTACTTTAGATGTTTCCTAAATGGTGTAATGGTTGTTTTGCTAGATTAATTACAAATGTTTCCCTGAGTGCTATCTAACTGTGTTCTTCTGCCACATCTGCGCTTATTAAATCCCTAAACGTTCTCTCTTATTCAACTAAATGATCGGTGTTCGCTAGTCTCACAATTCATTTCCTCAACACCGTAAAATGAGAAACACATTTTTAGCTAATGTAACGTTTCTTCTTGTTAAACCTGTTTTCTCATTATCTACTGCCTTGATTGCATTCACAATAAAATATGTAGCGTATGAAACACAACTGGATGGTTATTTTGAAATAGTATTACAGCTGAGAGAGCACTGATGTTTTTTCCTAATCCATAGAACGATTTTTACCAATGAAAATCTCTCTTCATGTATCTTAAACACATGCGGTGTTTTGCACATGACTAAATATAACAACGTGAATAAAGCCTTGCATTAAAAATAAATTCGTACAATTTTGAAAAAGTATGCTTCTTCAATCTGCCGTCTGCATAAATGTTATAACACATTTTAATTTTGAGTAATAAAAATTCAAAGAACATTACATCTTTTTAAAAAGAATGGTCGTAGAAGAAAAACAGGTTTGTCAACGTGCACATGCATACACACACACACACACGTATCCACACACACGCGCACACAGAAAACACACACATATATCTAAACTTATTTATAAATGGAACTTTGTGTGTGCGTCTGTGTGTGTATCTCTTACCAATATAGGCTCCGAAACGGCTGAACCGATTTTCTTGAAAATTTACACAGTTGTACTATAAGAATATACACAAACATATTTGCAGAGAAGATTCAAAAAATGACTATTTCGAAAGCTAAATCTTCAAACCTTCCAGCTGGCAAACCGTTTATAAGCCTTTATAATTTTATAAGCCTTTATAATTTTATAAGCCTTTATAATTTTATAAGCCTTTATAATTTTATAAGCCTTTAGTCACATACATTGCTAGATAACTCTAACTACTTATCTTAAATGCAACTGAAATATATTTGGGAGAAATAAAAGTATGTGACTTTGTTCGATATAAACATCCATATACAAGAACTCAACAGTCATAATTTTTTTTAATTTTTATTTTTCATCTTCAATAGATAAAGAAAGTTTCACTTGATTAAAGAAAGAACGAACATAAATATTCAGGAGCGAAGAAGAACATAAAAAGAAATGTAAAGATTAATAATTATTGCACAAAATAATGACACTCATGAATTAAATATGTATTTATGTTTTAAAATATTTATTTATAAAAATATGTAATAAATTATTCATCAGATATTATTTTTGCATCAATTAAAAGTATTTTTATTTTCCTTCTGTCTATGTGGAAGTTAAACTTTAGCTTTTGTAACAAGCGTACAAAAATCAGATAATTATCATCAAGATGAGTGGCAATGTCGGACCCATATTGTAATTATTGAATTACAAGTTACAATATTTTAAAGGTTTTGCATTAACAAGAATCTCGCTACAAAGTGTTGTTTTGCCTGTAACAGTTCTTTTTGCGATAATAAAGATACCCACAAACAGAAATCATACCATTTATATTATTTACACTGGTTAGACTGTTATTACGTTTCGGCTGTTGTACATGCTGATCTTCATCAGATGTTTGAAATTTTTGACTGAACCTTTTATTTCAACCCCTGTGGTAAACTGTTCCTCATGGAATGAGAACAATCTCTCTATGTCATTTCTGGATATCTTATTTTGCTCCATTTAACTCAACTCTCTAAGTTCACCGTTGATGTAGCCAGGTATAGTCACTGGATCCCACCAAACTGTTTATCCACTAGGCCATATTTCCTTGATGAAAAAAAAGTTGAGTTAAATAAAGATAACTAAGACATTCGGGTGTAGCATGATTCATGGAACGAGAACAACCCATGCCAGTGGTCGAAATAAAGGGCTCAGTTCGAAATTCCAAGCACCTAGAGAAGGTCGGAGCTTATAATGGCCAAAACGAGTTGAATATGGCAGTAAAGATGAAGCCAACAGTCTTAGACAGATCTTGGAGAAGAGAACAGTCAAAACATCGTGAATATGGTAACAATGATAAGAACAATAGTCTGAACACTATAAATAATTTAAATAATTACAATGTCTCATCTTATATATAGAGAGAAATCATATCATTATAATATCATTTGTAATTATTTTAATTCTTACTACTGGTACTAGTACTACTACTAATATTAATTATAATAATAATAAAATAATAATAAGTACGATGATAACTGCATGAAAGAGGATTCTTTTTGTTTATGTCTGAAGTAATATTGATCTTTTTTGTTTGTTTAAGTGAGCTAAAGCAATTAGGGAAGTGAACCTCTTAACCGTTCACCCGCTCTTCAAACAAATCTAAGGCAATCTCTATGATAAATGATGATGCCAGTTCTTTTTGTTTCTTAAAACACCGGTTTGCCTTAAAGTAGGACTGTTGATAATTTCAGTATAATCGAGCTCTTAAAACAGGAAAAGACTCCAACATTTTTGACAGTTTAAAATCAGATTATTCTGTAAAAGGAAATGTTACCAAGCAACAAACCTTAAAATTGAATAAACATTTTTCTCATTTGTCTTGGAATACGATTTTTTCTACGGTCGTAGCGAAATAGTGAGGGTGTAGTCTCTACTAACAGAAATTAGAACACTAGTTAGGACATTAAACGCATATGCTTTACCGACTTTGAGTTTTGACCCATAATTTCTTAGTAACTTGATCAAATTTAATAAAACTTGATAATAACAATTTCATATACTCAGAAAAATGTCTTTCATTTAATCTAGCATCTTGTTATTTTCATGCTAATCTATACGTTTTTAAAAAATATTTTTAAATACAATTTATGAAAAATCTACCACGCAAGCTTATTTTTGGAAATCTATGGATAATATTTTTTATTAAATAAGATAAAATCTGTCTAACGTGTTTCAAATGATTAATGTAAGGAATAATTTTTTTAATCAAAATAAAAAAAGTATTTAAAGTAAAACAGTTCAATTTTAGATATCATTTGACAATATACCGTCATCTATTTTTGTCTGATGCATTATAGTTTTATTTTACGGGCAAGGTAATTTTATTGAATATTGATTCTAATTATTAATGTAAAGACTAAGTTTTTATAAAAATAAGATATTCAAAGCAAAAGAGTTTAATTTTAGTTATAATTTAACAAAATATCGTCATCTATTCGTCTGATGCATTATGGTTTTATTTTACAAGCAAAGTAATTTTATTAAATTTTATTCAAAAGAATCAACTGCATAGTTGTATTAAAAGTTGTTCATGAAATTCTTGAAAATGATTTTCCTATCCGACAGGAATATATCTAAACCTTTGATGTTCTCCAAGATTTTTTAATCTATTTGTTAATTTTCATACATTTCGGTGCATTATTGTTTGTTTTGAAACGTCTTAACGGATCCATAGCCAATTTTTTCGAAGTCATCCTTGAGTTAAAAATAATTAAGTGAAAAATGTAGGTTTTACCACGCGCGTGCTGAAATTATAAAACGAAATAACAAATGACATATTACTCTGATTCTTATATTTTTAAATTCTTGCGGTATTTCTAAATCAAATAAATATTGTCGATCGTTTTAGATGTAACAATTTTAATTTCAAAACATTTATTTCTATGTGGTGTTTTCAAGTTCATATAGTCCAAACAAAATCGAATGTGTTTTATCTAAAATGAAAATGACAAAAATATAAAATTCTTGATTTATATGCCAGGTCCTACTCAAATATTTTATTCGTCGATTTAATTTATAATAATTCCTGAATTTATGGCCAAATCAACTTGTAACATGCAATGAAATTTTAGTTTTCATTGACATCAATCGTTACCTTAAAAGTTTGATCGAAAATATAAGTTGCAGTCAATTATCAACTATAAATCAAATTCCAAATATCTTCTACGTCTTGCAAAAGAAATTTGCAAGCAATCGTATGTTTTTCATCCAGGTTTTCTTACTAAAATATTTTCAATTTCGAAGGTATAAATCAGGAATTAAATGCATATTTTCTTGTTTCAACTAATATTATCTATACGTTATTTGATTTTTCCTACCACTCCATTGGTTTTATCGTGCAAAGTTTAGGAAAAATTTTTATTCTCTTGCTAAATAATACTGACTAAATAAGTTTCAATAAAACAACTATCGAATAATTTGAGAAATGTTAATATTATCTTTTTTAACATTAAATGTTCGTTAATAACTTTATCAAAGTCCAAGATTAGAATATAAAAACTGAAAATTCACAATTACTTCCTGACTATATTTGAACTGCCTTACTATATTTATATGTTCGCTGTGGAGTAATGGATATCAGCGCGTATGAATGTGTGCTGACCCTACGACCAAGCCCCACTCTACAACCACGTCACCAATGTAAACAAATAAAATTATACTGTGTTTTTATTTATATACATATGTGTTGCTGTCGTCATTTTACCAGTCAAGCCGAACATCATATTGGTTTCCAGGTCATACAATATTACTAGTAAAATATTTTATGGCAGAATTAGCAATGCATTATGTAAAAAAATGACCAACAATACATTTTTGCTTACAATTTTTGATGCATTCAAAATATATTTAGTTGAAACCATAACATTGTTTAAAATATCGAGATTTTGGTATTAAATAATCAACTGAATTCGATATGCCGCTAAACAAAATCGGCCAACCAAACAACTAACATGAAAGAACTCTTTCATGATACTAATCCATACCGTACATTGAATACTGTTGTTATATCTGGTCAAGCGTCCCTGCTTTTCATCTTAGGGTCCTCGACAGGCTCCAAAGAAAAATCTGTAATGTGATCGGTCCGGACCTGGGAGCTCGACTCTAGCCACTTTTTCACCAGCGAGATGTGGTTTCCCTCTGTCTCTTCTACAAATATTTTCATGGCTTCTGCTCCGACGAACTTAGGTCACTGGTGCCTCCTCCACTAGAATTTACTCGAGCAACCAGACTGTCAACAAGGCCCTACTCTTTTACAGTTAAATCTATTAAATGCAGCCGGAAATTCTATTCCAGAAGCTTCCCAGCCCCGCAAACGTTAGTTGCGCTCGCTTCGATGGCGACCACCAATTCACCCCTCTAGTGCAATGGAGGCATCTGTTCCTCTGGACCAGCAACCGTGTTTTATTTGTCTCAGCTGCGTATATATCCTCGGACAGAGACACAACTAAGCTGCACTCTGTTCGAAGACAGAGACAGTAATTCCTACCCGGCAGATAACATTTATTTTTATTGTTTCAAAGCTCCCGTGAAAATTAAAGTTCGGTATTAAACGGTCATAAAAAGAAGATATGCCGTTAAACACACAAATCAAATCAATTAAATCATTTGTGTGCTAGGTAGGTAGGTATTTTATTAGTACAAATAGGTATCAACGTGCAAGAAAACAATAACTTTAACAAAAAATTTTTCATAAATACCGTGTTTGTCCTGCCATCTTATCAAACAAAATTGTTAGGTAGGTTACGCTGTTTCCTCTTTCATATCTTGGTTTCAAGAAGTTCGACATGTTAGATTCTAATGAGTGAATAGATTAGTTTACATTGTAAAACATATACTTAGATCATGACAATGCTGATCGCGTCAGATCTACCACGATCCTAGTAATTGTGAGATAAATATTTTGACTCCTTTAGTTGTCATTACGTTTCGTTTGAACCTATAAGAAAATCTACACATGTTGCATGGTATTTTTCGCGTTATTTATTTTTCGCAATAAGCTAAATAATATAAACAGTTCCCTCTGGTCCAGTTTATTTTAATTAAAGAATAAGAAGCGTAAATGCTTTTTTTTTTATTGAAAATAGTATAAAAGGGTTATCTTTTACTGTATGTCACCAACAATTTCGACTTTTATCAGAGACAGATGAAATTTCAAATAATATAATGGCAAACAATTAAGTTTAATCGCCTCACTGACTAAGCAATCTTTTAAAACCATTCACCATAGGTTTTCTCTCAACTTCCTGTTAGCAAGTTTTAAGAAAAAAATGAGTTCTATAACGGCTTTCTTGTGCTTTTTTACTTATATGCGATTTTTCTTGCAAGTTGATACTTATCCAGTCTGTACTAATGAAATACCTACCTACCTAGCTGCCCTAACTTATCAACCTCAGTAGAAATCATAAAACATAAGAGAGAGGAGTCCTAAATCTGGTGCCGCACATAATTGAGTGCTCAATACTTTTTATAGTAAACGCTGCCATAGCTAGCTAGTTTTAAATTCACAGTTGTTTTTCTCCTAGACTGGTTGCCAACCATAAAATGAGAGCCAAGACTGTAATGTGGATACTTTATAATATTTACCCAACGTAGTTTAGAAGATATTATAAAATAAAATGGGAATGAAGAAATGATATTTGTGCAAAAGTGAATCTAATGAATTGGATCGGGATTCGAACTGAACTCGTCGATTAATCGTTACGAGGTGCTAACCATTAAACTACCTGCATATCCATCTGTATAATAGAAGCATATAGATAAACATATATATGAATAATGAAATTATTTAAGCTCAGAACGTTGATATTGTATGAGATATTTAAGAATGAAACAAGTACTTTTATCACTACTGCTTTGTTTAAAACTCACACAGATTTACGACGGATATTTTTCAATATTTACCTAACATACTTAAGAAGATATTATAAAATAAAATCTTAACAATGAAATCAAAAGCCTTCTTTTTCAAGATGTTTTAAGTAAAAGAACTAATCCAGTAAATACTATTTACAAGAGGTTTTTATTTTACAAATGCAACGTCAAAGATCTTTTACATGCCAGAGCGTCATAAAATATGAACTGAACATTTTGGAGGGTTTTAAATATCCTAGAGAAATTTTATCAGAACACAGTGCATTTGCGTGTCTGTTAAAAGTTTCATTTGCTGTTATTTAAATTTCTGAGTAAATATAGAATTCACGACTTAATTGAGTCAGAAAATGATAATCCTAAGAAAGCTTATATTCTTCGTATTTCCTAGGTTAGTTTCTTTATGTATTTGTATGGATTCAGAGTTAATTCAGAACAAAAAATGATAAGAATAAAAAGATATGAATATTGTGTTGCCAAAACATATAAATAAAATGTGTGTTTGCTTATCTTGAAAATTTATCATTCAACTACAGGTTCTGGTAAGAAATAATGTACGCGCTTAATCAAGTTCTGACTTTTCAAGTCTTGTTATCGAAGTAAATATTTATTCAATAATTTAACCAGTGAGTGTTTGCAGCATTTAAATTCCAATAAGAATCGAACTGAAAGAATCTTTGAAGATCCAATAATTGACCTGATAGCAAACTTCTCACCGATTTATATCAGTAACAAATTGTTTTGTTTTAATTCGATAAAAGTTAATGATTTTATATCGAATGAGCAAGAACACATAAAAATAATTTAAAACAGTTGTAATTGATTTTTTCTTTATATAAAAAAAAATTCATACGAAGGAAATTTGTTGAATATATATTTTAATCTCCAGTTTAATTTATCTCTTTTTCAAAGGCAATTAATGAAAACTATTTTCATGTTTTCGTCATCAATATTTTTGTAATATCTTGTAATTTTGCTAAAATAATGTCCTTTGATATTCTTTCTCTATAGAAAATATACAAGTTTTTTTTTGTAATTTTTACATGGAATACAAATCTTCAATTACTGCTTAAACCAAAACGCTTTGAAAGTAATTTTGTAGCTAGAATGACTAACATCAAATCAATAGAAACTATTCAATGAAATATCAAAATTTTAAGTACAATATTTATATATACTTATAAATAATGAAATGAAATAGAATGTTAATTCAACCACTAGTTGCGCATGCAAACACTTGATGATTATATATTTGATTCTATGCAGTAAATTTTGTGGTGTCACTCATTTCTAAGTAACGCCGTCATCTCCATATCCAGGCAGATAAGAGAAATATTTGGGCATCAATCTCCGTTCAATTCTACAGAAAAGATATAGAGAAATTTATGTTTTCAGCGTAGAGTATTATGTAATTCTTTTACATTTAAATATGTTTTCCTTTATCTAGAAACTAAAAAGAACTTCTTATTTATGTGAATAAACAATTTTGGTTTCTATTTGTATTTCTTGTTCGAAATTCGTTATACAAGAATTTTAATCATTGTATGCTATTTGTTTATTTCTATTTGAATTTCTTGTTCGAATTTTGTTATACAATGACTTTGTATGCAATTTTTTCTTTTTACTTCGTCTTTTTTATGTTTCGGCCGTTTGCTTTTCGGTCTTCCTCGGATAGAATGTATCCGTTGCGAAAAACAGAGACAACCAAATTAATCTAAAAAATATTTTTCTAATATGTAACGATTTTTTTGTAAACCGTTCCAAACTTCGTTAAATTAATTTCGGCATAAGGGTGCAAGACTTTGGTAACTTTCTTCAAACGTGGATCTTCTTCCAAGGATACAAAAGACACTGGATTTTTCCGCTTTGGTGAGGCAATTATATAACTAACTCTCGTTTGTTTCACGTGTGTACATTCTAATCTCAGCTAGGTTGACCACTGGCAAGTGCTGACATTGAATTCATATGAGATATACTTTTTGATTATGAGGACAGTTTTCAGATCAACCTTCTAATGCAATTGCTCTTTTTATCCTCTGGTATGACACCAAGTTCAAAGCTTCTTAAGATTTTTATTGACATAACAACTCCTCTTAGAACAAAGGTGTCTTATGAAGAGTATTTCCTGGTAGGAATCATCTGATATGTGTGATTATATTTGTATATTTTTAATTTTGAAATTTAAATATAAATTTTCGCCTACTTAACATTTAGATTTGTTCATTAAAAGAATATTCCTTTGAATCCTGCATGTGTTCGGATGTGTGTCCTGCCATCTCAAATTTATAAAAAAAAGTAGTTCCTTTTTATTAATACTTAGTCCAAAATGTTTCACTATAGTAAATACGTAAAGAAAAGGTATTTTATCATTTTTTTCAAAATTATTTGACAAAATAAATACATTTTCTGCTATCTGAAATGAAAAGAAAATGACTCATAAAAACCAAACCTCTAGTTTTTGCCGTATCAATCATTGTCACGATCACCTTCAAGCAAAAAGTCTCATTTTTTCTGGTAAAAAGTTTATACTTATAACTCAGATTATTTTATATTCAAAAACACTTTCCAGAATAAAAGTGACAGTTTTACTTATCAAGTCTTTCAAAGTTACGCTTGATAACACCTTTTATATTATGCTGAAAATAATCATCCAAAATCGGTTCTTGATTTTTTGTAAATTCTTAAAATGACTGCCATCAAAAAATCAATTAGGTAGCGTTGTGTGCTTTTTAAACTGAAAAGCTTCTGCCAAGCAGCCTAATTTGAAACATTTAGCGAAGTTATTAGAAGAAGAAAAATCCTAAAGGATCATTTATTTCTCAAGCATACATGAGATGTCAGTTATTATGGTCTAATTATTTTCCATATAGGATGAGTAGCATCCATTTTTATGTTGGTAATGGTGGTAACTCTCCGAAGTAATTTTTTACATAATTTGCTTTGCGTGTTCATAATTCAAAAAACACCAGAATCTTAAATTTAATAGTAACAGGCATGGTACTGACAGGATTACAGACATAATAAATAAATAAATAAATAAATAACAGTGGTGATATACCGGAAAACGTAAGTAGATCTCTTTTTATAGCACTGTCTAAGAAAACAAGTGCAAGCGAATATAACCTCCATCAGACAATAAGCCTAATGATTCATATAACAAAACTTATCAGCCGAATTTCGATAAATTCAGAATCAAACGAGAAGCAGGACAAGAACGGCGTGGCGCCGTCAAAGGAGGCGACAAGGGATGTGACATTTATGCTCAGCAGGATATTAGAAAGACTGATACAAATGCAGAAGAATGTGTACCTGCGTTTTATACATTATGAAAATGCCTTTAATTAAATACTTCACAGAGAACTGATGAAACTGCGATGTGACATTGGTATATTTTGGAAGGGTATTAGAGAAATAAAGATTCTATACTGGCAGCAAACAGCCTAAATCCGGGTAGAAAATGAATTCAGTAAATATACAAGAAAGTAGTGTAAGAAAGGATACGCGTCCTCTCACCTATACAGTGAGACGATTCTGGAAGAATTAAAAGTCCTACCAGGATTCATTATTAGTGGCCGCAATCTTAACAGCATAAGATATGCAGATAACAAAGTGTTGATAGCAGATACACAGACTACCATAACTATTACAGAATATAATGAAAAAAGGCGAGAAAAGGGACTAAACATCAATTGCAAAAAAGATGAATTGCATGGTTGTCAGCAAAAAGAACAACTTAACATGCAAATTACAAATTGTAGGCACCAAAATCAAGCAATTACAACAATTTAAATATCTGGAAAGTGTTTTAACAGAGGAAAGAAAATGTAACACTAAAATCCGAAGACGCATTTGAATAGTGAAAGAAGCAAAGTATTAAGAAATAGAAAATTTTTATTATAAAAAACAGAAAAGTGTACTGAACTATTACGTAATATCAATCCTCCTATGGCAGTGGATGCTGGACAATCTTCTCGCAGATGAAGAAGAGATTTGACACAACAGAATTGAGGCTCTACAGAAGAATACTGAGAATATCAGAGAGCGAACATGACGAAGTTTCAGTGTAAATGGAACAAAAGACACTTTTACTTAACATGGAAACAAAAAAGACGATTATAGCTAAAATCAGAAAGAGAATTTAAATTTCTGTGAAATCCGGCTCACATGACAGACTGAAGGCAAGTATGAGATAGGAAAACAATGCATAACCTACCTAGAGAGCTTGATGGTAGAACAAGGTTAGGAGAGAAGAAGAAAAAGTTATTAAGAGTTTAAAAAGAAAAGACAGGACATTGTGGAGAGACGTGGTCGCTAACTTCCTATAAGGGCACGGCACATGGAAAAAGTATAACATATGCGTCGTTAGCTCTTTTTTATGAACGTCGCAAGTAAAGACTTGAAATTATCCTTTTACGCCTTTTTATCGTAGTTTTTATTCTTACAAGAAAAATGTATAAGTTAAACAGCTTCAATGTCGATTCGCAAGTAGAATTTAAATGTGAAATATGAAATAGTTTCAACTACCTTCCTGAAAATTGTAACTTTTGTTATTTTTTGAATGCTGAAAACCATTTGTCTCCTTTTCATTTTCACATTAAAGAAAGACTGCAATGAACGAGAAACTGTTATTTTATGTTCATGACTTCCAACAACTGAATATATGCCATTTAAAGTTAGTATGTATGTTAAATACCTTAGGTGTGTTGAAGAGTGATTAGAATGTTCGCTTTCTGAACATGAACTCCGGTTTGAATTTCCCTATGGTCGATTTGTCAGCGTCTTCTTGATGTTATCGGTCTGAAGGAGGCAATCCAAGCGTGCAGCACAATTGAAAAATGCCTGAAAACCACTCCACTATTAATCCAAGTCTTGTGAGTGAAACTAAGTAGATGGGTCCCTTTGGGAGCCGTCTATGGTTGTGCGAGCACGAAGTTACCAGTCATCGTGATCGAGGGTTTGAACGTCAGTACAGACTGTTGTTCACGCTAGATAACCTGCTCTCTCAGAAACTGTAACTAAAGTCCGCTCAGCATAGTTGCAGTATAAACCACAGTTGGGCCCTGTTAATGTTGAACCAACACAAATGTACCTGAGCAGGCGTCTGCAACGGGGATTAGCTAGCCGCCCGAATAGACAGGCATCTTTTGATACGAGTGGCCACAGCATTATCATACATATCTTAAACAAAGCTAGAAATGAAATTACAGGGTGCGATGGATAAGTTGTCGTCTAAAATACACAATATATGTAAATAATTGATATTTCATTTCAGCAGATATATTTACCAAAATGACACAAAAATAACTTAAAATACAAAAGATTAAATTTATTCAATAAAATTGTCATTGGTTTCAACCATGGCTTCTTGTTTTTACTATTAAAAAACACTTGTGAAAATTTTATAAATTTAAAAAGAAAATTTATCCTCTTAATGTTATAATAAAGATATTCCTATTTCGACAAGGCTCCTGTTGACATATTCATGACTGCTATTTTTTCTTCTTAATCAGTAAAAACATTAAAGCTACTAAGAAACAAGGGGGGGTTGCAAAGTGTAGAAGAATAAAGAAGAGAAATATTAATAATGAGCGAGAAGAGAAAATGATAATCAGGAAGATAGTAGACAACGATTGATATTGCATTCAATTTTTTTAGATTAAAGTTGGCTGAAAAGCAGGGAACCGGAAGGGAGTTCCACAAGCAAGAAGTGCGAGTGAAGAAACTGATAGCATAGAATTTACGGATGCATCTAGTCAGTTC
Source organism: Ascarosepion bandense (assembly GCA_037127315.1). Taxonomy (NCBI): domain Eukaryota; kingdom Metazoa; phylum Mollusca; class Cephalopoda; order Sepiida; family Sepiidae; genus Ascarosepion; species Ascarosepion bandense. Next base: position 612,808 of record JBBBDQ010028664.1, on the reverse strand, counting down.
TACTGTAAAATGATGAGATCCCAGCACCAGTCTACACCTTTTCCCTCTCAAATTAATCTTCTGACCACTCAAATCAATTCCCCCCCCCAGACAAATTAATATTCCACACAGTCAAATTAATCAAAAACTACGATCATTCTAAATTTATTATCAAAGCAATAAGAAATTTACAAATTATGGGATAGTTACACACCAACTGGGAGATCCTCACCTGCGAGGCATCCCTGGTACGGTACGTACCATATGGTTGTACTACACGAGGCACTTGGGCATGGTAGCGATCGGAATCGTGTCATCAATTGAACTTTCGACATATCTCAGTCTGTGCTCCACCTGGACACCCCCTCAGGTGGTTGCTGCACCATTTGTTTGAATGTTGATGCATAGTGCCTTTTTATATGCGCCTTCACGGATTACCACAATAGCTCAATGGGGTTGAGCAGGCAACTCTAAGTGGCCAAGCATAGTATAACGATCCCTTCAAGATCAGCAGCGCCCTCAGTGTACTGTGATTATAATATACTACGTTGCTAATACTATGTCACATAAATTCAAAATTGAAAATCAACAAAGTTATAAATAAATAAACTTAATTTAATCATGTAACTGTTTGAAAGAATAATTTTACTGAGTAGAAGATTAATTTGTGTGGCCGGAAGATTAATTTGACTGGGTGAAAGATTAATTTGACAAGGAAAAGGTTTTAGTACTGCGTTTAAATTTTTTAAAAAGTCTAGGGGTCATAGCGAAAAGCTCATCGGAAGACTTACCATGAAAATATTTTTTAATAATTTTTTAACCACAAGCAAGGCAGTTCCGCCACTGGTACGCAGGGGGTTACAGTGAGAAAAAAGAAAAACAAAGGTACAGGGTATGTAAAAGAAAGGATAAGAGTAAGATGGGAATTAAAGAGACAGAAACTGGCAATTGACGTTGCATTTAAACTTTTGAATATTGTAGCTATCAAGGAAGCAAGTATACGGAAAGAAGCTTCACTAGTCGGGAAGTGCGAAAAAAGAAACTGTAGAGTAGAAGTGGCGGCTACAGCTGATTCTTTTGACGATAAAAAGGTGGGACCTAGATTCCAATTTAGTAGCACGAGTAAATTCATCTGGTCGAAAAACCAGGAAAGAAGCTCGTCAGAATTTATTTCTAGAAAAGACAGAGGGTAACTACATACCGTCGGTGAGAAAATGAAGTGGAACTGTTAAATCGAGATAGATTACGTTGCAGATCCTCTTTTTTTAAAGACACAGAGAGACAACGTTACATCGGTGGAAAAAGTGACTGATGCCAAGACCCCAAATCAGGACCAGTAATATTGTTGACTGTGCTGTGGATTTTATCAAGCTCAAGGTAAATAGCAAGGGCACTGGACAATATTCTAAACATGGACGAATGGTAGACTAATAAATATGTAAGATAGAAAAAATTGGAGAGAAAAATTGTCTAGCACAACAAAGTAACCCAAATTTCTTAGCAGCTGATCGAGCATTGGATTCAATGTAGTCTTTCCACTTCATGTCAGCTGAGAACCTTAGCCCTAGAAGGCGCAGTGAGTCACTTTCCTAAAAGTTAGTGTCGAACATGAGTAATTAGTCTTGGTACAATTAAAATTATACGAGAATGAATCTCTGGAAAGCGACATTATTCTTTAAATCCTATTGATCGTGCTTTATGCAGACAAGAGTTAGATTTACATCGAATGAAGAATTAGGGAAAGTATTAACTGCAGATGACGCCGACGGGGGTCAGTAATTAAGCGTACTTCATCCGTCAAGATTTCTCAAGATTTATATTGTAATTGTTAGAAGTGAAACTTTTGTGGGGATGTAGAAAATAGAAAATCAAATACTGAAGTAATCAACCGCGGATGATCGAGAGAAAGAAAAAAATGTTCATGAGAGTGGGTCTAATATAATAAGAACAGAAGTATCGTATAGAGTACACACGAACAATTTTTTAAATATTCTTTCAAGATGTTGACAGTCAGAGCTCTCCACGGTGTACTTTTCTTTAATATCTGTTAACTATGCATTGTGGTGGTTGTTTTAGGAAAAAAATGGAAATAACTTTCTGTTGTCCTCTCCGACGTTTTGAATTCCACCGTTATTGCACCTCCAAGTGCGATTACAGTGGATCGCCATCTACCCTAATATTTTACACATAGAAATACATATAGTGGAAGTAGACACGTTTTATTTTTAAAACGCGTGGAAGTAGACGCGTTTTATTTCTATTTTACACATAGTGGAAGTAGACGCGTGAAGCAGATGTAACATTCATCATTAAAATTTCATAAGCACACATCCATTTTATTGTTATATCAGAGTAAGAATGAACAAGAACATACTAATATTAATTTTTCAATTTCACACTCAGATACAGACACACACACACACACACACACACACACACACACACACATATATATATATATATATATATATATATATATATATATATATATTTCATTTGTAAACGAGTTAAAGAATATGCAAAAGTTTTACAATATAATTGTATTGAACACATTTTAATACAACTGTGTACTGGTCTAATTTTTATGATCAAAAACTAAGTAATTACATAATCAATATATATATATATATATATATATATATATATATATATATATATATATATATATATATATATATAATTTTTTTTTTGTTGTTTTTGTTTTTATATCGCGCAGCAAAAATTTTCATAAGGCACAATTGGAAGTTTAAATTAACTGGAATTTTGAAATACGGAAGGCGTTTTCAGGGATCATAAAATATATTCATCGAGGTTTTTATGATCCTAAAATATATTTTCTCATATATTTACATCCGGGCATTACTTTGGACCTTTCTCGTTCTGGAAATAATATTCTCTTCTTAGCACAACCTGCAGGCATTTCCACCGTTGTATGGTCTGGCCTTTTTTTAATATATCAGGGTCTGTTTTTGTTTTTTTTGTTTTTTTCCACTCGTGATTAACTAGTTTGGTACAATTTTTAAGACTGTCTAGCTTGAATGTAGACTTGTGATTATACCAAAGATTTTTTAAATTACCTCCAGTACATTCTAAGTTAAGTTTTCTCTGTCCGTCTGTATTTTGTACTTCTGCTTTGTAAATAACTCCTTCTGTTTTACAATTTCCGTCAAGTGGGCACTTGTTTTTGTCACTGCAGTTACATTTTTCCGTTAACCATATTATGCTGTTTGTTATCTTGACGTTTTGTTTTTCATGTAATTTTCTAAATTGTACATGCAGCTTTAACTTAATTTAACTGTATTTTATTGAATATTTTATGTAGTTCTGAGTTTTTAGGGAAGTGTTTATTAAATAATGTGAAAAATATTTGCCCTATTTCTGATCTTACTTCTAAATTAAAAGTTGGGTTGAACAAAATAATGTTTCATTTCACCGCATTATTTTTCATTTGCTTATTTATTTGAGGTTTATACTCTAATTTTTATGGCCATTTTCGTTTAAAGCACTTTCAAAATATTTTACCTTTTCGTCGAAAATTGTTTTGTCAGAGGAAATATTAGATAACCTGTGTTCTATTCCTTTAGGGATGTGTTTAATTATGTTAGCAGTATTGTTAGATCCAGTGTTCACATATTTGTGTTTCGTTTTCTATATGGGCAGACACTGCCAGCTTGAAGATTAAATTCTACATTTACGTATTGGTCATTTTTTTATTATTTCAAACTCTATTGCAAAATCGAGGCGATTGAAGAGTTTGAAAAGCATTTTTCTTATCTTGTCATTTGCTCTTCTGTGGTCCGGCAATATCATCAACCTGTCATCTCTATATAACCCGTCGTTGTCTATGTCGTTGATTTTGTTTAGAATATACAGGCCTTTTAGTTCTGAGATTTCGGATCTGTCAAACAAACCTCAAATGTGCCCTTTTTTTATTTTTTTAACCCATACTTCGCCATTGTGGAATAGTACGGATTTACGGCAATGTAAAATTATATTTATATGTTCCTATGTTATATTTATGAACTGCTTAGCAAAATTCAAAGCTTCCATCAACCCTGTTTTAGATATTAACGGGTTGAAGTTTTTGATGTCATATTTTATGAATGTATTTTTTTCTTTATTTCTAATTTTCTGGAACCAATAAATACACTCACTTGTGCTCTTCCATTGATTGACGTGTGTAGCAATCCTTAATAAATTGCACATATTTTTTAAGATTTTTGGTTTATTTTACCTAATTCAATTTTTGTTGGGTTGATAAGTTAGCAAGAAGGGTTATCAGGAAAATTATCCTCAGGGTCTATTATAGTTAGAAACGCTTGCCTACATGTTAATATTTAGACCTTGTCACTTATTCCCAGTTTGGCTGGGATGTTTTTCGCCTTGTCATTTATAGTTTCAATATAGAAGTCTGGTGTCCTTTTACAACATATAGTTACTTTTTCATTTATTTTTTCTCGTAATCCTTCAGGCTTATTGCATAAATGTTACTTGATTTGTCGGCCTTTAATAGGGATATTTTTTATTCTTTTTTAATAGTTATTCGATATTGTTATTAATCCTTTTAAATTTGATTTTATCTATTAAACAACTCATATCTTTTTCAAATTTAGCTATCTCATCAATAGCAATCGATCGCACAACAATTGAACATTTGTAGAGACTAAAAGATGGATGTGAGTACAATTACGACTAATTCTTCTCGGCAGTCATAACAGTAAAAAGGTGAGCGCCTTCACCAATAACGATTGTTACACGTATGGCAGGCCCGCTTTTGTTATTGCCAGTAAAAATGACAATCAAATTATGTTGGAAAATAGGAAAAAGACTGTTTGGTTGATAAAACCCATTCTCTCTAACAGTGTTATACTGTTCTCTCTTATATCTGGTAAGGCAAATTCCATAGGAGACTAAATCCAAAAAGAACTCAAGGTTAAAATTTATTATTAAGTTTAACAGAGTATTATAATCAAGAACAAAAGTTGGATATTTTTACAAATCCATAGGCAATATATTTCGGAGCTTTCTTATCCTCTCACCGCTCCTCAGACCAAATTCATACAATAATGAATGGTTCAAATTTATCCAGACAAAGTCAAGTGAAATAGAAAAAGGGAAAAAAAAAAGAAAACGAGAAGAAAAGAATAAGAATAAATCTGAGCCACAGAGTTAATACGACAAGTATTTCTTTTTTCTTTCTTTTTTCTCTTCTTTTTAAATTGTATTCATTTTTTTCCTTATATATATATATATATATATATATATATATATATATATATATATATATATATATATATTAATCCCACCTCGTTTTATTTTCCTGCGTATGGATGATTTTTTGGGACTTCTACCGGTATAAAATCTTTTAACACATTTGTATTTGAGTAAATAAAATTTTGGTTTCGCCGTTGATGAAGAAACGAGGATTTTCTCGTAGAAATGGCTATCAAACGGATTTAAATATAGAATTTTTTGTTTTAATGATAATGTACACTCTAAAAAGTCTGCCTTCTACCGAGCTCTCAAAGCTCAGAGGTAGAATCGCCGACTGACGCCAATTCGGTCGGGTTTCAATCCTGGGTAAAAAGCAATCGGATGTCTTACCGTACTCATAAGCTGTGATACGGCGAAACAGATCTGTCTGCGGATAACTATATATATATATATATATATATATATATATATATATATATAGTTTATGGCGCTATTGGTTAATGTTTAACCCTTGTTAAATACCAGTATCTGTAATACCGATTTTCAAGTCAAGCACGCTATGCCCATCACCCTGTTCACTTATTTAATGCTAGATTTTAGTAGATATCGGCATTCACGACTAGTAACCTTTTTTAAGAAAAGTTTTAAAAATTGTCTGGAAAAAAGGAAAAGTTTCACGTTTCTTTTTTTTTTTTTTTTTTTTTCAAATCGTTTTTCAGACATTTTGGCTTAAATTACAAAAAATATTTGTAGATAGGTCGTGTTGACACATCAAAGAACCAATTAAAAGATGGTTTGAGATTCTATCCGTTTGTTGGTCAGTTCATAAATAATTTTCAGATTTCAGTCTGAAAAATATAAAACTTATAAGCATTGACCAGCAGCTAAATATGACTTGTACATCAGTTTAGAATTTATTTGTCTGTTTATAATCTCATCTTTATCTTCGGATTGTGAATATTTAGTCTAAATTTAGGTATATAATTAAAATCATTTAAATCTTTTACAAATCAATCCTAAGTCATTTAAATCTCTCATGAATCAGGTCTAAACATGTATCACCACCAGGATCTTGGAATTTTAACTACCTAATTGATCTTATCATAATATTTGGCGCCATAAAGTAATCGTCAAAGCCCTCTACTATCTGAAAAGTTTTATTCCATATAACCGTTAGTATAATCTACTCGGAAGAACCAAATTAGTAACAGTAAAATTGATTTCCTATTTATTTAAACATCAAATCAAATGTTTATAATTAGTAAGTTTTCGGTGATCCCTAATGAGATGCAACTGATCGAGATTGTACATATATTTTATTTCATCTGAATGTTGATGTTCTGATAGAATACAACGGAGGAAGAAATTAGAATAGTTTATTTTATTGAAGCTTGAATTTTTTATCTAAATTCTCTACACATGAATTTAGTTTAATATTGCAGAAACAGAAGTAGATGAATCCTTTTTGTTTGTTTTTTAAGATGTATGAAAACCGGTGTAGCAATGCGATTTTTCACATATCCTTAAGAGATCAAGAGATAGATTCTTTTTCCTTTTAAAGCAATTTAATAACAAGCGAATCTTAACTCTAGCCCATCTTTGACCAGGACTTTTCAGGAATTGTCTCCAGCCTGCCCTTAAATTGGCAAACATAAAATTTGGTTAGAGTTTTAGATAACCGTAAAAACTGACCGCCAAAAGCTGACTGGGTATTCCCCTTTTCCGTTTGATGGAACACAAGAGGACGAATAGTTGGAGTGGGTCTTTGTTGTGGTGTCCTTCCTTTAAAGGGTCTATGTTGGACTCTTCCACCTACTATAAGATAAGTAGGAGAGGAGGCCTTGAAAAAACAAGTTGCGTCTCTGTCTCTTGGCAGAGTGCGGCTTGGATGTATGTCTGCCCGAGGACGGACATGCGGCTGAAGGAAATTGGCCAGAACCCAGGGGGCTATCCTCACATGCTTTACCTCTTCTTCGGAAGGGGGCTGAGTTTATTGCCCAGCACCTGAAGCATCTCCAAAAGGATAAGTGCCGAGGGGGTTTCTGGGATTTTTCTACAGCGCTGCTGATAAACCCACCTAAAAGATGACCTTGTGTCGCATTTTTTACACGGTGACTGCAAAACAAATACCAACAGCCGAATTGATTGAACGCTGGACAACCGACACACGCACTAGTCGTGTAATACGCTTCTGTTGTATTTACTATTAAATATACTATATTTCTATAACACATGTTTTATTTTTTAAACCATTCACTTAGCAGTCAGTCAGTGAATCTCTAAGCAGTCTGTGAGATGACCAGGCAGTGATGGTGTAGGGGTCTTTTTCTGTGGCTGAAAGTTAATGAGACACCAGCAGAAGTTCGCTTTCTCATAGAATAACAAAGATATTGACGATTGAGTGATGAATCTTTGTTTTTGGCGGAGGAAGGGTTTTATTTATTTTTTGCTAATTCTCAACCAGTCTTGAAAAGTATTTTTCGTTATTCTTTATTGACGTTGATCACGGCTTTAATATTGAAACAAGACAGTGAATCATAGCAAGAGCCCTGTTTATTCACAAATGGACGACCTTAAATGCCATTACAGTTTGTGCAGTGACGTACAGAATCGCATCATCACATCAGATAATCAAATTAACAGTTAACAAATCTCTATTTTATGAAAAATGCTAAGCGTCATTCTTTCTGTGAAGTCCAAGAATCTCTCGAAATACCAAATGATTTTATTTATTCTAAGAATATCGTAATACGTTTTGCTATTCTCTTTTAATTAAAATCAATTTACACTTTAGTTTCTTAAAATATTAAAAAAGAAGGCGTAAACATAAATTACAGATAAATCATTGATTTTCAACGAATATATTAAATTCTGAAATATCGCTTCGTTTTTAAAATAGGTTTCTCATAAGCGAATATATTACGATCGATGGCAGCCATTTCATTTAATCTCAAAATAGTTGTGAATCTTTGCTTCAACATCATGGAATTAAAAACACCACTTTGACGGAATTAAAAAGCGTCCCGCAGACCATTAACAATGAATTCAGTTCTCAAGGTATATCCGAGTTTTAACCTTTTACCAGGACGGATTTGTACTTTGAATCTAAAATTTTTCATATATATTTTTTAATGTTTCAATGTTTCGGCCATTTTTGGGCGATCGAAACAAAAGTTAATTCTCAGTTTAAAAGTTTTGCAAAAATAAAATATACGTCTGTAACACATTATTTTTAAAAAATTAGCAAAATTATTGTTAAATGAATCTGATTTACATAAGTATTACATATTTATAGCATGAAATTTAGAATAAAACTATTTCTTAAACTCAGAGTTAAACTTTCTCACCTTTTTCCCGTATTTGAAATGTGATGACAGCTTGACAGATGCGAGATAAGATAAGTGTATGGTGATCAAAAGTGACATAACTGTACAATTTTTTCTTGTAAAGGAAACACATGAACTTTTAATTTATACATAGAAATTACCATAATTTTTTATTTCACTCTTGAGAGCAGATTTGCAGAAATAAAGGTTAAATGTTTCAAAAAAATAATAGAAGCATCCTGCGTTTAACTAATGAAAACAATTTTCTTAAAATTTAGTTTCTTAAAATTTCATGAATTTACGTAAAGGTGGGTAACAGATGTAAAAAAAAAAAGTATTTTTACCAAGATTTTTAAAAATAATAATTTCAAAAATAAGTTCATTTATTTGAAAATAAGTTTTAAAAGTTTCATTAAAATCTGACAAATATTTGATTTTTGTAAGAATTTACAAATTTATTTGTTTGTCACGGGAAAAAAAAAAACTGAGTTATGTCGTCTTGCGTTTTCCATTGTAAACTCCCGTAACGATTTAGTTACCTGCTAACTAAAATCAAAACAAGATTTTTACCAAAATTTCGAATGTGTTAGAAGGAATTAAATTTTTTTCTTCAAATTCTTTGATCTTTCCTGTTACTAATAATATAAACATTTTGATCGAAAAAAATTTAAACTACGTGATCAGTTTCGACGGCTATAATGTGTTTGTTTATATATATATATATTATAAATACATATATAGAGAGAGGCACACACACAAACATAAATATATCAAGCATTTTACGACAAAAATACTGTTTGCCAAAATATATTTTTATCAGTAAATCACCGAAAACGAACAACAATCTTGGCACTGATCATCATCACAACTCATCACTATTATTCCCATAAGAAAACATGAAAAAAAAGCAATTTGTAAATTTATTGATAATTATTGATCATAATGCCGGAAATGGCATGAAAGTTGAAGAGAGTTCAGAGAAAAAAATGAAAACAGTTGTAGCAAGAAGTACTGATTTTAAGAATGTCACAAAACGAGATTTTAGAAAAATAAAAAGGGCAATAAAGAAGATTTAAGTATTTGAACTTGGAAACAAAGAAGAGGATACAGGGTTTTTGCGTGATGTCTGTCCTTCAATGTGGTAGCGATTGCTGGAGAATCTCATCAAAGATGAAGGGAAAACATGAAGCAACTGAAATGTAGTTCAAGAGAGGGATGCTGGAGATACTATGGACTGAACATATGAGCAACGACGAGGATTTGGAGAGGATGGAAACGAAAAGGAAATTTATACTGAACATCAGGAAAAGACAGCTGAAGTTTCTGGGACATTTAATGAGGACGGACGGCTTGAAGAATCTGATACTCACAGGACAGATAGGACGAAATCGAGACAGGGGAAAACCACGCATGACATTCTTTAAGGTCTAGAGCAAATGGATGGCAAAGCAGTGTTTGGGAGAAGTAACAATAGGTACAATGGATAGGAAGATGTGGAAGGCTATGATCACCTACGTTCTGAAAGGATACGGTACATAGAAGAAGAAGAGTTTTTGAATGGAAACAGAGATAAAATATTAACAGATAAGTGTAAGAATTAAAGTAATCAAACTAGCAGCTTGAATAAAACACTAGAAAGAGAAACTGGTAGTCTTAACTGCTGGCCATCGTTCTCTGAGAAGAAATCTAGCAACAAGAAACTTCTAAACTATTTTTAATGCAATCGCTAATACACTGTAAATGATTTTAAAAAAAACTAATGGATCTTTTTGGTTCAATAATATGAGCAACAACCCCCCCCCAATAAAATACTTTTAAAATACAACTATTCCTGTAGAAATTTTTTATACAAGAAATAATTTTCCTGCAATCATTAATCAATTTACTGTAATTGAAAATTACTGATATACATTTTACTTTTAACTGATTATTTTCATTTGTTACTGAAAAAAAAGATATTTTAACAAGCATAACAATATTGAATTAGTTACAATAATATTCTAATATTCCAAGATGTTATCCATTATTCCACTCTGCCTCCGTCTGTACTATTATTATCATTATAGTATTATATATAACAGTTTACAGTACACCCCAAATGCACAATAAAATTTCACAAATTACAAAATATCTTACCACAAAATTTTTTAATAATCGTTTGTATTACTAATGAAATTTATATTGTATCTATCATAAAACATATCAGTCTCTTAAGCGATCATGTCATTTTCGATCCATGACTGACCAGACAGAACATTTTTCAACAGTAGATTGTCATTTCTTTCTGCGGTAGACTGATTGCTAACCAAGGGTACAGAACCCAATCTTTCCTGCTATTACTTCACAGTTGGAGGGAGAAGAGATAGATTAATAACTTTAGCACAGATATTTGTGCGTAAATGAATGAAACCAATTCGAACTTGGCTCTCCGATTTCTCCTTCAGAGCCAATATTCATTGCACTACAAAGCAGGTGCAAATTGGTTAGTTAATAAGAATATTATTGTGAAAACATTGCTTATAACATTTCACATAGTATATATTTATTTAATTTGAGTCTATTATTTATTATATTATTTGGCATTACTTTTAAGACAATTTTATTCATAATACTTTGTCATCGTAATATTGGAATAATAATAAAATAATTTACAATTTCTTTTAATAGATTTCTTGCATCAGGGCTATATTATTTAGTATAGAAGAAAAAGAACTTAAGCATAGAACAGGCAGCACTGAAGGTAGTTTTACCCCACACTGCGAAATGCTAGTAAACCAAAACATTCTAACCTGTAAAGTTGAGTTATGTACTTAAACAGCCTTGTCAGATCGAGACATGCATAGCACCAAACGAATTCAGAAATATCTTAACTATCAGCTGCATACAACCACCTTTTAAGATTAATGTTTAAAAATGTCTTTAAATCTGTGGATTTTGCCAAAGACCAGCCTTCATTGAATATTCTGGACTGGCGCTACAGAATCACAAACAAATAACAGGAACTATGTCACTTGAGGACTATCCATAGCAGCAATACCTAAAATAGATATCACATGTAAGTCGAAGAGAAAATAATTGCATTATCAAGGTGTTAACATTCCACAGTACTTCAAATAAAAGGTTAGGAAGGAAACCACCATCAGTATTGGGAAGAGTGGTAACAGCTACAGAACTTGGAAAACCTATTTTCCTGAAAACCTGTTTAGAGAGAAAGATTTCATAAATTCCAACCGACAGTAGAACTGGTCAATATCAAATGTTTTCTTATAGGTAAACAGCTAATATTGCTAATGTTATTAGCATACTTCATATAGAATGTTTATAAAAACTAAGTGTTCGAACACATTATATAAAATGCTTATGTAGAATATACTAAGTGCTTTAATGGGCACATGCACACACACATACATATTCATATATATATGTGTGTGTGTATGTGTGTCTACATACAGTCATCAGTATTGTATATACGTACAAGTCGAAATTATGTATATGTGAATGTGTCCTACAGGTGTGTAATTAAATCCGAAATTTCTTCATATTTTAGAAGAAGTTGCAGAAGTTAACTAATTAATATCATATATTTATATTTACAGTATGCCTTCTTATGTAATCTGTTATGAAACAGGAACACATGATGCAGACAAAGTGGGTTTCTAATTAAAAAGAATTATGATCGGATTTCTTACCTGTGAGTTTCAAGAAATCGAATTAGAACTTGAAGATCCTGAGATGCTATTCTCATTATCAATTTCTCAGATTAAATCTAATAACTTTAATCAATAAAACACTTTGACGTAATGAATATCAGTAGCCTGTCTTACAATTTAGCCTGTGTTTCTATGTCATTATCCTCAATGGTTGAAAGTTATGGATTATCGCATTTATTTCTTTGATTACAGCATTAGGTTTGTGGTAAACAGTCGATTCGTCCATCTTCATATCAAAGCCAATACAGGATAATCTTTGCTTTACTCCAGATTAACTTTCGATTTTATTTTTCACAACGGATATTTTTGGTTACAGTCATCCAAATTAATTTATCTTCACATATCCTAAGACCCATCATTCGGTTTTATGCAAACCTTGATATCAAAATCCACACTTATAATACTGCAAATATATTTAAACAACTGGATGAATTTTCTTTGTAAACGTTACAGACTTTCAGTTGGTTTAACTATCAAAGCTTTTTTAGCTAAAAGTTTATCAATGAATTGCTTTCATTGCAGTGTACACACACACACACATACATACATATATATATTGTCATCCGCAGACAGATCTGCCCCGTTGCACCACAGCTCACCAGCACGGTTAGACTCCGATTGCTACACAACCCAGGCTCAAAACCCGACCGATTTGGCGTCAGTCAGCGACTCTACCTCTGGGCCACGGGGCGTTCGGTGGAAGAAGGCAGTCTTTTTAGCGCATATCATATTACGCGCCCAATAGCTAGAGTGATCAAGTTTCATTTTTACTGAATGAGCGATGCGTACACTCTAGAGTGGCTACTGTTTTTCAAAGTCTACCTTTCTTCTAGGGTGCTCAATCAGGGTGTGAGAGCGTAATATATAGGTTTCATTAAAAAAGACAGACAAGGTATTATCATTAAGATTTTTTATATAATTTTTCATGTATTTGTATAATTTTTTTTCTTTTCGTTACTCAAACTATATAAGAATTGTCAAAAGTTTTTGTACTTTCGAGCGCTTTACTTTTAGAGATTATCAAGAATTAATTTTGTTTTACTTATAAATAAACATGTGGAAAGTTTATGCATATAGAATCTCGTGTCTATTAAGTTCCCAACACAGTAATCACATTGTTACCGTGTTTATAATAAGTGTAGGATTTCTCTTTTTTATTAGTAATGCCTCAATTATTTTTAATCTTCTTTTGCATGGGGATGATGCTATTATGTATGTATTATCAACGAGGATATCACGGATAGGTCCTGGAAGATCTCGATGTGTGTTTAAATCGGATGGAACTATTGGATGGAACTATCCAAATCCGTAATCAATTACAGGGCCTATACCACCACAAAACTGACAAGAATGTTGACCGTACACCTTTCGCACAACATTTCCAGCCAATCTCATACCTAACATACCTAAGGTCCTCATGTTTAACGAGCATGACAGTAGACAAAGGATTGTTGGGTGACTACGGCTCAGGTATAGAGACAAGCTAAAGAGTAATCTTTCGACTGTCAATGTACCTCATAATATCTCCGAGAGAGTTGCCCTAGATAGAATTAACTGGAGATATTTATGCTAAAGTGGTATCAGAAATTTTGAAATCCGTCGTATAGACTTGCTAAAGTATGAAAGACAACGGTAGAAAGTGTTAGCAAATATTCCTGTTTCTAAGTCACGAGATTCTCGTTGTTGCACAATATGTGAACTTATATACAGGTCACCAGAGGGGCTAAAGTGACACATACGACACAAACATAAAAACTGAAGGGCGTTGTCGGATCCTCATACGTCGAAATCGAAGCAGGAGTCCATAAAGAGACAGAGAGAGAGAGAGAGAGAGAGAGAAAGAGAAACTGAGAATGTACCACGTAGTTCTGAAAACACATTTCTTCTACTTTATGTGCTGTGTCCTTTCAGGACGTAGGCGATCGTAGAATTCCACTTGCTCCTATCCCTTGTCGTTCTTAATATTTTTCCTCTTGGTATCTATCCCAAACCCCGCTCCGACATCAAGTATGTATCGCACTGCTTTCCCCTGACTCTCTTTCCCTATATCCACCCTATGAGTATTTGATTCTCCAAGCCTTTCTTTTTATTACATGTCCCAAAAACCTCAGCTGTCTCTTCCTGGGGCTAAGTATTTCTATTTCGATTGCATCTTCTTCAAACCTCTTTGTTACTCACATGTTCGGTTCATGGTATCCTCAGCATCCTTCTGTAGAATATTACAAATCGATAACATCAGTTTAGTTTTATGCATAATACATAAAACTAAATTGATGTTATCGATTTGTAATATTCAGAACTCTAAAACTGTTCAAGCATATATGAGAAATGCGAATCCACTCAAATAGGCTCATATTAATTTATGTATCATAGACGAGTGCAGTTCAATTAATAAAGAGCGAATTATGATCTTATTTTATTTAATAATTATAAGTAGTTAAATTTGCAAACTCGGATTACATGAGATAAGAAACAAATTTATTTATTTCTTGAGATGAAGCTCATCTTACGAAACAGTAGACAAATATTACTAAAGCATATTCAACAATTTCATTCAAGTTTTGTAGGTTCTTATCGGAAAATGTTTTTTAAAAGTTTATTTGCTTGTCTGAGTTTTTAATGTCCCTATCTTCTTGATGATTCCAATTTTACGGTGAATAACTTTGTTAATTCTGCTGTATTAAAGGATAAATTTTACAAAATATAAGCTGGATTTCCTCATACAAAACTAAACTGTAACCAGATCTCTTACTGATTTTAGTTTTCATAGCAATTTCATGTTTCTGAGTGAAATCATTCAACTGTAAATCTCACAATCCCAACGAAATATCAATTTTAGAATTCATGATTATACAAGTCAATCCATGTAATTAGAAACTCAGCGATATCAAAATAAATATTTAAAATGACAAATGGACAAGTATGACGTCATAGAATACGGATTAGGAGAGAGTCAGAGAGACAGATATACAATGGACAAGAATGATGAGAAGAATTTATCTCTCGGCGTCTTGTAAAAAGCATCAAGCTGTCTAGTCTGGATGACAATAAAACGATAAGTTTGTCAATAAACAAAATGATCGGGAAAGCCATTCTGTTTGTTACACAATATCTTTTCAGGACTTAGGTGGTCATGACTGTCCATAAATTGAATTGCCCTGATTTCTTGATAAATATAATTGAGTGGTTAACTGTTGCGTTCTTCGAGGTTTTAAATTTAGAGTAGTTCTTCTCCTAGAATGATTGTAACCCACGTTTAGGAAGCTCAGTCTACCCTGCTATTTAACTCATATATAGGGAAGGAGATGGATTAATATCATTTTCCAAAGGCGCCACTGTCATTCTTTTGAGAAGCATCCTATAAATAAAGTTAGTTTTAAACCAAATTTAACAAAACTAATTAGTGGTAGAACCAATGGAGTATATAAAACTATATTTAAATTGGTTTCATATTTGCTTCAAGTACCAAATTAAAAGAATAATTTTTTAATTACATCTTAGAAGACAAAAACGTGCATCAAATTTCTTTCAGTTGAGCAGCTAATCTAGCACTTGTCAATGCAAGGTGATAAACAATAGCTATAAAACTGGATAAACAACAGCTGAAAATATCTATACTGCAGTTGAAGACGCAACATTTTTTGTAAGCGAGTAAAGTGAGGAATTTTCCCCATTAAATGAATGATTAATAATAATAATAATAATAATAATAATAACATCAAACAAGCCACAGGTCATAATGTAGAAACCGTGATACACACAAATCACTGTGAAGATAATGCTGTAAGTTTAAAAGTGCTGGAAAGGTGTGATCTGAGTCAGTTAAAAGACGAAAATAAAACAAGTTCAGAACACATCGAACATAATTATTTGACGGAAAATAAGAACAGTATACAAGAAGCCAAGGAAGAGATAAAGAACCATCTAAGTCAAATACAAAATATTGCAATGGAGGAACGAGAACAGCTCCCAAAATTACAACCAACAATGCATAACCTCCAAACTATTAAACTCTACAATGCATCACTCAAATTAATCTTGGATGAAGACACTCATACAAATCTCAATGAAGCAATATAAGCATCAGCAATAGCAGCAACAAAAAAATTGAACACCAAATTAAAAACAAGGCAGTCTCGCAGACATGAAGATCCACCTTGGAAAAGAAAAATAGAAAAAGAAATCGAACAACTTAGAAGTGAACTATCAGTACTGGATGAACTGAGTAGAGGAATAAATGTAAGAACTAGGAAAAGCAGAAAAGTCGAAAGAAAATACAACATTAGAAATGAAAATGAAGTCCTATCAACTAAGGAAAAAATAAAGTAAAAAATACAACTGAAGGCTCAAAGAATAAGACGCTATGAGAAAAGATTAAAATTTTACAGACAAAACAAGATTTTTCAAACTGATACAAAGAGATTTTACAGGGAAATAGGTAAAAAAAGAATTGAAGTGACAGTCCCCCCCAGAATGGAAGAAGTTACACAGTTCTGGGGAAAGATATGGGCTTGCCCTAAAGAACATAGCAAGGAAGTAGATTGGATTGCACAAGAGATAGAACGAATGAAAAATAAACCAGAACAGAACTGGAATTACAGAAGAGGATGTTAAATTTGCACTAAAAAAAACACACAATTGGAAATTTCGAGGTATAGATAAAATTCCTAACTTTTGGCTATATTATTTAAATACAGCACATAAACTAGCCAAAGAACTTCAAGAAATGGTTGACGATCCCACTAAAATTCCTGCATGGATGACCAAAGGAATTACATTTCTTCTACCCAAGAATGGTGACACAAACAACCCGAAAAACTACAGACCAATTACATGTCTTCCGACAACATATAAACTATTAACATCTATTTTAACAAAACAGACATATTTATTCTTAGAAAGAAATGACATGATACCGCTTGAACAAAAATGGTGCAAACGTGGCTGTTATAGATGTAAAGACCAATTGCTTATCAACAAAATGATCCTGGAAAACTGCTACAGTACAAAGAAAAATGTTAGTACTGCCTGGATAGATGGCATTTGATAGTGTGCCACATTCCTGGATTTTAAAGACTTTAAATATATACAAGATATCACCCGTCATCATCAATTTCATCAAACAGTGCATGTCTATATGGAAAACAACCCTTTACCTCAATCATATAAATGGAACCTATAAGTCTGATGAAATAAACATCAAAAGAGGTATATTTCAAGGTGATTCTTTGTCTCCATTACTATTCTGCATATCATTAATAGCACTAACCAGTCAACTTAATAAGACAGAATGTGGTTATAAAATAGGCCAAAAAAAATAAGCCATCTATTTTACATGGATGACTTAAAGTTATATGCTAAGAATGATAATGAGCTGGAAGGTCTTCTGCAAACTGTAAAATGCTTCAGCGAAGATATTGGAATGAAATTCAATTTGAATAAATGTGCTAAAGCTACAGTTTTACGTGGATCAATACAAGAAACATCCTCAATTAGCTTAGACCCTGCTGTAACAATAAAAGAATTGAAACCAGAAGAAGCTTATAAATACCTAGGTGTAAATGAGAGTGAAAACATTCACCATAAAAAATGAAAGAAATAGTGCGTAAAGAGTACTATAGAAGGCTACGAATGATATTAAAAACTAAATTGAATTCTCAGAACAGAGTTATGGCCATTAATAGCCTTGCAATCCCAGTTGTCCAATATAGCTTCAACATCTTAAACTGGACTCTAAACGACATCAGGCGAATGGATTCTGAAACAAGAAAGCTTCTTTCTAAGCATAAGATGCATCATCCAAAGGCTGATGTAGACCGTCTATACATACCCCGTAAAGAAGATGGAAGATGTCTTATTCAGCTGGAATTGTCATACAAGACAACAACTATTGGCTTACTAACATACATAGAAACAACAAAGGATTGGATGATACAATTAGTAAGGCAACATAAAGAAAGAAAAAATATTCAATAATAAAAGAAGGCAGTAAATACAAACAAGATTTACAGTTAGTAGATTCTGTAGAAAAGCAAAACAGAAGCCAAGAACCAACTATTGCGGCAAAAAATATGAAAATGAAAGCCAAAGATAAAGCTCTTGAACAGATGAAACAGCGCTGGCAAGACAAACCTCTGCATGGCCAATATCCAGAACGTGCCAATAAATCCAATGTTGACAAAGTTACTACTCATCGATGGTTACGTGCATCTGGATTAAAGTCTGAAACTGAAGGCTTTATTCTTGCAGCACAAGACCAAAGTCTTTTCACTAAAAACTTTTAGGCAAATATTATGCATAATAATATGGATCCAAAATGCAGGTTTTGTGATAAACACCAAGAAACAATAGACCACCTAATCTCAGGCTGTTCTGTGCTTGCTCCAAATGAATATAAAAATCGCCACGATAGAGTTGGGCAATATTTACATTGGACAATGTGCAAACATTATGGAAAATCTGTAAACAAACACTGGTATGAACATCACCCAGCACCGGTTACAGAAATAGAAGATGTAACTATTCTATGGGATTACACCATCTACACAGACAGAAAAATTGAAGCAAACAGGCCAGACATTATTGTTAAAAACCAGAAGGAGAAAACTTGTCTATTAATTGATATGCCTTGTCCAGCGGATTGTAACATAGCAATCAAGGAATTTGAAAAACTGTCAAAATATAAAGACCTGGAAATTGAAATAGAAAAAATGTGGAAATTGAAAACAAGAGTTGTGCCAGTGATAGTAGGTGCACTTGGAATGATAAAAAATGGAACAAAACAACACATTGAAAGAATCCCTAGAAACCCCAGCTTAAGAGATATACAAAAATTGTCTTATTAAGTACAGCCCACACACTAAGGTAAACTTTATCTATGTAATGCTGGGGATGATAGGGAAGATAGAAAAACATGAAATGAAGCCATAACAACACGCCACTACCTGCCTTAGGTCTCCCCGCAGACTTGGTTGGTAGTGAGACCAAAGCAGAAATCGAAATATGATGAAAAATGACATAATAATAATAATAAACGTCTTTCCAGTAACGACACGAAGTTTCTTGAATTCAGTTTATTAATTTTCACACCTCACCAAATTTTATATGATATTTAAAACTAAACAACAGAGAGTGGTTTAAAGGGAAATAATCGCGAATTCAAAGTTAGAACCTTATCATTGATAACTCGCTCCTCCAATTTGTGAACCCTAATTACTATATTCTTAATACTTGATATAATGCAAAAATATCACAATGATAATATCGGTTATTAATTATTCATAATTATTTATACTAGGAATCATGTTTGCAATTACAAATAAACAATAATAATATCTTAAATTTTCAAATTTATTTTTGGCATATGAATTTGTTTAAAACTGTTTCTAAATCTTTGATTGTCTTTCAATCATTCCACCTCACCTGATACCCTCTTCCACCGCACCACAAAATAAAAACAACTCTCATTTTAACAGATATATTAACCAACATTACAAATCTCATTTTAACAGTTATATTAGCCAAAATTACACAAAAGTTTCTTTAGATACTAAAGAGTAAATTGATTCAATAAAATCACCATTGGCGTCAACTTCAGAATCTTCTGCATCTCTTCTGAACGGTCTCCTTGTTTAAGTTGGTGAATGCTGCCATAATACTTTCTTTTAATTTATATTGGGTGTTACACGGAGTTTGTTTTTTTTTAACAGCAACCCACCGATAATAGTCAAGAGTTTGTATTTTGTGAGGTTAGGTTGCCAGATGTAAGGAGTGGTGTGATCGCAGAAATTGTATAACAGCTATGATTGGTTTCTCCTGCATTTTGAAGAGTCCTAACATAGGTTCTTCCGTCAGCAACCCCCTTGACCAAAAGCAGCACTACTTTCTCAAGGCCTTCAATGTAGGCTTCCGTGTTGATTCTGAGGCCCTGTGGAAGATGAATGGAGTCGTAACGTCACCATCACTAGTGATCACTCCAAACACCTTCGTAATCCCCATTAAACTCCTCTAGCTCTTTCCAAATCCTTAGCACTGTCCCCAGATTGACACCCAGATACTCTTAAATGTTCGCATTTGAGCTTCCGGCACGAATATCAAGCAGTACAGTGTGTTGTTTCTAAATTTCTGGCGGATTGAATTAGACGTTAACTTTCTTTTTCTCACAGACGGTGCCCAACTGATCCTACTATACTGTGCAGTCAACAAAATCAAAAACAAACAATGCACATGCGCGAAATTTAAAATATAAAACGGCGGCAATCTACCCATCGCACTATTATATGGCTTCTCTGCGATGTTGAACGTCGTAATAAATCCAATATGTTTCAGACAAGCTGCTTATCTCTCAGTAGGACATAATCACAGTTAATGACTAATGTAAACCTTCTGTCATTGTTATCTTTCTCTCAGAGCGTATTATTAAGAAAATTAAAAGTATGCTACAGAAACTTGCTACATCATAAACGAATATCGTATCATCATTACTTGACACAACTTCAGGGCTCTTTTAGAAAACTACTCAGGATTTAACCTACACATTTAGACGAATCTCAGAGATCACTTATTATTGATTTTCTTGTTAGTTCTTGTTAGTTTCCTGTTAACATAAATAATGTTTTCTTTAAATTATCTTATATAAATGAGGGATGCGCATTGTGGTGCAGGGAATATCGGCTTGGAACAAGGAAATCAGAGAGCCGAATTCGAATTGCATTTGAATTCCTTGCATTCACTTACGAGCAAATACCCCTGGGAAAGGTCTCCGTCTTTTCTCCCTCTAGCTATGGATTAAATAGCAGGACACATTGGATTCTGCGGCTTTGGTTAGCAATCAGTCTACAGCGGAAAGTAATGTCAATCTTCTGCGAGAAAATCTTCCGCTTAGTCAGTCATGTTTCTTTCGAGACATGATCACCTATGAGTGTATTATGTATGGTACTTAACTGACTGACTATATGGTGATGTTTAATGAGTATGTAAGAGGATATGCGTTGTGGCGCAGTGGATATCGGCTCGGAACGAGAAATCGGGGAGCTGAGTTCGAATTCCAGTTGAATTCCTTGTATTCACTTACGCGCAAATACCCTTGGGAAATATATTAATCCGTCTCTTCCCTCCAGTTATGGGTTAAATAATAGGACAGATTGGGTTCTATAGCCTTGGTCGGCAACCAGTCTACCGCAGAAAGCAATGGCAACCTACTGCGGGATAATCTTCTGCCCAGTCAGTCATGTCTCTTTCGAGACATGATCGCCCAAGCGTGTCTAACGTATGGTACTTAACTGACTGATCTAAGATGGCTTGCCAGCGTACTGTATTGGATCTTCACTGAGTTAACATTTACGAGCTCAACAAATCTTTATAAATAATACGTAGTTTTCTTCTGGCCGCACTTACCTTAACCAATTCAGAGTCAATACTGGCATTGTTGAAGTGATATGAGTTCACTTCTGTCTGTTCTACTCACATGGGCATATCCAAATCCCAGTCTAATCCACCACTGATCGTTTCTCTATATGAAATCATTTATAAGCACCAAACCATATGTGACAGCAACATTCGATGTACAGACAAATGATATACTTATAATCATGCAAGATTTATTGTCAGAATTTATCTTATATATTCATAAATCTATCATTCGTCCTTGTAGTTAATATTACTGTTGCATCTAGTGTAGTGCTTCTGTTATGTATTTAGAGATTATAAATAAAATTTAAAGTAGAACACGCATTGTTATTGGTCCTGGGCTTTTAGCTGGTATTTCGTTTTCAGTCACTTTTCCACCAACGTATCGTAGTTTCTCTGTGCCTTTTCTATAAATATTTCCTTGGTAATTGTTCTCATGAACTTTCCTCTTTGATACACGAATTTTATTAATATAACCTCAGTACTAAGTTGGCGGAAAGGTCTCTTAATTTTACAGTTAATCTGGCTAGATACATCAGTTTATTCTCTCTTGCCTCTCGCTTGTAGGATTCTTCCTGCTTCATGCTTTCCAGTCAAATTTTGACTTTCAAGAATTTAGATACAATGTCAATAGTTATGCTTTGCATTTTTACACTCTGTTCTTTTATTGTTCTCTTTCCTTACACTCAGTAAATCCTTGCGTCTTACTGGCTTTATTGCCTTACTTGGGGTGAAATGACATTTTTTTAATATAGGTTGTGAGAGACTTTTCTAGCAGCGGATATTAAAATTGATTGTGAACCGACTTTTCTAGCAGCGGATATTACAATTGATTGTGAACCGACTTTTCTAGCAGCGGATATTGCAATTGATTGTGAAACGACTTTTCTAGCAGCGGATATTGCAATTGATTGGGAACCGAATTTTCTAGCAGCGGCTATTGCAATTGATTGTGAAACGACTTTTCTAGCAGCGGCTATTGCAATTGATTGTGAACCGACTTTTCTAGCAGCGGATATTGCAATTGATTGTGAAACGACTTTTCTAGCAGCGGCTATTGCAATTGATTGTTAAACGACTTTTCTAGCAGCAGATATTGCAATTGATTGTGAAACGACTTTTCTAGCAGCGGCTATTGCAATTGATTGTGAACCGACTTTTCTAGCAGCGGATATTGCAATTGATTGTGAACCGACTTTTCTAGCAGCGGCTATTGCAATTGATTGTGAAACGACTTTTCTAGCAGCGGATATTGCAATTGATTGTGAAACGACTTTTCTAGCAGCGGATATTGCAATTGATTGTGAACCGACTTTTCTAGCAGCGGATATTGCAATTGATTGTGAACCGACTTTTCTAGCAGCGGATATTGCAATTGATTGTGAACCGACTTTTCTAGCAGCGGCTATTGCAATTGATTGTGAAACGACTTTTCTAGCAGCGGATATTGCAATTGATTGTGAACCGACTTTTCTAGCAGCGGCTATTGCAATTGATTGTGAAACGACTTTTCTAGCAGCGGATATTGCAATTGATTGGGAACCGACTTTTCTAGCAGCGGCTATTGCAATTGATTGTGAACCGACTTTTCTAGCAGCGGCTATTGCAATTGATTGTGAAACGACTTTTCTAGCAGCGGATATTGCAATTGATTGTGAAACGACTTTTCTAGCAGCGGCTATTGCAATTGATTGTGAACCGACTTTTCTAGCAGCGGATATTGCAATTGATTGTGAACCGACTTTTCTAGCAGCGGCTATTGCAATTGATTGTGAAACGACTTTTCTAGCAGCGGATATTGCAATTGATTGGGAACCGAATTTTCTAGCAGCGGCTATTGCAATTGATTGTGAAACGACTTTTCTAGCAGCGGATATTGCAATTGATTGGGAACCGACTTTTCTAGCAGCGGCTATTGCAATTGATTGGAAACCGACTTTTCTAGCAGCGGCGATTGCAATTGATTGTGAAACGACTTTTCTAGCAGCGGCTATTGCAATTGTTTGTGAAACGACTTTTCTAGCAGCGGATATTGCAATTGATTGTGAAACGACTTTTCTAGCAGCGGATATTGCAATTGATTGTGAACCGACTTTTCTAGCAGCGGCTATTGCAATTGATTGTGAAACGACTTTTCTAGCAGCGGATATTGCAATTGATTGTGAAACGACTTTTCTAGCAGCGGATATTGCAATTGATTGGGAACCGACTTTTCTAGCAGCGGCAATTGCAACTGATTGTGAACCGACTTTTCTAGCAGCGGATATTGCAATTGATTCAATATTTAATGTTAGTGAAAAAGATGAAACCAAAAAGGCGCAATGAGCTACTCGCCTGAAGGTTAGCATCACCCAAAAAAGTTCTTTAACATGATGAAAAGTATTAGTTTCGTTTTAGAAGCGTTAAAATGAACAAGCAATTTTTTGGCATAGTTAACACCAAATTGAAGGTCATTTTCATAATCGCATTGATTTTATTGAACCTATCACAAATCATTGACAAGATTTATTAGATTTGGCATCATAATAGATACCGATTCTTGAACAGGTGACATCAAGAAAGTCGTTGATGAAAATAAGTAACAAAGAAGGTCCTTGAATTTAACCCCGCGATTGTTCTAATCGCATTGATAAAAGAATCTAAAAGGGTTCCCGTTCAAGACACAAATTTCATTACTCGATTCGATACAAAAGATTGAATTCGATAAAAATTAGCTAGAAATATCATAACTCTTCAACTTGTGAAGAAAACTTTGATGCTTTAAATGTTCTTTAGAATGTATTACACATTTTTTATAGATAGCATCTTTAAAAATAACCACAAACAATGACACTTAATTTGCATTTATTTGGAAGTAAAATTATGTTAAATAAAACCTCAGCGGAATAGTCCATTAAAAGAAACGAGGAAAAGACGAGCGTGTGGGAAAAGCAGGTATCATGATAAAGTGTTGAACGTGTCTGACAAGGAACGTAACTCTAGCCTACGTGCTTTAGGAGATGAAATGTAAACGAAACGGGCAATGGATATTTTCTGCTTAATGAAACAGCGCAAGATGGAACGTTGATGTGGTCAACTTCTCAAAGTTGCGATTTGAGAGACCATTATTATATAGTGCATGATAAAGTCAGATAAAATGTTCACGTCTCGATCCAATTAAAGCAAAAGGGATTTTCACGATACCGAAGATAGTCGATAAAAGGGAAAATTTATTTGGAGAGACAACGGCAACAGATACAAACAAAGTCAATGAGCTTACCCCCCACCACCCCAAAAAATCAATATAAGTTAGAAAAAATACGAAATGGTGACTTTTTTCTTCTCCTTTTTTATTTTTTCTTAACATTTAAAATTGTTTTGTTTTATGTTGGTACAAAAAAAGTTATTATGTTTCTTGTTGTCACAGTATTTTTTGTTTTAACTCGTTCGGTATCACTTTAAATTATTTGTTCATTTAAAATACTACTTTTCTTAGAAAATATATTTAATGTAAATATAGGAAACTTCAAAAGGTAGCATATTTTGGCTAATCCTCTTTTCTTTTTTTAACCATTTCAACTCAAGCAAGGTTGGGCCGATACTAGTACGCAGGGGATTACTGTGAGAGAAAAGATTGAGTACCTCCCTGTATTTTACTAGGTAAAGAATAAAAAATAAACGGGAATCAATAAGGTAGAAGATAGCAATTGACGTTGTACTTAAAGTTTTGAAGATTCTAACTATCAGGTAAGCAAGTAATCGGAAGGGAGTCCCACAGGTGGGAAGTGCAAGAAACAAAACTATTGGAGTAGAAGTGGCGGTTACATTTAAGGATTTCAGTAGTAAAAGAAACGGACTTGGATGCCAATCTAATGGCACATGTAAATTTATGTGGTCCGGGCACTAGGAAAAAAGCTCGTCAGAACGGTTGCCATGAATATATTTGTAGAAAAAAAAACAGAGGGAAGCCACATTACGTCGGTGAGAAAGTGACTGAAGTCGAGATGCAAAGTCAGGATCGATCCTTCTTTGCATTTTAACAAGAACCTCAAGATGAATAGCAGAAGCACCCAACCAAATATGACAGCACGAACGAATGATAGATTTATAACTGTGCAAGATGGATTCTGACGAGAAAAAAAATTTCTGGCACAACAAAATGACCCAACGTTCTTTATATTAGATGCCGCTATAGATTCGATGAAGTCGTTCTACTTCAGGTCGGCTGAAAAAAGCCAAGGAGGCGCAGTGTGTTTCTCTCAAGGATCAAAGTATCGGCTATGTTGATGGGAAAAAGGAAAATTATCTATGGTGGTCAAAGAAGATCAGTTTATTTTGGGGGCATTAAAATTTACCTTTTTTTTGTCCCAGTTAACCACTGATTGGAGATCCTTTCCAAGGATAAGCAGCCAGGTTTACTTTGTCAGCCTTAGAGGTTTTCTTACTGAGACGGGTGTAAATGGGGATGTCATCTGCATAAATGCCTACTTGGTAACTGTAAGAAAGGATCTACAGGCCTGACGAAAGGAACCAGAATTCCTTTCCTAAACAGAAAAAGGGGATAAGCCTCTATTCCTGTTTATGAGAAAGGACAGGAGTATGATCCGAGAGATAAGAAAACCTACTTACTCTTATTAAAAAAATAAAAAAGTGGAAATATCCATTACAGATTCAACAAAGAATTAAAAGTGACAGAACCATACTTCTAACAAATATCTTTAAAAAACAATCGGTTTCACTGCCAGTTAATTCTTCAAATTTTTTATCAGAATAACTTATTTGGGAGGTTAAATCGGCTACCAACAAAACTGTTTGACCATGCAATGTTTGACTAACATTCTAATATATTAAGAATGGGGGGGGGGGGTATGAGAAACAGGAATGAATGGCCAGCTAAGTACAGCAGCAGAATAAAAATGAAAGGGAAAACAAAAAAAGAAAAGTAATATAAAAAACGAGCGATTTCAAACGAGAAAGTTTTAACAAAATGTAAGCACTCCAGTCAGTCAGTTAGTTAAGTGCCATTCGTGATACACGCTTGGGCGATTATGTCTCGAAAAAGACATGACTGACTGAGCAGAAGATTATCCCGCAGTAGGTTGCTATTAATTTCTGTGGTAGACTGGTTGACAGCCAAGGCTATAGAACCCAATTTGTCCTGTTATTTAACCCATAACTGGAGGGAAGAGACAGATTAATACCTTTCCCAAGGGTATTTGCGCGTAAGTGAATGCAAGGAATTCAAATGAAATTTGAACTCGGCTTCCCAATTTCGCCTTCCGAGCTGATATCCACTTCACTACAGCGAACTCAAGTATCACATCAATAATGAAATAAAATAAATAAAAATAAAATACTAACAAAAATGAAAAAAAAAATTAGAAGGAAAAATACATGAAGCAGGCACTTCTTGGAGGAGACTTTCCAGATGGAAGTGCCGCCAGACATAAAGGAAAAATACTTCGAAATGTCCTGAAAAGTATTGCATTTATTTTTAAATCTGAAGTAAGCTCGATATTATCAGATGAAAACATTTCTGTAATCCGTTATAATAATTAAGAAAGTGCTAAAACACTGAAGATACTCGCTATTTATACGCCTTTCTCCGCTGCCTTGGACATGTCCACCATATACCAGATGGGAGAATTCCGAAGACCTTCTGTACGAGGAACTAGTCACAGGAAGTGGTCACGAGGAAGACTTCATCTTCACTTCAGGGGCGTTAGCAAAAGAGACATGAGGACGATAGACATGGCCACTGAGAGGTGAAAAGACGTCGCTAGCGATCGCTGAAGCTGGAGACGTGGTTTACGCCAATGAATCGAGCGTGGAGAGGAGAAACGGAGGTTTTCTTCCGGAGAGAAGCGTACTCGAAAGAAAGAAAACAACACGCCGATATCGTGGTTGAGCGTCTTCAAATGCATTTGTTACAATCCGTGTGGTCCTATCCTCTCTTAACATTTGCTTTTTTCGAGATAAAAGTTCAATATATCTTTTACAAAGATTTTTCGTTCATTTCTTTTTTTTCTTATTATCGTTTCTTTCCTGCATCTTTTTTCCCCATTTCATTTTATATTGTTTTTTTTAAGTAGCCAGAAATGTTTTTATGGACTTTTTTATTCTACTATGGTCATAAATGAAACGATCAGATATACTGGAAAATTTATTTCATCACTGGTTTCTAGTAGCAAATATATATCTATATATTGTTTAAAAAATTTTTTCAATTTAACTTACACTATTAACACATCTAAAACTCAAAAACATGGTGAACGCATTCCATAATGTGAAAGTTCTTGGTAATTTCTTACATGGAGTCATTAAAATCGACCAAAATAAAACTGGTATATCTTCTGCAATTATACTAGTATCACTACTAAATCAGGTGCCCTCATCTATTCACATGATGTAAGTGTCATGCGCTATTGAAAATTTTATTGATAAAAATACCTGCTATAGGAAATAGGTGATTCGATCCGCATTGAGTGCTCCACAAATATGGCCTTTTGTAAAAAATTTGTTTGGCAAACAAATTATTGGTAAATATGAGAAAATTATCAGTGAAAAGAAATGAGCGCTGAAATTGCAGAGATTTCATGCAAACGACAGCGAAGCTGGAGAGGCGCGTAAACAATTTTCATCAAATTATAGAACTTGGATAAACATTTCAAATCAGAGCAACATTATACGTAATCCCAACTAAATCAAAAAAAAGAATCCTTAACACTTTTAAATAATAAGAAAAAAAAACTTTAATATTTGCCTAAGAATTATTAAGTAAGCGTCACTGAGTTCACATTTATAGATGCCTACCGGCGGTGTTGAATGTATTAAGAGAAGACATTTTTCTTTGTCATTTCTTTTTCTTTTTGTTTTTTTGTTTGTTTTTTTTTTATGATACCATGAAATAAAAAACAAAATTACAACCTAACATATTGTCCTTCCAAAATTTTAAAGAATGTCAAATCGTGCTTAAAGTCGGAAGCGATGAATGTGGTTGCCAAATAAATCAGGAAGTTATTGGCAGAAGTATGATTTTTCTTCTTCATTGAAGATGGAATAACCAAAATATTATAGAACCGAACAGAAGATGAAAACAGAAACATTTTTTTAAACTAAAGTTACATTATTCGATATGCGCAAACATTTCAGTCAAAAAAAAAACAAACTGGATCGTAGTGTGCATCGGTAAGTGTTTCTCTTCAAACAATGGCCACTGCTTCAGTTCATATTCTGTACGGAACTCAATTACTGTATTAGATTTGTGGCCTGCGTATTATAAGAAAAATTCAAAATTAATGCACATCATTTTCCCTCCCTTTTATCTATCAGTCTGTCTCCTTCGGGAAACGTGTGGGCATGTCTTCCCACAACACTTTTTGTCTTACTGTTACTCTTAGCAATACTTGTTTCATTATGACTGTCTTTGTATTTTTTTTTATCTTTTCCTCAATCCATTTGCTCAGACTGAACAAATAGTTTCTCTGTGTGTGTGTGTGTGTGTGTGTGTGTGTGTGCGTGTGTGTGTGTCTCTCTGTCTCTGTCTCTCTGTCTCTCTCTCTCTCTCTATATATATATATATATATCCAAGTATTGTAGTGATATTGTAACATATCCATGTTATAATTTATATATATATATATATATATATATATATATATAAGATTAATGTGGAGAAGTTTGTCACTTAACTGAGCAGATATATGCCGACTTCAAAGTTTAGTGAAGGCACAATTGTAATGTCCTCATTTTTCAGGTTTTTTCTACTACTGTTGCTTCCCGATATTTTTCTTATTTACATGGAGCTTAGTATAGTTTAATATCTTTGTATGTTAGTGGTTCGACAGATGGTGAATTGCTTTTTATTGCTTTTTGTTGTTAACCTTTGCATTATGCATTGTTGTTGCATTTGTGGCTCATTTCATTTGTTTTGTTAACATACTTTTAGCACGCTCGAGCAGATTTCTGCTTGACTGCTTTATAATGAATTATGATTCTATTTTATTGCAGCCAAATGCACATTGATTATAAACAAAACATATTTTCTATACGAAAAATTATTAAACCCCATATTTCTACCGTAATTCCTCAAAAACATGTAAAATATATATTATATTATAGAAAATGGAAGAGAGCAAACGTTGTTATTCCTAACAATAATAATTCTATCAAATATAAACTAGCGATGACTAATATAGTGTATGAATTTGAATTCCCTGTGCAAGATTTAGTTTCTTGTCATAAAACAATTACCTATATTGGCCATACTACTTCTTCCCTGAGTAGATGCCTTACATGTTACCTATCTAGTAATAATAGTGCAATAAAAAACATATATTAACCTATAACTTACAAGAGCCTTTAAGAAAAACTTTGGTTGAAAATACAAAAATACTATTTAAATCACAATATCAAAGACTGTAAGAGAGGCACTATGTATCTAACAATTTTCTCTTACCATCAAACTTACATTATTTAACAGTGGAAATGGAGTTCTGAAAGTTTTTAAAAATAGACAGACGCACACATGATGCCCGCCGCGCGAGTCACGTGACAGCTTTGAAGAACTTTCCTCTTCAAAAAACAAAAAAAAACACTCAAATGAAAAATTACATTGAGAGCATCACAACGCCGGAAAAATAACATCCTTGAAAATGGCCGGTGAAGAAAGTGAAAGCAGTTGGAAAGTCGAAAATTATAAAACATTTTTAAATTTCTTATCTCTATCAAAAAAGAAACATGTAAGGATACGGAAAAATTAAATCAAAAACTTTAAAAAATCTTCCTTGTCAGTCGTATTTTACATGAAAAACTGCTGCCCAAATATACATTAATATATATATATAATTATTTGTTTTTTGGTCATAATTAAATTAAACCAGTACACAGGTTTATTAAAAAGTGTTCAATACAATTATATTGTACAACTCTAATATTTTTCATTTGTAAACGAGTTATTACGCAATCCAGATGAGCGCTTTAAAAAAAAAACGGTAAAATCGGTTATGGTAAATCACCTGAAGACACCGAAATGTAGAAAACCGCGTTGCGTAATAACTCATTTATAAATTAAGTATATATATATATATATATATATATATATATATATATATATATATATATATATATATATATTGTCATTCGCAAACAGATCTGTTTCGCTGTATCACAGCTCATGAGTACGGTTAGACTCCGATTGCTACATAAGCCAGGCTCGAAATACCAGTAAATAATATTTGAGGACTAAAAAGCTAACAAATTAATAGCAAATTTGGCAATAAGATCGATGATATTTATTATATATTAGGCATTTAATTAAATTAAGTCCCGAAGAGAAAGATTTTATAGTTGTAATTTTTGAACACACCTATTTCCTTTTACAACAAGACGAGGAATAAACAAAGAAGTCGGACTCACTCTTTCGACAAATGTTGTTGTTAGTTAGATGTCTCCCAATAGAAATTAGATTCTCTAGGTAATCCCGAATTTCTCTTTAATCCGTCATTGTTTGAATGTACTTTGAAAATAAATTTCAACTCCGATCCGCGTGTTTCTTATCGGCTATTAAATGGAGACGCTAAAAGTACGCATCTAATGTCATCAATGCTATGAAACGCTTGGTCGAGGATTGCAGCGACAGGTATAGCTTTTGTTGCCTCCATTTTTGTTCTGGTTATTGAAGCGAAGACGGAATTTCGTGCCTGTTTCTTCACAATTATTTCATTTTTTTTTTTTTTTTTTTTGCATTTGTGACAAAAAAGTAAATATATAATAATTGAAATGCCACAAGTTATAAACTGTGGTTTAAATATTACGTGCCAGAAGGTGTGAAATCTTTTGTTTTATATAGAGAGAGATAGACAGACAGAGAGACAGAAAGTGTGAGAGAGAGAGAGAAATACTGTGATTGGTAAATTGTCGTCATTTTATTTAATTTTTTTAAGTTTTTTTTTTATTTTGTGCATGCGCGCTATTTGTTTTTATTTTGTCAACTGCACAGTATAGTAGGTTCAGTTGGGCACCGTGTGTGAGAAAAAGAACACCATGAAGCAATTCACTCTACCAGAAATTTGGAAACCGCATACTGTACAGCTTGGCATTTGCGCCGTAAACTCCAATACGAACATTTCAGAGGATAGTGCAGAGGATTTTGAAAGAGTTGGATGAGTCAAATGATGATTACGAAGGTACGGAACTTCGGAAAATTCACTCTGAAAATTCACTGTGTATTTACTGTGGTGATGAATAACGTTTATTCGGGCAAATTCTTCGAAAAGTTTATTTTGCATACATTATGCGACAAATATGAATTAAAGATTGAAAATCAAAATATTTTCATCGTTTTTTGAGTATAAAACAATCCAACAAGAAAAAATAATCGTTTTCTACGGAAGAAAAGATTTGTCAAATTATTTAAAATATAAACAAAAACGTTGACAATTTAATGCTGCGGTTTTAATAAACACGTATTGTAGGTATAAAAAAAGAAGACTCCGATAATTTCATTATGAAGAAGGAGCGTCTGAATTACTTTTCTTTACAGAGAATTTTTAGGTAGAGATACGGAAGAAATTGCACTTATGTTTTGCTATAAATCGCATATAAAGACAGCCTTAGGGCATAGCGCAGAAATTGCTATGGCCGATATTACATGTAATTATCATGGAAATTCTTGCTTAGATCAGGAAAGGATCGAAAAGAACAGTGAAGCTGTTATGAAGATATTCAAATATTGAACATGAAATATTTCTTCTTTTATTTAGTAAATCGAAATTACCACCCAACAGAAGAATTTCCTGTTGCAATTACCATGTAATTTACAGGAGAATTTTTACCTAAACGACAATCCAATCAATAACGGCAAACTGTTTTTCATTGCTTACTATTTATAAATATATTTACTTTCTTGTAGTTTTCCTGAGTTATTCCGTTACAGAATGCTATTTATGTAATATTAAATCATATATAATATGGAACAGGATGTATGGGTGACCGCTACCAGGTGTTGTAAGGTTTGATGCGCAGGTGATGTAATGGATAAAGACTCGTAATTTTTTTACTGAAGTTTCAATTCCAGTTGGGTTCGTTATATTCACTTACGCGAAAATATCCTTGAGAACAGATTTTTTTTTTAATCATATTACCCCAAGCAAGGCGATAACGCTACTGATGCGCAGGTGGCTACGTAAGGGTAAAAAGAATGGAAAAGAGAAAGCCGGAAACCACATCCTAAACAGGGAACAAGGGATGCGCCTCTTCACCTGTTCAGTAGACGTGGGTGGAGTGTGAACCGGGCGATAGTTTAGTCTATCTACTCCAATTGGAAAAAAAATAAAAGAGAGAAACGATTGGAAAAGAGAAAACCGGAAACCGCATCCTAAATAGGAAACAAGGGATGAGCCTCTTCACCTGTTCAATAGATGTGTGTGGAGTGTGAACCGGGCGATAGTTTAGTCTATCTACTCCAATTGGAAAAAAAAAATAAAAGAGTGAAAAAATTGGAAAAGAGAAAACCGGAAACCGCATCCTAAACAGGAAACAAGGGATGAGCCTCTTCACCTGTTCAATAGATGTGGGTGGAGTGTGAACCGGGCGATAGATTAGTCTATCTACTCCAATTGACAAGAAAGAGAAGACGTTGCTGAATTGCTAAGTTTTAACTTAGTTAAAGTCCAGGCAATGAAATTTCTAAGAAAACAAAATCAATCCTTCAATTAAGCACAAAAAGTTTTAAAATCAAGCGAAAATTCGGCAAAACGACAAAAAAAAAATAAATAAAAATAAATAAATAAATAAATAAATAAAATAAAAAAAATGAATGGCTCACCCAGAACAGAATTCAACAGTATTAAAGACATTTTAACTCCAAGCCGAAAACAAAGCTACTGAACTTTGAAAAAATATTTCTAACTTTTTCATTTCACCTTTTCTCTTCCGAGCTATGGGTTAATTCGTAAGACTTCTATCACTAAACCCTTATTATCTTTAAAAATTCTTACAATCTAAAAATATTGTATGGCTTTAAATAACCTGCAAAAGATTGATAAGCCGTAAAAAACAATATGGCAATAAAACAAGATTTATATTAATAAAACAATTCATAATTGAATGTCCTAACTGCAGAGTTGAAATATTTTGAAATAAATTGGAAACAATGATTACTTTAATGTCTAATAGTCACTGTCGGTAGCGCTATGGTAAGATTTCATGAAAAGTTTATAAAGTCAATCTCGTCAGAGCAGGATTTTGTGCGCGTTTTATATAGGGAATAAAAATACATAGAAATATAATGCATCATGTGCGTTATTCTTACAATATTTGGAGAAATGCTATTATACAAATGGCGATTTACACAAGTGATAACAATAAATTTCAGTTACTATATTCCTCCCTAACTATGCTTACTTTAACTTTTGAGCCAATATGTAGATATGTCATCATAGTTCGTATGAGCAAATAAGCTATTTGAAAAAAATCAGTGAACACAATCGCCACATTAGCAGGTTCGAAACTCATGCGATAAAAAGATACAGACAATCCAATCTCCAAAATTTAACCAGAATGCTTTTAACCGCTTCTTGAAATTTTTCGCACCGACTGGTAAAACTGGATACGTATTTTAGTACAGTGGATATCGGCTCGAAATGAGAAATCGGAGAGCCATGGTTCGAATTTTAGTTGAATTCGATGCATTCACTTACGCGCAAATACCCCTGGAAAGGGTATTAATTCATCTCTTCTTTCCCCAGCTATGGGTTAAATAGCAAGACAGATTGGGTTCTATAGCCTTGGTTGGAAACCAGCCTAGAGGAATTTGCGTAAGGTCAACACTCCTACTTGTAAAAAGCATCGACGACCTCCTCGTCGATGGCAAGGTGGGTCGTTAATGGCCTATGCTCCACTGAGAGTGATGGGGACTCGTAAAACTCTATTACTAAATTCTCGTTTCTCCTACAATTGCCCTAACATACGATGTTGTTCATTTAAACTTTGTATCATTATTCAGGTAAGTATTCAAGCAATATATTAATCATTAGAAGGATTAAATAGAAATATCATAGCCTAAAGCCGTAATATGTTCAGCTGGAAAACTTCATAACTGATAAAAAGATTATTAATCTGTACCTTCTTTTGCTTTCGTATTTATATCAGAACTGTACAAAGTTCATTGTTTAGAGCAGCGTTGCTCATCCTTTTTACCCTTGTAGAAGCTTTTAAATAGTTTTCATGTTTCAAGAGACACCTGCATAAACATTATCACGATCTGTCTATATTTTGTGAAATAAGATATTGTAACTAATTACCTTATTTATATTGATCGGACTGTTGTCCTCATCTTTATTGTTATATTTACGACATTTCGGTCGCTGTTTGCTCCGGCTTTCTTCAGGTGATATACGTTAAAATTTCGAACCAAAATATCAACGTATTTTTCAGTTATGGTGTTTTCCAGCTGAACATATTACGACATTCTGCTATTTTGTCCATCGGTGTAAATCGTCAGAGAGAGAGAGAGAGAGAGAAAGAGAGAGAGAGAGAGAGAGAGAGAAAGAGATTGTTGCTATCTTATTTCTAGTAACTAGCATATCTATTTTCTCTTTTCATTGACCAGTTAGTCATGAAAACATAGAGATATTTTTTATCTATTTTGAGCAGTTTGGATACTTGCTCAATAATTTTCGTGAAAGTGCAAAGGAATTTGTAAACTTTTACATTCTAATTAAATTATGCTTAGGGAATTTATATACACTATGTATAAGTTCACTAATTTCATTCTGGGAGTTCATTTTTTTATTATAACTCACCTTAGAACAAGCAAACATACGTAAATGTTAAATAACTGTAAATTTCTCTCTCTCTCTCTCTCTTCTCTCTCTCTCTCTCTCTCTCTCTCTCTCTCTCTCTCTCTCTCTCTTGATAGATAGATAGATAGATAGATAGATAGATAGATAGATAGATCTGCGGTTAAATCCCCCCTGATTCAGCATTTTTACATCACCATTTATCCACACTCTCCATTACCAGAAAGAAAAAGAAAAAATGAATGAAAGAGAGATAGAGAAACAGAAGGAGAAAAGGACAGAAATCAAGAATAAGAAATAATACTTACATACAACGATGTAGAGACTTTAAATCATCAGATTTATCACCTGATATATACTAACCATTAATTGAATTTTGTTTTTGATCAAAATCCTCATCTGATAGTTGATGATGGGTTTCTAGTAATGTATTAAATATATAATTTATATTAATGGGCAATTAACGGAGGATAATCTTGTCCAAAGTTTCTAACGCTTTATCAAACAATGAATTAGATAAAAGAGCAATTTTAAAAAAATCAGTAATTTGTAGCCATTCCTAATATAATTCGCCTACCTTTTCTTTCGTGAACTGGGACATAGCATATTGATAATAACTACTAATTTGGGGAAATAACTTGAGAATATCTTCCAGAATTAAACAATTATAGATTAACTTAAAAAATAAAATAAAATCATTGAAACAGTTGTCAGACAATGTATGACAATAAATGAGGCAAAAACAATGATAATCATAGAAAGAACATTCTTGTCGTCCGTGCATGCGCAGAAGAGCCCGCGGGTGTTATTGGCGTATATTGACTTCAACCATATTATTAAGTGGGCGTCCCACGAACATTACGTACAAAAGTTGTATTGTGTTGTTGTTTCTTTTTTCTGCTTAAATAATAATAGTAATTATTATTATTATTATTATTATTATTATTATTATTAATATATAAATTTTGATTTTTGTTTTTAGTAAACTATCATATCTATTTTCTTTTTTAATTTTCTTTTCATCGACAGTTTCAAAACCAGTTATTCATGAAAACATAGATATTTTTTATATATTTTGAGCATTTGTGGATTTCGATACTTGCTCAACAATTTTCGTCAAAGTGCAAAGGAATTTGTAAACTTTTACATTCTAATTAAATTATGCTTAGGGAATTTATTTACCCTATGTATAAGTTCACTAATTTATGTCTGTGAGCTTCATTTCTTTATTATAACTCACGTTAGAGCAAGCAACACATACGTAAATGTTAAATAACTGTAAAGCTCTGAGCGCCATGGCTCGACTTGCTTTATCATTGTTTGTCTTCTTACCAGGCATTGCTCACTTGCCAGACATTCGTTCTTCCGTTAAACGTTTTTTGTATACTAATTGTGTTTGATAAATTAAAGATATTTGACTTTGATTTCTTTATCAGAGTTTCCAAAATTTTCTCAGTTACTTATACTATTCCAGTCATGTCTATATTTCTGAGATGAGGCAGTATTTACACTATTTATATTATTCAGACTATTTTCTCATCTTTGTTGAAATTTGTACTACGTTTCAGCCGTTGTAGGCTCCGGCATTTTTCAGGTGCTAGGAATTCGGTAAAGTGTTCGGTTCGAAATTCCTCGCTCCTGAAGAAGAACGGAGCGTACAACGGCTGAAACGTCGTAAGATATTGCGCGGTCGAGTGGTTAAAACGCTAGCTTTTTTGACCATGAGATTCGTATCTAGTTTGTCAAAGAATTTACTTCTTCAAAATATAGGACTGGGAAGACGACCCGTTAGAAGTGCTTGAAAACCATACCGAATTTGACCAAAACCTTTTAAAATAAATTGGGGTGAAGAAATTGTTCAGAAACTGTCGATGATTTTGCTAGCAAGATACTGCATGTTATCCTTACCGAGAGTTCGAGCGTACCATCCTTGTTTTAAAAATTTGATCATGCTAGATTATGCGAACTTTTCTTGAAACTGTAACTAAGTTTCGCACAACATTGCAATGTAATCCATAGTTTGGCTCTGTGGGTGTTGAAAAAAATAAGTAATATATATGAGCGGTCTTCTGTAACAAAAATTAGCCAACTAGACTAGTAGAGCAGCCAAAACCTTATTTCTATCACTCTACAGATACGTCAAATATCATTATCATTAACATCTAAAAAGCTGCCTAGTACAGCATTAACTTCAACTCTCTCTCTCTCTCTCTCTCTCTCTCTCTCTCTCTCTCTCTCTCTCTCTCATAATGTATGTGCATGCGTGTGCTGACGTTACAATGGCTTCATTTTTTATTGCAAATATGAACTGTTAACCTGTCAAAATAACAAGGAATGTAAAGTAAATTATTGTTAGTAAGGAGTTCGATAATTGTAAAAAAAATAATTAAGAAATGTGACTGAATGATTATTATTTTGTGTTGAAAAGTTCAGTAAAATTTTACCAGAATATAAATTGACGTCAGAGATGGCGCGATGTACTTTTAATATTAAGTCAGATTTTATTATACTAGTCACAATGAAAATTAATGTTAACCCTTGTTTTCTGTTTAGGATGCGGTTTCCGGTTTTCTCTTTTCGAATCACACTTTGTTTTGTTTTTTTGTTTTGTTTTGTCTTTTTCAATTGAAGTAGATAGACTAAACTATCACTCGGTTCACACTCCACCCACATCTATTGAACAGGTGAAGAGGCTCATCCCTTGTTTCCTGTTTAGGATGCGGTTTCCGGTTTTCTCTTTTCTAATCTTCTCCCTTTGTTTTTTTTTTTCAATTGGAGTAGATAGACTAAACTATCGCCTGGTTCACACTCCACCTACATCTATTGAACAGGTGAAGAGGCTCTTCCCTTATTTCCTGTTTAGGATGCGGTTTCCGGTTTTCTCTTTTCTAATCTTCTCACTCTTATGTAGCCCCCTGCACATCAGTGGCGTTAGCGCCTTGCTTGGGGTGATATGATTAAAAAAAAACAACAGATGTCCATTAAAATTTCAGCATAAACTTATGTAAGTCAAGTAATAGCTGGCTTCTAGATTCTGCATACTTGTCTACTAAAATGGCTAGCAAAAACCCTGGTGAATACGCATGCGTGAAAAATGTAGACAATAATGATAACTACTGTTAAAGAGAATATATATCATATTCCATTAACATTATAACAAATGTATAGATATCTGAACAATATTTTTCAATGTGACAATTCAACTAACTCTCCTAAGAGAGTTTAAAGCTTTATTTGAGGATGAACAACATAAAAATCTTTCATTCTCAACTGAAATACTTCTTTTTCATAAACTTAGAATCCAATTTAATTATTCAGTTCAAAATGTTAAATAAATGCCTATAAACAATCAAATCGAATGATAAAATACGATCCGGTAGCTTGATGTCAAGCTATTCTCCATAAGTAATGTCATAATGTAATGTGTGTCGTTATTAGCGATGCTGAAATGTGTTTTCGAATAACTTTCGAGAATGAAACACGGACAAACGTCTGCTTATGATACGCCGCCATCTAAGTGATTGAATAAACACCGATCTAATAGTTTATCTATGTGGGTCTGTTCGTGTTTATGTGTCACTTTCAAATATGCGTGCAATGCATATATATATGTGTGTGTGTGTGTGTGTGTGTGTGTGTGTGTGTGTGTGTGTGTGTGTGGGTTTATGTGTGTATTTTATCTATACATCTTCTGGTGTATTTACCTATAAATGTTCTCTTTTTTGTAAATTCTTACAAAGTAAAGACACTTTGTTTGGTTGGTCGAAGTATTTGCGTATTGAAAGTTAATTGCTCGCCAATCGATACTAGAAGTTGACTGACAATACAATAATTTCAAATATAAAGATTTTGAATGTCGAAAGTTAACCAAACTTCCCTGTTATAAAGTTCTATGTCGCCAGAAGGAAGAAAGTTTGATACTCAGTTATGTCAGAAGCCATTTAATAGAAAAGCAAACCAATCACTTTACAAGCAGCAAAGCAAATGGTCTTAATTCAATCAATTGACAAGCAAAAGTGTAAATGGGTTTAATTTTGGTCCGCCATTTTGAATATGATGCTTCTTCTAAAGGCAACTCACAATTCTGATTGGTATCTGTAAATAAAATCGATTCTACAAATAGGACTTCTAATAGGCCTTTACAACTACTTTCTTTCTTCCAAATGAAGCGAAGTATTTCTACTGTGGGTCCATTGAGCCGCTTTAAACATTTTAGAAAATGTAAACATTATCAAGATAAATGACAGGAGAAAATTTTATTATTAAAATAATTTTGAACTAAATGTGCTGATTCATTGCCTAGCAATCAATAGCTTTTATGTGTTCAATATTATATCTGTTCACATTTACTCTTTATATTAAGCTAAAGATAAATCTGCGTATATATATATATATATATATATATATATATATATATATATATATATATATATATGGGATAACGCTGTATATTTTTATATATCAAAAACAGACTTGGGGAAAATGTATGAAAATTGGAAAAAGAAAAAGTTTTCGTGTGACGCGTTTTGTTTTTTAGGACTTCATCGGAGTAAATTTGTTGTTTGCACGATTACACATGCGTACGAACAAAGGAACCTGAAAATTTTTTTAAAATATTTTACCATTTCTGGTTAAACTTCTATTGTCATATTTTGTGATATTTAATAACAAAAGTGGCGGAAATAAAATAATTTAAATTAAATTGGCTTAATTAATAAAAAAGTTATATTTAAAATTCCCGTGTTCCCTCGTTCGTGTCCGTGTGTAGTCGCGTCAACATAAATTTCTCGTAAAATAAATTCGGGAAATTGTAGGCTTATAAGGATTGATTTAGCTTCGTTAACACAATGAAAACGTCCGTGTTCGAGTGGTCTAAGACGCATCAGAACAATCGATAGTTTTCTTTATGTCGTTAGGAATCGTAAGTTCGAATCCTGTCGAATGACATATTTTCTTAATAAAATTTCTCATAAATATTCGGGCCGGTATCCATAAATATACTATTTAATTTAAAAAGAGAATATCTACTCAGATACGAGTATCGATTAAAAATAATGTTCAATTAAATATATGTAATAAATTATTTTTAGGGTCTTCAAATTAGAAACCTTTTAAAACTTTTCATCTCGCAATCAGTACCGTCACATGATAAAAAACATGAAGTGCCGAAACAAAATAACTACTTTTGTAGTGATATTATAACATACTAACGCTATATATATAAATTAAAAAAGGATTAATTCAATATACGTGTGCGTTTGCAACTAATTTAAAACTTTTTTTTCTTTTCCACTGTTTTGAATTCAAACTTTTCTTTTCACAGACTGGTCACCGCCCAACGCTAAAGATCCCAGTTTACCTTACTATTTAATCCATAAGTAGAAAAGAGATGGATCCGTGCTTGAACTCTTATTACATGTCTTTGTAGCGTCGAATGTATTAACAGACCAATCAGAATTGAGAGTTGCTTTTAAAAAAATGAAATCATATCCAAAATGGCGGACCGAAATTAATTCTATTTACACTGCTGTTTGTTATTTAAATTACATTTTAGCGCCGATAAACGTTTTACTAGCTGTACGCAGATAGATAGATAGATAGATAGATAGATAGATAGATAGATAGATAGATAGATAGATAGATAGAATAAAGAAAAGATTAAACATGTGAAAAATTAAGAAAGTGTGTGTGTGTGTGTGTGTGTGTGTGTGTGTGTGTGTGTGTGTGTGTGTGTGTGTGTGTGTGTGTGTGAACAGGAGTATATCAGAGTTTGTCTTTGTATGATTACTTTAAGTGTCAGTGTATTACTGGATTCTACAAAAAATCATGTTTCTATAAATTTCTGCAATAAAAATATATAAATCCAAAATTTAGCTCTTTCGCCAAATTAAATATTATTCTCTATATTTTTTCTTCAAATTCTTCATGCAAAAATGAGGTAAATCACTCACGCCTTTTTATTGATGTGGTCAATAAATATTCGTTATTTTTTATTCTTTTACCTAATTTCCAGAAAATATGGATATTCACAAACTCCAAGGTGAAGCGATTTTATAGTCTCACATTTCTTATCAAACTTATATATATATATATATATATATATATATATATATATATATATATTCCCTTACAACACTTTAAATGAATGATAAAGAGATTTCCTGAAGGAAACAATTTGTTTCTGGTGTGGTGGCAATGGCAACCGCCACCTTTTTCAAATAGAAAACATTAAACGACAAATTTCGATTTTCGCATTGTTTTCTGTTTTCCATTTTTTTCTGTTATTTACGTAAATTGCAACAATTCAAATCTGAAAAAAATCAAAGTTCCACTTATTCTCTCTACAAAGAGTACAAATATTGATTCATATACACGACACGATTATAATTGTATCATTCAGATATTGCAGAAGCTGTTTTTTCTATCGAATCCTATAAAGAAAAATCCCCTTAAGACTTCGTTTCAGGAAAAATAAACCATTCACACACGCACAAATAGGAACATGTCTACATTTGAAAATGGACTTTGATATTTTGTTTAAGAATTTATCTTGTTCCGTAAATATGATTGTTGTCATTTTCCTCTCTAGGCACACCTTACAGAGTGTATGTAAAGTAGGTTGTCGTTAGGTTTCCAGAATGTTTGGTACATATCTTTTTAGAGGTCTCTACTTACATGTATTTTACACCCAATCCAGCGACTATGATCATGTAAATCTCACAACCTTCAGCCGTAAATAAACCTCACAATTCGTCAAAAATAATTTTCAATGAAGCCAAAAATGAGTATAAAAAAATGTTTTTCGGTAAAACTAACGTTCACAGTTTTATTGTACGATGGGTTGAACCATGTCTTTTTATCCTGTTCATAGAAAAAAAAAGAAGTATCATAGTTCATCTTACTAAATATTAGTATACAAGTAATTTATATAGGCATGAAATAATATACATAAAACATTAAAAAAAAAACTATGAAAGGAAGATTTAGTCTCACATTTTCATTTCCCCCATTATGAATATTATTATGCCCATGATTTACTAACTGCGTATTTCACAGATAGAACGAAATAGCTGAAAAGAAAGTAATGGAAAACATGCTTTGTTCTCAGAGGAAGTTTTATAGCACTAAGTCATACACAAAATTATATATACATATTTACATGTTCCCCACACAGAAAAACAAGTAAAATAAAAAGAGAACGAAAAGATAGGGATTTTTAATCGTTTCACTCCAAGCAAGGCGGTACTGCCACTGATGCTCGGGGGCTACATAAGAGGAGAGCGAAGAGAACCGGTTACAGGGAGTGTCAGAGAATGGTTAAAAGAAGTATGGGAATACTGGTGTAAAGAGAGTTGCGTGAGAGTAGAGTGAAAAAGAGAGAACAACAAGATCCAAGGGGGGGGTGAAAAGGATAAGAGAAGGATGGAAGTCAAGAGGATAAGAGATTGCACTTGACATTGCATTTAAACTCTCGGGGATTATAGCTATCTGGGAAGCAAGTATACGAAAGAAAGTTCCACAAGCGGGAAGTGCGAGAAAAGAAGCTGGTAGAGTAGAAGTGGAGGCTGCATTTGGTTGTTTTGACTGTAAAAGGATGGAACCTTGTTGCCAGTCTGGTTGCTCTAGTAGATTCTTGTAGAAGGGGCAGCAGAGAGCTAAACTCGTTGGAGCAGAAGCCATGAAAATATTTGTAGAGGAGACAGAGGGAATCCACATCCCGTCGGTGAAAAAGTAACTAGAGTCGAGTTTCCAGGTCCTGATCAATTATATTGCAGATTCTTCTCTGGATCCTGTCGAGAACCCCGAGATGAATAGCAAGGGCACGCGATCAGATATGCCACAGTATTCAATGCATGGGTGGATGGTTGATTTGTATAAGATGGATTCAGATAAGAAAAACTACCTGGCCCGACACAATAATCCAACCTTCCTAGCATTACATTTAGCTAATGATTCAATGTAGTCCCTCCACTTGAGGTCAGCTGAGAGGGTGAGGCATAGTGTTATTTCTTTCGGGGAGACTAGCTTGGTCCATGCTGAAGGGGGGCAGGAGGGACTGTCTCTGGTGGTGAACAGATAACAGTTTCGTTTTGAAAGAATTAAAATTTTAAATATTAAAATCCAGTTCTTACCCCATTCCATCACAGACTGGAGGTCCTTCTCAAGATCAGCAGCGAGGTTATTTTTGTCCGCCTTTGCAGATTTCTTACTGAGGCGGAAGTAAATGGTGGTGTTGTCAGCGTAAATGCCTACTTGGTATTTGATCACATCAGGGAGATCGTTGATGAATATCAAAAAACTCGTCGGACCTAGAATCGAGCCCTGGGAAAAACCCGCGTTCGTGTGATAGGATCTGGAGGCATGCCCGTTTATGTCGATTTTTATTATGCAGTTTAATAGGAACAATTGTATCAAATCAAGTATGCGTCGAGTGATACCAAAGCCATAATTTCTGTCAGAGAATGGTTTATGGGCGGTGTGATGTTGAACTATTTCAGCATTAATGATAGCCTCGAAGAATTTACCGCTAATCGGTAGGAGGCTGATATGGCAATAATTAGATGAGCCCAATTGTTCTCTAGTGTTCTTAACTATATATTCTACACAAGAGGACTCGAGAAGGCAAGAAAACAGGAAGCAGAGTGGCAGTAATTATATAGTTTGGAGAGAACAGATGTGAGTTCGGGGCACATTTCTTCAAGACAATGATCGGGTCAATCTTTGAAATTATGTTAGAGACCAGAGAGTAGGTTATGTAAGCATCTCTCAGTTGAGCCTCTGTTCTAAAAAGAAAGTCCAGTGCAGATACTTTAGACGAGTTGAGTGTGAAATTGGAGGAGAATCTGCGAGCAAAGCCCTCTGTCTTTTCCGCTGTGAGTACCTCAAATTTAT
Source organism: Ascarosepion bandense (assembly GCA_037127315.1). Lineage (NCBI taxonomy): Eukaryota > Metazoa > Mollusca > Cephalopoda > Sepiida > Sepiidae > Ascarosepion > Ascarosepion bandense. The sequence goes on along the minus strand of JBBBDQ010028664.1, from coordinate 568,498 downwards.
TGATTAAAGGAGGGGTGGATGATTTGCTGTTGTTCAACACACATTTGCAGAGTCGCCAGTAGTCTTCGGAGCTAAAATTGCGTGCTGCTATACGCTGCTTCATTCCCTCAGCAAACAACTGCTTATCGTCATTTAAGATTCCCTTAACTCATTACGGGTAGAGGTAAATAAGCGCCTGTTGTGACTCCCATATAGGTGCCTATTATGGCTCTGATGTAGCCGGAAAAGGTGATTTCTGTGGCCAATGGCGGCCTAGCAGGCAAGAGAGAACCAAGGGATGAATGAGATTTGGGACGGGACTTCCTAACCGATGCCAGCTTTCATCCAGGAGGAGATCTCAGAAACGCAGTCTTCAACGGGGAGCCTAAACACTTTTCCCTAAGAATTTCGCATTGAAAATCGCGAAACGAATCTAAGTCTGCTCTATGATAATAGTAAGAAATTCCGTTGGTAGTAGGTTCCAGGGGGAGTGGCAGTGGAGAGAGATAATTATAGAAACAACAGCATGATCGGAGTTTCTAAGGGGGCAAAGTTGCATGGCTTGGCAGGAGTCAGGGATAGAAGTAAAACAGAAATCTTGCAGAGAAGCATGACCTGTAGGGAAACTACGTCAAAGTTTGAGTAATTGCAATGTTCAAGGTATCAATGACAGGATCAATGACAGAGTTTTTCAGCCACTTCTACTTCCTGTTTTCCAACCTGCTAGAAGTTCACTTGATATGAGGTGCATTAAAATCAATGAATTCAAATATATATTAGCGAAATGGTGGGAGGAAGTAGCCTTATCTATATTGTCAGAGATATTGTCTAGCAGGGAGCAGTCGGGAAAGGAAAGAGAACTGTACAGAAAGAAAAGATAGCAAACCGATTTTAGAAGTGAAAGACGGAGACACATGTATGAGTAGTCAGGGGATTCAAGAGAATTCACCCTAGCGAGAGGGAGGTAATCACTGACGTAAATCCCCAGACCATGCATATGGACAGTGGAGTCCTTCCTTAAGAGGGGATGGTAACCAGGAATTGAGAAGTCAGGGGAGGGCATTAAGGAGTTAAGATTGGTTTCGCAAAGCGCTAGAACGTCAGTGGACTTTCCGTGGAGGAAAGACTCCACGCTACAGAAGCCGGTACGCATACAACAGATGTTTGTGAAGGAAATGTTGAGTGGTATAGGCAATTTTGGTTTGGCTGGTTTAGCTCTATTTCTTGAAGTGCGTTTGCTCATTACATATAATATGGAGATTCTTCTATGTTTCTGGAGAAGCCATATTTAAAAATCCTTATTCAAGTAGGCCTGATGTATCTGCTATGCCCCTAGTAATGCCATATTACACAAACTGAAAACGGGGAGTCATGGGTTTTTCTCAACGTGAGGACTGCGATCCAAAAATATTTTCTATGTTTGATGAAGATATATTTCCATAGGAAAATGACTCCATGAGATTCTAAGCTGCACCACGTGGCTGAGGAAAATTTAGTCCGGTCCGAGGGACCGCGCTAAGAAAGCCACTACTCTGTTTGACTTCTTAAAGCTGATTGGCCGATTGCCAGTTTCGTCACTATGCAGTTACGTCACTAAGCTATCATCACGTGACCCACGTGACTTCATCGCCACTAAAGGGAAATAATAGCTTTTGTATACCTGCAAATTCATCAACCTCACTGACATACATTTCTCAAAATCGAGCCAATTATGGAATTTAAAAAAATGGAGAAAATATTGCGTGACAAATTAGAGTTCATTATCTCTCCCTCTAAACATTAAGATACGGTAGTATCTATGACGTGGGAAGCAAGGGGTAGGTGACTCAGTGTGGTCTGCAATGTATGTCTTGTCATGACACTCCGCTCTATGTACAGATCCTAGGAGCCAATACCACCGCCTTCACTTGAGACGAGAAACAGTGACTGAGGCGTGGCTCGAAGGGTTAGCGTACGTATTCCTGTGCTCTGTAGCTAATCTTGTAAATGATGGCCAAGGATGGCCAAGATATTTCACGGTCATGTCACGTGACCTCTCTCGTGATTTTAATCTCCAAGATAATTACATTTGGTTCGTTGTTGAAGGGAAGACCAACCACCTTCCCAAAATACCAAAGATTCCCTGAATGCTTCTATCAGTGACGTCATTGCTAACTTGAACAACAGTATAACCTGACCCGGTCATATAGTTGATTTCGATTTGCTTTGAAGATTTTCTTATCAATTTTCAAATGATTAATTTAGACATCAAAACAAAGACTGAATTAACTTATTAAGCAGTTTCAATATAATATGGAAAATATTTCCTTGAAATACATTTTCAGCACTTGTGAAATGAATGAAACAATAATAAAATATGAACTTCAGACAATTTATTTACCTTTCCGAATATAATACTCAACAAATTATTCAACTTTTTTTAAAATAAACTAAAAAGTTAAGTAGAGAAAACTTGTCGTTTCCTTTTAATCTAACTCTTTTACTTTTTAATAATTATTTCACCCCAAGCAAGACAAGAATGCCACTGGTGTGCATGGGGGTTACAACGATAGAAAAAAAGAAGGTACAGAGAATGTCAAAGAAAGGATAATGGATGGGAATCAAGTAGATGAAAGATTGCAAATGACGTTATATTTAAACTTTTGGAGATTGTAGCTATCAGGGAAGCAAGTACACAGAAGGGAGTTCCACAAACGGAAATTGCGAGAAAAGAAACAATTAAGGTAGACAAGGTGTATACATTTAACTATTTCGACGGTAATAGGGTGGGAGTAAATAGAGGTGGTCAAGCGAGTAGCAGTCGCAGTCGGTCGTCAAATGCAACAGGTGTAGAAAGGGAACTGGCGCAGATTGCAGCATAATGTGCCCTCAGGCTACAATGTACTGACCGTCTCTGGAAAATAAAACATTCCGATAACTGTACATTCAAACAATCTATGTATTCAGTTAAAAGTAAAATAAAATTCTGCCTTAATAATGGCGAGAAATATAGTAGAAAGCGCTTGGATAAATAAAACATTCGAACAATTTTTATATAATTTATGTACTGAAAAGAAAAATTATAAATTAAAACATTATATAAAAAACTTAAACGCAGCAGCATTTTAACAAAACTTATATAAAAGAGGGTTTGCTACCTAAATACACACACACACACACACACACACACACACACACACATATATATATATATATATATATATATATATATATATATATATCCGAGTGGGTACAGAACGAAGAAATAATTTTTTTCCGTCCAAAATATTACTTTAAAACAGTGCTCGATATATAATGTATAGAGCTGTGAATATTTATTATAAATTATGTTTTAGAACATGTACATTACTTTTTAATATATGTCCTCGACAATCATATGTTTGTTTCAACGTTGGGTGCCCAACGTTTCTTCGGAAGGTAAAAGCAAAACTGAATTCGTCTGCTCCCTATGAACCAAATATAGGGAGCAGACGAATTCAGTTTCGCTTTGACCTCCCGAAAAAACGTTGGGAACCCAACGTTGAAACAAACATATGATTGTCGAGGACATACATTAAAAAATAATGTACATGTTCTAAACCATAATTTATAATATATATATATATATATATATATATATATATATATATTGTGTGTGTATTTTGGCAGCATTTTTTCATTAATACAGGTTTCATTGAATAATATAGACAAGTTCTGTCTATTTATTTTGTGTATGATCCGTTCGTATGATCTGATTAGCTTGATAGTGTTGTCATGGAAAGACGACAAGAAATCGCAATAATTGTTGATTTTTTTATCAGGTCTGAGCTTTCGGCTTACATAAGCCATTATCAAAGGATGAACATTTAATGTTCAGTGAACATAGAACATTTAAATTATTATTAACAGAGTGGAGTTATACAGAGAAAATTAGACAGGTCCATTTTTTGTGTCGCACATGGCTGTAGGCCGAGAAGGAATGGTGGTAGTGGGTTTTTGGTCAATTGAGTGTATAGTGGCATGAGGGATTGGTCTGGGAACTGCTGCTACTAACGTAAGTATAATAACTATGACCTCTCCCGTCGATTATAGGCATTGAAATATGTTAGTAGAGGTGTCGAAATTTATTTTATTTAGGCTAGGTTTAAACTGTTTGATGTAGATAGCTTCTAGAATTTTAAGTTTTCGTTTATTATCTTCTTGTCTAAGTATATGCGTATTTTCAACAAGTGTTTTCCTAAGAAGTGTGTGTTGATAGCCGTGGTGTTTTAAATGCCGGAATATGTTAGAATTTTCATTTAAGTGCAATGTAAGTCTCCGCGAAAGCGAGTTAGTAGTATGTCCAATATAGGTATTATTTAGTTTGTTAGAGATACATTCTCGAAAGGGGCATTTGAATTTATACACTACATTGTTTTTTTTGCAAATCGCTAACGGTGGGGGAGGAGTCGTTGCGGACGATTGAGTTGGATGTTGTGGATTTAGCGTAATATATGATAAATTTAATTCTTTTGTTGGGGTCTGTCGGAGAGATATTAGTGTTTATGAGTTATTTTAGGATATTTTCATCTAGTTGTGTGCATTTGGCTACGATATAAGAGCGTGATATGTTTGGGGTTGGTTGGGCTATTGTTTTTTTCGTGTTCAGGTTTGTAAGGAAATGTCGTATTTCTTCATCAACCATGTAGTTAGAAAAATTATTGTTGATGAGTGTCTGTTTTATGTTTTTTAGTTCACTGTGGAAGATGTGTTTTGTAGACGAGTTGGTTTTTGCACGATGTAGTAGATTTTTTATGATTGCTAATTTGTAATAGTGAGGGCATTCGCTAATATAATTAAGTGTGGAGGGATTTTTGTTAGTGGGTTTTTTATATGGTGAGATAGTGAACTTATTGCCATTAGTGTTGATTAGTATATCGAGGAAAGGAATTTTGTTGTCATTGCTGAGTTCATAGGTGAATTTTAGGACTGAGTTATCCTGAAACTGTTTTTGAAGTTGTAGGATTTCGTCAGTATTTTTAATTAACAGTAGGATATCGTCAACGTATCTAAGGTATATTGATGATTTTTTGAATTTTGTAAAGGTAGTATTCTCGAGAATAATGTAGAAATTGCTAAATGTCGGACCGAGTACTGAACCCATGGAAACGCCCTCACGTTGTATATATATATAGTGTTGTTAGGGTCGAGAACTCAGCAATGACAACAAAATTCCTTTCCTCGATATACTAATCAACACTAATGTGTGTGATTTCTTAATATTAATATACAAGCATGTGCTGAAAACTTCCTGACCAAAAAGACCTACTTAAAAGAAATTCTGTTGTTTGATCATTTTTAGAGTTGTTTGAGCTGAGAATTTTTCAGTGCACACTCGTACTAATGAGTTTATTTTAACGAAAAGAAGTATATGCAAGCAATGTGTGCATACATCTACACTCTGTGTGTATATTTACACAGATATCAGTGCGTAAAAATATGCCTGTGTATATATGTACATCCTGCAAATACAACATATATGTATGAATGCGTATTTTTATAATTGCATGTGTATTTCTATGTATTCTTTTATTTGTTAGTCTATATGTGTTAACAATTTTATGTTTACGTTTGTACGTGTTCTGGTATGTATTTCCCCTAATGGTCCATGTGTGCACAAGTATGTGCTAGCGGGTTGATAAATGATTACGTCATAATGTTGCAATGACGCCTATTGAGCTCTTGATAGAAATCAAAATACGTGCCTATGAGACTAACGAAAGTACTCTTCTAAATTGCTAAATCCTCAACCGTTGGTCATTTAAGCCAATTTCACATGATCTCTAGATTTAATGTAATCGAAACAAGAAAACATCACGACCAAACATCTCTATGAGTTCTGCATCATTAGAATTAAACAGAATAAAATGGCGTCGCATCCACTCTGTGTTTGTTTACATTTGAACCAATGAAAATAAAATTCAAGGAGAAATAATGATATTTAAAACAAATACCTAACTTAACAGAACATATCTCATTTTTCAATGAAAAATATATCGCTTTGTTTTTATTGTAATTGCCAAGATCCTTTAAAAAGGGAATATTGGAGGGAATACTTACACAGAGAACGACAAAAAACTTGAAGACGAGCCGACATACGCTAACCGGGAGTTCAAATAATTTAAACGTAAAACATACGACTTATCGACCACCAAATAGAATGCATTCGTATTTTATTTCCATTGTTTTATATAACTTCATTTAGCATGGAGAAATTATCTTTTCTAAAAAGCGTTTACTTTGTTGCGACTTTTCATAATGGTGTCAAAGAAATCAGGTGAAAATGAACACGAAGAACATAAATCTAATAAGATTCTAATCAATAGAACTCCCAGCAGAACAAAACTACAAATACGGAAGAACACTGTGGAATGATTTAGTGCGTTTAACAAAAAAAAAGCTATTTCATTGCTAGAATGCTTTGATACCGTGAAATAGAAATGCCGAAAATCCTATACTGGATAATTTTAACAATTTTATTGCCTCAACTAAATATATTTTGAACGGAATTATATGCCTTCAACTACAGATGAAATATATTACTAGCCATTTTGCTTTAAAAAAGGTATTGTTGCTAATTTTTCTAAATTTTACGAACACAAGTGTCACTCGTGATCTTATCCTAGATCTTAAGCTGTTTCTGGTAATCATCAATGATCTTCCTGGTGCCATTAGTTCTCAAGTAGGAATCTATGCAGATGACACCATCATTTACTCCCATCTCAATGAAAAATATATAAATCTACCATTCGTCCGTGCATTGAATACTGTTGACATATCGGCTGCTCCTGCTATTCATCTCGAGGTTCTTGACAAAATCCAAAGGAAGATCTGCAATGTAATCGATCCTGACTTGACATCTCTACTTCACTTTCTCACCGACGTGACGTGGCTTCCCTCTGTCTTTTCTACAAATATTTTCATGACTACTGCTCCGATAACTATTTTTCCCTGGAGCTCCGTCTACGTAAATTTAAGTGTGCTAATAGATTGGCATCCAGGCTGTGGAACTCTTTTTTGTTTACTATTTTCTTTGACAGCTACAATTTCCAAAATTTCAGATGCAATGTCAATTATCATCGACTAACCTCTTGAATCCCATTCATCTTTTATCATTTATTCAATATACCCTGTACGCAGCCTTTTCTCCCACTCCCACTGCGCATTAGTGGCCTTCCCGCCTTGCTTGGGGGTGAATGATTAAAAAAATAAGTATTATTGCTATTTTTACATAAGAATATATTGCTGGGATTTTTATTATGAAAATGTACACTTCATTGTGTTCTGTTTGAAGTTTCATTATTTACCCATAGCTAGGACCCTAAGAGGTACTACCAACTCTAAAAGTTGCATTAAATGTATGAAACATTTTTACTAGGAATTCGCATTTCCTTCATTGAAACACTTTTATCTGATTAGTTAGAATAGATAAGAATTTTTACTAAAATTATAAAAAGCTATATGAAAATAAATTGATAAAAATTATAGCGATCATAAATCCCGTAAACTCGTAAAATAGCAGTATGTATGTGTCTTGGGAAAGAGAACCTGACGGAACCCAACCCTCTCCAGGCTGTTTTCTTTCTCCTAGAATGGTTTCCAACCAAGGCTATATAGCCCAATCTGTTCTTTTATTTTATCCATAGCTTGGAAGAATATATAGATTTATACATTTCCCAAGTATGTGAATGTAGCTCGATTGGGATTCGAACTCAGTTCTCTGAGTTCTTCAATCGGAACCGCTATCCATCGTACCTCCAAATAAAAATTACAAACTTGTTAACTATGGACAAATCGAACCGCACCTTTTCAAATTCTATGCTATTGTTTTTGTAACAATAAAATAAATAGATGAGATGAGATTATTTTTACCATGTCTCTGTATTTTACAATTTCTTGAAAAAATAATAGAAGAAAAATCCGGCAAATTGTTTAGAGTCTCTCCGATCTTTAACGTTTATGACACACTTGAGATTTCGTGTTCATTAACAATAAATTATTGACTTCAAATAAAACACCATCTTTGCCTTCTGTATCATTCAATCTACATAAGATTTCTGTATTGTCATTAAAATAAAGACTTTCACGCTTTTTTATGTAACTTTACGTAACTCCTTGGCCGTGTAGAAAAAGTCCTTGTCGTTTGAGAGAAATTATTGAATGCAGCTACGATTGATTTATAAGGTTGGAAATCGAGTACCAATCGGTGGCTATGAAGTTAAAGCCTGTGCTTTAGTGACATTAACTGTGGAAATATTAGTTGAACAAAACAAGTAATCGTCGCTATTAACTGCTAGTTTTACATCTCCTTAATTTCTTTCTCTCCCCACTGCTCTGATTAGACCAGCTGAACTATGTCAAAGATCAGTGTATACGAAAAAGAATAATTTTGTAAGAACGTTTAGAGAAACTGCTGACTTATCTATCAAAATCTTTCACATGCTGACTATTTTAAAAGCGTTGACATCAGAGTTTGAATCCATCTTCTTTTAAGAAAACCTTTGCATTTCTAATCCCCGTTATATACAAATCCAACAGATCATTGCCGTATCAATCATTTTGTAATATATAAACAATCCATGGATAGATATAAGGCATACATATATATAGGTTATACTTATATAGGTACCTCCACTCATTTTTCTATACCTAAAAAAATAAACAAATTATCTTCAAGTTTTAAAATTAGCTTTAACTGAAAGCCAAGGGATTAAATTTATTAATTCCAGTAAGCAAAATACCCTGGTGTATTTTAAACCGAAATTATATTGATTGGAATCAAAAATTTTCTGAATTTAAAAAAAAGTTTTTAAAATTTAGAATTTTCTGCCATTTTTCATCGATTGTAAACAGAAGCCAATTCTCGGTTTTAAAAAAATCTTACAAAAATAAAATACACCTCGCTGACACATTATTTTCTTCAAGTTACCGAATTTAAACTTATTTAAGTTGACTTGAAACAAGAATTATTTGCTTACTGCTTGAAATGTTTAAAAAAGCATTTCTTAATTACGGTAGCCTTGTTATCAAAACATTTGTATGAATAAGATTTATACCAAATTTGTCTTCCATACTTTTGGCCGGATACTGTAAATAATCAATTGTCGGCTGCTGATCACCATATCAGCAGCCGACAATTGATTATTTACAGTATCCGGCCAAAAGTATGGAAGACGAATTTGGTATAAATCTTATTCATACAAATGTTGTTGTTTTTTAACTATGATAAAATTAAAAATTTAACAGTTTTTAGCAATTATCCAATATTTTATGGAATTTTAGTTAGTGTAGCTTTGTAGGCTTACATTTGAAGATGTTTTATGAAAAATAAAAATTAAAATAATATAAAACTTTCTTTTAAAATATTTTACAATTTAATAACAGAATGAAAATAACGGTAGAGGTAACTTAATAATTTATTAAATGTTATGGCATTTATTAATTTTTACTTTTAATATCTATTTTTCATATTCTTTTAGGTACCTCCACAAATTAAACAAAATTTGAAAATTAGAAATTAAAATGTAAAAGTTGCTTTAAATGTTTAAGGAATGACTTGCAAAACAAGCTGTTGAATTTTATAAACGTCTTAAAGAAACTTGAATCAGAATCAAAGTGGGGTTCCTGTCGTTTTTCATGTAAGGGAAATAATCCAAAAAACTTGTTAACTTCTAAAATAAATACGACCCCTATCGAACATCGTACTTAAATGAACATATTTATTTACACACAAAAAAAAATTTAATTATTTTGAAATTATATTTGGTGAAAAATCTCTGTTAAACTTTTCAATTTTTGATTGGCAATATAATCATCAATTCTTAACTAAAAAATGGGCGACAGTTCTTTAAAACGAAACATTTTTAAAAGTTTATGAATTATTATTATAATAATAATAATGAAAAAAAAGAAAACAATTCTTTAAAAATTTTATTACTAATCGAAAGTTTTTTTTCTTCAGACTATAATGTTCTTAATTATTATTATTTACTCCAGCTATTAAAAGCTTATCAAATTAAATTATATCAGAGTTTTATTGCATTTTTTATTTCAATTTTACTCTTCGGGGCAGATTTTCGGATAGTGCCAAAAAATTTTAAATAAAAAAATAGATGATTTATATTCCCCGATGAGTTCTGCGTTTAACTAATAAAAAAATAATTTCCAGCCAATTAAAACTTATTAAAATTTCATAGATTTACGTGGAGTGGGGGTAACAGAGTTTTAAAAATTTTCGCCAAGATTTTTAAAAATTAATAACTTAAAAAATAATTTCATTCATTTCTGAATGAGTACTGAAAGTTTCATTAAAATCCGACAATTATTTGATTTTTGCAAGAATGTCCAAATTAATGTGTTGGTCACCGAAAAAAGTGAGTTACGTAAAATTACGTGAACGATTGTAAACTAACGTTCTTAGGAAAATGTTATAATTATTTTTTAAAAAATAAAATCTGGAAAAAGATTCACATCAAAATTCATTTTGGTCACTTTTTGTTTTCAACAACTCAAAGACGAAACATTAACTTTCAGAGCGTTCAGTATAAATATTTTTTTCTTTTCCGAAGGAAACCGCGTAACTTCAAATTCTAAAATATTTTTTCTGGTGATAAAAGGTTTTCTTATCAATGTTTTTATATATTTCTATATTCATCATGTTGTGGATCCCGGGAATGGATATTAAAGTAAGAATACAGACTTGAATGAAGATTAGTAGTCCAGGTATGCGGATTAGTAAAAAGTATATGTACAAGTCTCTGAAAGTGAAGCCGTAGTATATTGAGTATGTCCGCGTCGGAAGCTGATGGGTACTGCGTAGTAATCTTCTCGATGAGTGGAGCACAGCGCTACTATCAACTACTGTGTCTATAGCAGTAGTATAAGTATACTCTGGACGAGTCCATCTTTAAGAAAAGGGGGAACCCTACAACACATCTTCCTAACAAAAGCCAATGCTTTACATTTGATTATTTGCTTTAAAAATCACAAACAGAAACATCTCTCAAGGGATCCCTTTAGCCAATTTGATTATTTCAATAACATACCCAAGTGTGTTGTGGTGTGGATGTGCGTTGTGGTGTGGATGTGCGTTGTGGTGTGAATGTGCGTTGTGGTGTGGATGTGCGTTGTGGTGTGAATGTGCATTGTGGTGCAGTGGATATCAACTTGAAATGACAAATCGTGGAGCCGAATTTGAATTTCAGTTGAATTCACTTACGCACAAATACCTTGAGAAAGGAATTAATCCGTCACTTCCCATGGGTTAAATAATAGGACAAATTGGATTCTATAGATGGCAACCAGTCTACCGCAGAAAGTAATGGTAACCTACTGCGGGATAATCTTCTGCCCAGTCAGCCATGTCTCTTTAGCGACATGATCGCCCAAAGCGTGTATCACGTATGGAACTTAACTGACTGACTCAAGTTGACCTCATCTATCATTTTAAAAAATTTTTTTCATTGTCTTTTTACAAAATATAAATTTCTTGACCAACACAAGATACGCACCAATTACATTTCAACTAAAGCACAAAAATTCGTGACACTCAAATACCTCTCTCGTTATGTTTCTCTGTCTCTTCATTAAAATCAGTATCATCAACTTTTACAGGACCTACAGTAATACGCTAGAGCAGTGTTTCTCAACGTTTTTAAGCAACGGCACACCTACGAACAACTGAAAATATCACGTGACACTTATCCAACTTTTAAAGTGTATACATTTTAATGTTATGATATAATGCAATGTTTTGCTTTGTTTTATAAATACACACAAATATGAACTTGCTTTATTTTAATATTTCTATTCAGTTATTTGTGTAGATTATTTAGTGTGAAACCCGTGTCAAGTGATTTTTTGCGGTTTCTTCAATGTTTGGTCGAATTTGCGATAAGCAGACACTCATTTTTTTCTTCAGTTGAGTACAGTCTTTCTCGCTTTTTATTTTTTATGTTATTTAGAATTGAGAAGCCAATAAGAAGTAAAAAAATTGCAATAAAACTGATAAAATCGTAAGATAATATTGGATATTCCTTTTGCGTTGAAAATTCATAATGTATCAATGTATTTTGAGACCTCGGTCACTAGAAATGATGGCCAATTCTTCTTAATATAACTGAAGTCCAATATTAGAAGGAACATTTATGAAGGGATTTGGAATTCAATCCTACTTTTGCATCACACTTAAGAGGTTGAGAATCACTGCGCTTGATTAAATCAGCATTTCAATGATAACAGAATTCTATACCACATATACTTATTCTTTGGTAACATCCTTTAAGATTAATAATCTTAAATGATAAGAAGTCTGGATCGCGTAATCTACTTCAATTCAAAGAACAGTGACAAAGACATTCGTAAGAGATCTGTGATTATTTATGTGCTTAAATGTCACCATTCATGAACGATTTTACAATTTTTGCTTTGTAAGCAATGGTTTAAGCGAAATCGGCATTGTCCAAGAGAAGTTACATTTGCGGCATTTTCGAAAAACTATTTTTAAACAAATAAAATAAAATGAAAGAAGGAAAATTGAATAACTGTTTACATTAATTGCATGTCGAAAACAGTAAAAAGAGACATTCTCTCTGCAACCATTCTAAAAGGTTTGGAATTTATTTAATACTTCATTTATTATTATTTTATTTCCAATTAAGTCGATCGAATTTATAAACTCGAAACTCTCCAGCAATTGTGAACGACAACGAAGTCTTAGTGCGACTTTGAAAAGTTAACTTCGTTTTTAAAGTCCACATTATTGACTCTGCTGTCTTCTGCATCTGTGCAATTCAGAAAGATTTTCTATTTCTTTTTATCGAATATATATCCATTTTGTCAGAATTTATAATTGCAATTCGATTATATTTCAGATACGTTGTCTTGAAGTGAACACCGGAATTGACAGTACGATGAACAATTGGATCACAAAATAAAAAAGTAATGATTTATGGGAATATATACATTACTTATTTATTTACTTTACTTTACTTTATAAGACAAGATTTTATAATTGCAATAATTATGTTTTTTATAACAAGCCATAAATATTTGGTGGCTCGTCCAGTAAAAAAGGTAAAAATTGTAGAGCTTTAACTTAATTTTTTTATATAAGCTGTTCTAGAAAATGGTCATATATTGAAAATCAGGCAAATATGTTTAAATAAAGAATTATGGTTTTTGTTAGATGAGAGAAGGCTTATTAAAAAAAACATTCAGTGAAAGTAACGTTTGTTCTGAAAATGGAGTACAAATTATTTTTTGTTATTTTATTTTGTCATGTTCACCATGGATATAAGATATACAAACGAAAATGAATACGACAGATAAATATAAATGACTAAATAGACACACATAGATAGATAGATAGATAGATAGATAGATAGATAGATAGATAGATAGATAGATAGATAGATAGATAGATAGATAGATTAGTTCCTCTCTTTACGATACATATATGAAAGAAAATCATTATCATTTCATATTTTACACATGCACACTCTTTCTTTTTGGTAACCTAAACGATATCAAAATCATGAAAGGGCGCCCAATTATTAATACAAATTGTTATTAATTATTGACTGAAACAACTAAAGCTACATTGCCGTGGATTCTCATTAGTTTTCTTCTCCTGATAATATAAAATACTCAAATGGCCTCTATTGCAAAATGTCTAAATCAATTTCTCTTCAACAGCTCATATATCTTTTGGAAGTATTTCTGCCACATAAGAAATAACATCTCACGGGCGCGATTCGTCTGCAATAATACCATTATAGCAATTAACTTGTAGCAACTTGAGACGGTATTGGAGAATTCAATGGAATTTCAGCTTACCACAGGAATGGTGATGTAAGGTTTACCTAAATTGAACAATTAAAGGAAAAATAAGCCTTACACAAAAATATCTGTATTGAATAATGAAAGGAAATAGGAACCTTACAAAAAATATCTCAATTGAATGATAAAAGGGAAAATGAATTTTACCACAAAACCCCTGAAAAGAAAAATGACGCTTACCAAAAAATACCTGAATTAAATGATGAAAGAAAATTGAACTCTACCTAGTAATACCTGAATAAAAGGAAAAATGACTAACTCAAAAATACCTGAAATTAACAATGAAAGAAAAAAATGGCACCTACCCAAACAAACCTAAACTGAATGGTGACTATTAAAAATCACCCTTACCCAAAATGACCTAAATTGGATGATTTATGGAAAAATGACTCTTGCGCAAAATTTACTGAATTGAATAATGAAAAGAAAATTATCCCTACCCACAAATACCTAAATTGAATGAGGAAAGGAAAACAATACCTGAATGAATGTTGAAAGAAAAAATATCTATCAACCAAATCTTTAACTAATACACAACGCTCTCGTAGCAACCGTTATCAATGTTGTAAAATGGAAGGTAGACAGATGCGTTTCACGCCCGAAGTATTATTTGCATAGTAAAATAACAAACAATATCTATTTGTAGTAATATGACCAACAATACATTTTATAACAAAAGATGCAACTATACATTCTATCTCTCGTTGACGTTATACACTTGGGTTCAAAAGATATTTACTTGAAGTCATAAAATTGAGTTCAGCTACTATTTTGGCATTAAATATTCCATAGATGTTGATATTCCGCTTGCTAAAATTAACCTTCCAATTATTCAGCGATCAAAATTCAGTGTAATATAAAGCAAGAAGTATGAGCTTAGCCTTGAAATTTACAGATTAGAAATCATTTTAACATTATCCTAAGAAATTGCTTTGAAGATATAAAAAAAATGTTCGGTAAACTTCACAATAAAGGAAATTGAAAATGGCTGGATAACAACACTAGTGAAGATCAAAATAAAAATTTAATATCTTCCAAGAAAAGTGTATTTCTCCATCTTCTTCTTCTTCTTCTTCTTCTTATTATTATTATTATTATTATGTACCGCGTCCTTTTAAGACATAGACGATCATAGCTCTCCACAACTTTCTATCTTGTGCTCTTAGCAGTTTTTCTTCCATTTCCGCCATTCATTCATTCACACAATTTTCTCAGGTAAATGGTTCGCTGCCCTCCCCTATCTGTCTTGCTCTCAATATGTCCCATGAGGGTTAATTTTTTGAAGCCCTCTTTCCTCATTATGTGTCCAAGGAATTTCTATTGACTATTCTTCTTATTCTTTGTATTACGCTCCCTCAGAACACAGGCGATCATGGCTCTCCACAACCTTCTATCTTGTGTTGCTCTTAACAGTTTTTCTCCTATTTCCGCCATTTATTCACACAAGCTTGCCCGGTAAGTAACTCGCTGCCCTCCCCTATCGCTCTTGACCTCAGCAAAAAACCCTTTAATAATATCTTACGTAAAAATAACGGAAGCTGTAGATTTACAAAATCATGAGATGAAAAGATAAATTAACATTTCCATGGATTAATTCAAAATTTTTCCATAAACAAAAAGGAATTGGAGACACCAATCAAAGAAACGTTCAGGATATACAGTGAATTTGGAATCTAAAACCAATATTAAATAATAAATAACCAATAATAATAATCATCATGATGTTGGAAAAAATTGAAATACTAGAACGAACCTAGGAAATTATCAAAACGGGAAGGGAAATTCTAATGTCGTCCAACATTTTGGAATCGGATCCGATCAAGTGTATTATTAGTCTTCTTTCAACTCATGTTGCGAAATCTTGTCCGTATTCTCTCTGGGTGAATTTATTCGCCCATGGCCGCTTGTTCATGAAAAATATGACAGAAAATATCGTGCCAATAAACTTATCGACAAATTCTTATTATTTATAATTTTCTGCAATTTAGATTTTCTGCAATTTTTGAGCATTGATGCTGGTTTTGCTTCTTTTTTCTTTTTGCATTGTTAACATTATTTTCTTGTTGTGTGCCCTGTATTCTCTTTCTTCTTTAGTGTATCTAATACTCTTCGGTTCCCTCTGTGCATCGCACATCATCAATATTTCTTCGGTGACTCTTCTTCGAGTGTTGCAAGCCAATGATATCATTGGATGGTTCAGTTATGACTAAGTTCAAACTGGCCGTCAACATTTTAATATTTTCTTATAGCATTCCAACAACCTCTCCTATTTAGGTACCTCCACTAAATCGCTGAAAAACAGCATAGTATGAAGAAAAAAGACCCTAAACTTAATATAAACTAAGTTTTTCCATCAAAATGTTTATGTTATTATTAAGAAAAAAGCTCAAAGTATTTTTAACTATTTTTCAAATTATTTTAATCCTTTCTAACATGTGCGAAATTTCGGTAAAAATCTTGTTTTTGTTTCCGTTAGTGGGGGGGGGGCAAATCGTTACGCGAGTAGACAATAGAAAGCATAATATTACAGAACTCACTTTTTTCCGGTGACAAACACATTAATTTGGAAATTCTGGCAAAAATCAAATAAATCTCAGATTTTAATGAAACCTTCAGTACTTAGTTACAAATGAATGAAATTATTTTTTTAAATATTGGTAAAAATATATTTTCATCTGTTCCCCACTCTCCATCTACGTAAATTCATGAAATTTCAATAAATTAAATTCTGTAGACAAAAACGGTTTTATTACTTAAACGCAGGGCTTACTGAGGATTGTAAGTCATGTAATATTTTTAAACCACTTAGCCTCTTTTATCGAAAGTCTGCTCCGAATAGTAAAATAAAAAAATGCAGTAAAAGTATGACATTATTTAATTAGATAAGCTTTTAATTGCTTTAATAAATGTCAGACATTATAGTCTGAAGAAAAAATTTTCGCTTAATAATGAAATTTTTAAAAACTTGTTTTCGGCTTTGTTTTTAATTACAATAATTCATAAAGATTCAAAATATTTTTTAAATATTTCCAAAACTTGTAGACGTTAGGCTAGCAATTTATATAATGAAGACTATATTTACTAATCGAAAACTGAAAAGTTTAATACATATCATCTAGCCATCGTGTTTTTCAAATAATTTTCATTTTTGTTTGTTTGTGTGTGTGTGTGTGTGTGTGTGTGTGTGTGTGTGTGTGTGTGTGTGTGTGTGTGTGTGTGTGATCGCCATACACTTATCTTCTCTCGCATCTATCAACATATTTCAATTACGGTGGAAAGGTTAGAAAGGTCAACTCTGTGTTTAAAAATGGTTTTATTCTAAATTTCATGCTTTAAGCAAGTAATACTTGTGTAAATCAGATTAATTTAACATTAGATTTGCTAATTTTACAAAAATAATTTATCACAGATGCATATTTTATTTTTGCAAGATTTTTAAACTCGAAAATTAACTTTTGTTTACAAATCAAAAAAAAAACATCTCAAAAGTTTATGTTCCAACCAATATAATTTCTGTTTTAAATACACCTGAGTACTTTTTACTGGAAATAGTAAATTTAATCATTTAATTTTCAATTAAAACTAAAATAAAAATTTCATTTTTTTTATTTAAAAAAAAACTCAATTTAAAAATTAGTTATGGAAATGATAAATGAGTGGAGGTACCTATTCTAAAATAGGCCTCAAGGATTTTTCCAGTATTTTCTTGACTTGATCGACTTTTGCGTCCCTATCGTCCTTGAACGATATTGATGTCTTTCCTGTCCTGGAGTTGCGTGTAAAACTCCTTGATTTGTTTACTGTGGTAATTATTTAATGATGGTAATATTAAAGGATTATGCTTTTAGGCATCTACACCTTATTTCACATAATTCTACGATGTATAAGGTATATATCATTTCAGTTAATGTGTTAATTCCTGCAATATTCTAGTCTGTCCGCACATTCCATGTATCAATGGTGATATTGTTCTTTGCTCTGGTCTTGTTTTTCCCATCAATCGTATATTTAACACATTCTCTCTAACAAACAATGATATTGACACAGCGTTTGTGTACAGCATAGCAATATGCTTGTCTAGCTTTCTTATACTCTCTCGTCTATTTGACCCTTTTTCCTGTTGGTTTGTGTCAGGTGTTAGTTGATCTGCTAAGGATATCCATTCACCTTATTACCAGCTGCAGATTTTTCGAATCAAGGCTAGTTTTACACGTGATGTTGCGACCCATGGTAACTCTGTCTGTGAAAATTTGATAAATTATATTCTCACAGTTTTTTCTTTGTCTTCTCACGGGTAACATTTAGTTTTTATGTATCTAATTTTTTAATTTTGTTGTTTTAGCTTAGCTATTTATTTTAGTTTTTCTATTAATTTATTTTAGTTTTTCTTTTAAGGTTTCTTCTCTGTAGCTGTGTAAATGCCGATTTATTTGCCATCACTTCGTTTTATGTTCTGAAAGCTTCCATAAAATTATTTTTCTTTTCCTTTTTCATGTTTGCATTGATGTTTTCTGAGTTTCTGTTTATCGTTCTGTTCATTTTAGTTGTGGGTAGATTATCCTTGCTCTGCCTTGGGTACTTCTTGTGTCCCTTGAGTGCAAAGTTAATGCAATAGTCGATACTGTCTATTCCTCGTATTCAGTTTTATTTTAACATAAACCCTGTCGACAAAGTCTTACAGATGAAGCAACTTATACACGTCATCAGTTTTCTAGGTTTGTAATTGTTGTGCCGTGGCTCGTACCATGTGACATCCGGGCGACCGAATGTATCAAAGACAATGTACGCTTAGCACGGGGGTTGTCATTATCACGGACTTCGGAAAGTAACACCTACTACTACGAGAGACTGTGAATATTGTATATACATCTTGATTGTACCACTCTGTTAATAAAGTAGTTTATCTACGTTTCTCTGTGTATCGCTTCATTCCACGATACAACAGTAATCTATAATTGTGAGTTCTTTTTTTTTTCAATTTAAGAAGGCTCCAGAGTACCTCAAAATGAAAACTTTTAAAATATTTATCTTTTAATTAAATTTCTGCTGCAATGTTTAATTTTAGCACTTTTCCTGATCTTCTGAGTTATTCCTTGCTCCCATTTTTTTTAGTCTTTTTACTGTTCAATTGTATCTACTTCCAGAATACCCAGGTATTTGTATTCATCCACCCGTTGTCCGTCTTGATGATTTCCTGGTTAGTTAATTAAATCCTATTGTTTCTCTTTTTTCATTCTTCATTATCAGAATTTCACATTTCTCAGTACCAAATTCCAATCCGAAATCTTTGCTGTTGAGTCAAAGAATTTTGAATTTAAAGTTTTTTGTTTTTTTTTATACTTGACAAATGATTTTTGTTCATCCAAGTGGGTGTTGTTATGATGTAATTCCATGAATCTGCAACATTGATTACATTTCTTTAATATTTTATTTTTAATTTTTTTATAATCGTGTCGCTCCAAGCAAGGCCTTTTACTGCCACTGTTGTGCAGGGGTTACATAGGAGGAATGTTATGAGGAGTGAGAGGTTGCAGGGGGTGTCAGGAAGAGAGTAGGAGAGGGAAGAGATTACTGATGAGAATGGGGTGAACGAGGAGGAATGTTATGAGGAGTGAGAGGTTGCAAGGGGTGTCAGGAAGAGAGTAGGAGAGGGAAGAGATTACTGATGAGAATGGGGTGGACGAGGAGGAATGTTATGTGAAGTGAGAGGTTGCAGGGGGTGTCAGGAAGAGAGTAGGAGAGGAAAGAGATTACTGATGAGAATGGGGTGGACGAGGAGGAATGTTATGTGAAGTGAGAGGTTGCAGGGGATGTCAGGAAGAGAGTAGGAGAGGAAAGAGATTACTGATGAGAATGGGGTGGACGAGGAGGAATGTTATGTGGAGTGAGAGGTTGCAGGGGGTGTCAGGAAGAGAGTACTGATGAGAGTGGGGTGAATGTAGAAAAAGCATGAGAGAGAGGTCGTAAGTTACTGAGACAGGAGATTACTATTGACTTTACATTTAAATTCTTGGAGAGTGTAACTGTCGGGAAAGCAAGCATGCGGAAGAGAATTCCACAGGTGGGAAGTGCAAGAAAAGAAGCTGATGGAGTAGAATTTGCGTTTACAATTTATTGTTTTCACATTAAAAGGGTGGGACCTAGTTGCTAATCTTGTGGCTCAAGGAAAGTTATATATTGGGGGTACCAGTGAGTTAAGTTCATTGGAGCAGAAGCCGTGAAAGTATTTGTAAAACAGACACAGGGAAGCCACACTGCGTCTGTATCCTAGCTGCCAAGTCGAGATCGATCACATTACAGATTCTCCGTTGGATTCGGTCGAGGACACCTAAGTGGATAGCAGGAGCACCGGACCAAATATGACAGCAATACTCAATACACGGGCGGATGGTAGACTTGTATATATAATTCGATGGAATTAGTGTAATGACAAACAGTATAGAGAAATGTGAATTCTCTTATTCCAACCTTTCTTAGTGCTCTTTTGTAGTTAACCCCACTTTACAATTGTTCTACTGCTTTAATTATAACGTGCAGTATTTGTTTTCAGATTCTTAACCTCCTTGGGTTTTTCTTTTACTAATAATCGAGAATATTATTACATTTTATCACGAGAATTATTTGACAAGTGAAGCTAATCTCTTCAAGCATTGACTTTTTCAACAAATCTCAGTGTAACCAAAAAACCTACGATGTGCAAGTCTTTCTGTTTTCTAAGATGTTAACACAAACAATTTCAAAATCTCTGGTTATTTTAGTTAGGAATTTTAGATTAATACTGTACCCTACGTGACCAGTCTATAACCGAGTCTTATCCTTAAATCTTGCTACAAAATATCGCATGTCATCTTTAAGTAATTTCCTTTTCCACGTCATTTTCAAAATGCTCTTATTAACAATAAAAAAATTGAAATACGGTTCTCAGGTGAAATTTCATCATTAATTTGCATATATTTGCCTACCTGACAGGCACGAACAAAGAGATACACCTACGCTTGAAACTAACTCGTGGTTTGTATTTTTGTCTAAACAATTGCACTGTTCATAAAATAAAATATTACGTTTTCGTATTAGCTTCGGATTTCTCCAGTAGCGTCTTTATCTTTATTGGTATTATCTTCTGTTTTGTTGACTTTATCATTGCCTTCTAATAACTTAATATTGTGGGTGTTTTTAATTATTTTCTTCAACATTTTTGCACTACTTATCAGTAATGAAAACACTAATTAGATTTAGATGTGCAGCCCAAGATGGGAAATTATTAATACATTTATTCCTTTGCTTCGCACACGCGAAGACCTTGTGAAATCAAGTCTCGACATCACTCTTATCTCTGGGCTTTAATCTTCTCTTCTCAATTGCAAACTCTTTAGCAAGACATAACAGTAGAAGCAAATTTCAATCAAATTACTTTGAATCCTTGTGTCATTCATTGCCACTTTTGCCTAGATTTAGTAAAGTATGTGTGTGTTCCGCTTAACTTGTGTATTTAGAAGTTTATTTTCCAATTTAGTGTAGTCGTAGGATAAATTTCAGTTGGTTGCTACACCCCGTTTTAGTCAGTTAAGTGCCAAACGTGAAACGAGCTTGGGCGATCATGTCTCTAAAGAGACATGACTGACTGGGCAGAAGATTATCCCGCAGTAGGTTGCCATTGCTTTCTGCGGTAGACTGGTTGCCAGACGAGGCTATAGAAACCAATCTGTCCTATTATTTAACCCATAACTGGAAGGAAGAGACGGATTAACTGGAATTCGAACTCGGCTCCCCGATTTCTCGTTCCGAGCCGATATCCACTGCACCACAACGCACATTCTAAAACGTCAGCGGTATATACCCATTGGCCAGTTTAAATGTTCGAATTTGAGAAGATTTTACTTGCTAGTTTATATATATATTATTTATTACAAACAATAGATATACGACAAGACTAGTTGCATTCTTACATATAGCGAATGTTACTTGTCATTTCAGAACAATCAAACAGAAAAATATTTTATAGAATATATTTGTGCATATGTTTTTCTACCTATGTGTGTTTAAATGAATATAATGATATATTAAAATATATTAAATTAATATATAATATATTTTAATTATTTTTTCGTTTTATTCTTTAACTATTGTACTTTGATATTTTGTTATTAAAAACGACCATATAATGTAAATATTGATCTAATGCAAAATATTTATTGAGTCATTTTTTGTATATATATTTTATTCATTGGAATATATTTGCATATATGGAAGCCCAGAACGATTGATACCCTTTATTTAACAGTCTTTAATAAGTGAATGTTATTTACACTCTAGATACCTGACTAATCAGTCTTCTGCTGAGAAAACAATGAACAATTCTTTGTGCAAACATTATAAATTTCTTTATGGTTTGATTCCTTTCTTCAAGTAAAAGTTGCAACACTTCAAATAAAAAGTTGCAAAATGATTTGTCATTACATGTGACTAAAAATAAATTTTAGTAGATATTCGAGTTAAATGTTTTTCAGTTTATGTAAAAAAATTTAAGAACGATCAAATTTCCAAAATGATATTTGTAAACGCAATTTTTTGGAGGGGGGATTATTAAATTAAATTTTGCATTACATTTTCGATGGTATACAAATTTAATATGAAGAAAACAAATTTCTGGTCGTTCTGTTTCCATAAGTTAAAGTCTGATATGTTAGAGCCATAGTATTTGAGTGTTGATATAAAAAGTACACCAAAACTATCCCCTAAAAGAACATCCTGGCTTAGAAAAGTTATAAATGACACCGTGTATGTCTAAGCAAAATAGTTTTTTAATTTATTTATAACTCCATCAGCTTGTTAATACAATACTATAAAGAATACCAATTTAACAATTTCTTTTAATACTAAATTTTTAAAATACTAAATATCGTTTTTAAGGAAAAAAAAGGAAAAGAAAAAAGAAAATTGTTATATATTCTTTTAAAGATTTCCTCTGGCAGCTCCCAATAATATTCACATAGTCCACTTTTCATAAAACTACCTCTGAATTTATCAAGATTTCTTTTAAGGCTATATATCTATTGATACACTCTTCACATGCTGGGGAAGCTTGTTCCAAGAAAATAATACTCTCTTTTAAAAAGAAATCTAGAGATTTATTGGCGCGTCCAATTAGATTTTTTGTTCTTTGTTTTATATTATAATTTTTTTATCCCTAGTAGTTGTCTCCGATTAGAATTTTAAACATTTCATTAAGGTAACGTATTCTACGTTCTTTCAATCTTTCAATATTGAAATGTTTCAATTTCTAGTCGGAGTCAACAACTAAGGACAAAAACAATTTTAAATATAAGAAAAGAACAAAAAATTCCTCGGTTGTACATATACAAAGAAAATTATATCAAAGGTATGGTAAATTCACAAGCTATATCAAGGGTATGGAAAATTCGCCAGACATATCGTGGGTATCAAAAATTGAACTGTTGGGAAAGAAGATAATTTTCTAATTTTCATTGCTAGCTTTCCGGGGCCATAATTGACAGCAATATTTAATAGAATGTCTTATTATTAAGATGTTAAAATATGTACATGAGGTTCAAACATTTCGTAATAACCATGTCATAGCGGTGTTTGATTTCACTATAGAAAAGTATGTGGTTATTAAATCTAAATTTACAGTGAAATATAGCTCCTTTTGTCTTAGATATTTCTAGACCTATACATATTTTAGGATTTACTTTTCCAATGTGTAATATTTTACTTTTTACTACGTTAATTTTCAGCAACCACAAATATAAAAACTTCAGATCTTTAGAAAAATAAACTAATATTGATTAGTTTTGATTACCATACTACGACAAAAAAGAATTGTAGCTGTCACTCTTAAATCATTCAACTTATTGTCTACCTTCTGATCATTGATCTTTTAACTATGTTAATAATGAAACTACCTCTACTGCTTAAAATGTATGTTTGAATACAAAGCAAATTTTCGACTACAAACACTATTTTTCCACATAATTACTACCATTATGTATTTTCGCCAATGAATAAGAAGAGTCTGTGCAAGAGTCAACTGAAACATAGCCAGTCTAACACAACACTGCCGCTACTGCTAAAATTCATTAGCCAACAATCTGTGTTCGCATCCGTTGTTTGGTCTCTGTAAATGTTCGGTAAGTGTCAAAGAATATAAATGTTATCAGTTTTTCTGAAGGAAGAAATTCAATCAAACACGGGTTTTGTAACAACTTTTTGGAGAATAAATCTGTTTGCTTTTTTTTTTTTTTTTTCAGGTATATATTTTAATATTTAACCTATACTTCGGGGAAAAGATGGAATCAATGGTATTTGTGTGTGAGTTAATGTCACAATCAGACTGAAATTCGAACTCAATCGTCTTTTTTTATTCCTAGCTGCTATATATTGTATCATCCTCACATCCACAAATACCTAAATAAAAAAACAGGTTTTGATATAATTTAAGTTAAAACTAATAACGAAAAATCTTTAATACCTTGAAATCATGAATTGATACGTGGGGTACTGAAAATTCTGATCTGCTTGTCCCACTTCTCGAAATCTGGACAAACATAGGATTTTTTTAAAAGTTTTTTTAAGGTCTTCTTAGTCGAACAGAGAAGTTTTCAACAACCCCCATATATATTTATATATATATAGTTTTGCAAATCATTACATCAGTCAATCCCATAATATTGTGTTTGAATTTCTGCGATAAAGTATAAATATTTTTGTATAGTAAAACTATTGTCCTCATCTTGGTGGAACCTTTCGACCGTTCTTATTCACCGGCCTTTTCCGATGATCTGTTCTGCGAATTTCGAATTGAACATTTTACTCGTTGTAAAATATTATCTTCCCTTATTCAAAAGGGGGGGGATATCTTAATTCATCATTATAACGTCTCTTTACTGTGCGTTGTGGTGTAATGGATATTTGCTCGGAATGAGAAATCGAAAATCTGAGTTCGAATTCAAGTCGAGTTCTTTACATTTACTTACGCACAAATACCCTGGGTAAATCCGTCTCTTCTTCTCCAGTTACGGGTTGAATAGCAGGACAGATTGGGTTCTTTAGCCTTGGTTGTCAACCAGTCTACAGCAGAAAAAATGGAAACCTACCGCGGGAAAGAACTTATGCCTCGTCAGTCATGTACCGAAAGAAACATGATTGTTCAAGCGTGTGTCACGTATGACACTTAGTCGCAGTCGGCATTTGTCTCTGCTACTATGACACTGTCAGCTCTCTGCCTTCGGGTGGAGAGCATTAACCTAGTCGTGGTTCCGCCGAAGGATAGAATCACGACTGGGGAAAGATAGACAGATATTTTTGGCCTGGCTATATGGCCGGGAAGACCCACATTAAAAAAACCTTGTGTCATATCTCGCCTTACGTGGGAAGGTGGGTAAATACCATCATGTATGGCACTTAACTGACTGTCTCTTCTGGTCGTTCCAGTAAACGATAATGTATGAATTTAACTTCTTGATCCAGTGTAAATTGCATATACTTCAACTAGCAATAAGCGTTATCATTGATAAGTAGGCACCTGACGAAGACTGAGAAGTACAACGGTCGAAACATTAAGATTAACTCCTAAAATGGAGATACAAATTTGTCTATTCAAAATATTTATTTATATTGAGTTCAATATATATTGATATAAAGAAAATTTCATTATATAAGCAAAACCTAATAATGATGTATAATCTGTTTATAGGAATATATCATTTACAAATTATTTACAAAATATACTTGAATTTCCAGGCAGTTGGAGTATGTAATAGTCGTGGTAGGCAGGGTGGATGAAGTCAAAAATTCTCAGAAAACAACCTCGGTCTGCCTACCCGATGTGAAGTGATTATCGGAGAAAATACAGAGAATCTGTGGTTCATACAACATCAGGATGACCTTCAAAAGTGGTTCTACATTTCGCAGACACCTCTTCCGAGTAAGACCTCTAATAGAGGAGAACATGACTAATGATTGTGTGTTCGTCATTCCATGGTAGCAGTTGAAATAAATATAAAGGAGAAACATGCAGCCTTCTTAAGATAAGGCCACAAAAACATCGCAAGATCGTAACTCGAGGGGGGATAAAAAAATCAGGCGTCGCTGATCATATATGGAGGGAGAAAGGGGATCACCACCCCCTATGGGATGAAGTTGAAATAATTGATAGAGAACACCACGGGTAACAACGTAAACATAAGGAATCAGTGCATATATAATAATCTTCTAAGGCAGCCAAGCATAGAAATGAATACAATATGGGAACCAGTAATACGAAGTGTTAGCAAAATCATTAGCTTCAAAGATTGCAATATGAGATCTAGTAAAAATGGTTATTGAGACATTAGGTTTATAAGTTCCCAAAATTCATACACTGATGTTCTCAGGGACACATGACCCAGTGGATATAGACGTTAGTTAGTTCGAATGGCTTGTGAAACCAACTGGCAACAGCAGTAGTGAATAAATAACTTAGAGAGTTGAGTTAAAGGGAGATAAATACATATCATCAGGAAGTTACATCGCACATGGAATGAGAATGATATACCCCAGTATTCGAAACAAAAGGTTCGGTTCAAAGTTCCTAGATCCTGAAGAAGGCCGGAACGTACAACGATCGAAACAATGTAAACGGGGCAATAAAGATAAAGAGAAAAGTCCGAACAGTGTCAAAAATGTAAATTTATTATTCTTTTATTTATTGAAAACAATTATTTTCAAAACGTTTCAGTTTTCCCTTTGAAATTATCGATGGGACGCCATATGCATTATACTTATTTGCAACTGGCGGCTGTTTTTGCCAAGCTACAATTTCTACAAGTGGAACATTTTGCTTTTTACTTGCCGACATCACAAACAAAATGCCGTGCAAATCTTGTAAAACTGATTAACCAAAATGCCTTGAAGATTGTAAATTATTGTTGCCCTTCAAGTCAAAAGGTTTCAACCTGTCCGTTGTGTCTGTCATTTCTCGGAAATTAGCTAGAGACACGCTGGGTTTCGCCATTGTCTTATATAAAAGTTTGTTTTTTTTTGTCCTCACTAAACAATCCATCTACAAAATAAAAAGAATTCACTTTTAACTTATTATTATTTTTACTTTACAAATGATTATAACTTATTTATTATAAATATATATGTACACTAAGTTTCACCATAAACTATCTTTCCAGCCTATCAGCAGGGTGTTGCGCAAGCTGCTGGTGGTATTGTCATCGCGTGGGTGTGATGTCATGGTCCGGAACAAGAAATCGGAAAGCCGTGTTCGAATTTCAGTTGGGTTTGTTACATTTAATTGCACGCAAATACTCCGTAAGCCATCTGCTATGGGTTAAATAGTAGGATCTGTTTCTGGAAAAACATTGTTATTGTCAAAAATAACTGTTGATGCAATATTCACTTGACAAAAGTCACATAAGTATATAACTACTGTGATGTTTTAATTCATTTATACTTGATATAAGAATGAATGATAATAATCTATGATTAAAATCTATGAATTTTAATCTATGATAATATTTTTTATATAACTACTGTGATGTTTTAATTCATTTACTCCCGAACAGCATGTGAAATAATTAAACTATAGATGATTAAATATATTTTCGTATAAATATATATATATAGACTTTTTTATGAGAGCATTTACATATTTCCCAATTGAAATAAAATGGCATTTAAAGTATTAAATAGTGAATACCGAAATCTAAATATTTTATACACAATTTTAATTTATTTTTTATAGATAAGAATGGTTTTAGTAATACAAGTCATAATAATTAACTCATAGCTTGAGGAGAAGAGGTGGATTTATACCTTTGCCAAGGGTATTTGCGTGTAATTGAATATAATTCATCTAACTGGGCTTGGAATTCGGAACTCCGATCAACAAATCCGAGCCATTATCCATTACACCACCTGCACATCTAAGCTTACAACATCTACTATTCCCAAGCGGTTACCTATCTAAGTACTAACCAGGCTCAATGTTGCTTACCTTCAGTGATCGCACTAGAACCAGTGTTTCAACGTGATGTGGCCTTAATCCCACCCTCCCACTTGTTGAAATGGATTCATCCGAATGAATGTAACATAATATGAAAAGAAGTAATGTACCAGTGACGGTGTAGCTGTGGCAGTCATGAGACGTGACTCATAATTTAACATCCTTTGCCTATTTCTCCACGGAAGGATTAAAAAGCCATAGATAGATCATTTTATCTCCGAGATGCAAACTGATGCTAGGATTTTCTCGAGTAAAATCAGCAAAAGTCTGAAAAGAATATGTGAATTACAGACAGACGACGACAAGTGGAAACTGCAGTCGGCCACAGAAAAGATGGCATTACTGTGCAGCAAATACTACATTCATTATTGACATCATAATATCGGTGAGTAACACTAATTGGGCCAAAGAACATTGTTATTGTACCGTGGAATTTTAGCACTGTCAGACAGTTCTTTCGGGTATGACATGAGGCGGGTGAATTTAGGTTAATTTTTAGTAGTTGTTCGATAATTGTGTGGATTGTGTTCTGTTGCTCTTCACAAGAACTAGAAGTGAAACCAGCGTCTGTTTTTGGCAGATGTGACGTACATATATCTTGTTTTAGATTATTTGCATCTTTTCATAGTTGCCATGTTTCTCAGTGGTAATGATTTGTTACAGCAAGATACTCACTTTTGGTATCGTGCGCGGATAACAAAAAACTGATTCCAGAAACATTAGTCTGAATTCTAGGTAATGTATTGACTCCCGATGTTCGCCATATTTAAACCCTAAATGAAACGTTGTAAACCTCTGTGCTGCCACACTCCACAAATACAACATGGTTATGGACTATCCTAGAATGTACCCCCTCCCTCCCCCTCTCTTTCTCTCTCTCTCTCTCTCTCTCTCTGTCTTTCTATATATATATATATATATATATACTAACACAACGACTTCAGCATCATATAAACAGCATGTCAAGTTGGATAGTTAACGTTATTCAGATGAATGAATATACAAGGTATGCAGTAACTGTCTCTAATTTTATGTAATCCTATAAATTATTTTTTATCTTTCACGTGCAAATATATTAACGATGCATACGACAAGATAAGTTTAGAATAAGTTTATTCTCAAAATAATACACGTTCTTCAGTTAGCTTGAAATGAGTATGCATAAAAGTCACAGATTATTTCACTTTTATATACAAAAATAAAATAGTACGGGAAAAAGTTTTGAATAAGAATTTAAAATATGGAAGCTTGTTCATATATATATATATATATATATATATATATATATATATATATAATTATTTATAATGTTTAACAAATCTTTAAAACAATAAAAAGTGTCTCTTTACTAAAAACAAAACTACAAACAAAATATAGAGGTGAAGTTATCAATTACACGGTCAAGAATTTGAAACCCGTGTATGACTTTCGTCAATAAAAAATATTGGACATATATATCACGGACATGTATTGATCCAATGGGATTCAAGAAAGGAAAGGTGCTAACAACTGACAGACGAATGTCCGCTGCTTAAGTTTGTGAATGTTGTTTGCCAACTAACCACAAGGGAAATGCTCTCATTGCTTCTTTTATCCTCATTGGTTGCTTCCTCACTTCGATATTCTTCAATTTACATGTCAGTAATTTTAAAGATATCCAATGACGTTTTATTTCTTTGCACCTGTGAATATCACGGAGGATATTTTGCAAAACGGTGATAATAGCCTTAATAATGACAAGCATAATAAGAGAGGCGCAGTAGAAGAATAAACTGGGATTTTGTCTCGCCGCCGCGCAAAGAACTTTTTCCCTTGGATTGATTTCTCTTTTCAACGTCGAGTAATAGATCTGCATCCAATGATTTTCTGTTTAACACCAGGAAAATCTGAGCCTGAGTACATCGGAGATGCTAAAGTAGTTTCAAGTGGACAGAGATAATATATTCAGCGCATTAAAACGAACTTACACATACGTCTCATCAATTCTTATAAGAAAGGAATCTAAACCCTCGCGTGGTCTCTCGAGAGTATCGAGTTGAGACAAACACTGTCGATTCCAAATAGGTATACGCACTCATTCAGACAAAATGTATACGTATATGTAAAGAAGGAAAATATTTACATTAACACATTGGCACAAAACAGTGAATAAATATTCTTGCACGTATTATGTCGTACAAAACATACGCAGTCCCTGTATGCTTTTATATCTGTGCTATAACACACACACACACACACACACACACACACACATATATATATATATATATATATATATATATATACTGAATATTTGAGCAGCAATCACTCTTTTATACAAGTTTCGCAATTAAGCTTTTTATTTAATTTTTCTTATGTTTGTACACGCGTGTGTGTGTGTGTGTGTGTGTGTGTGTGTGTGTGTGTGTGTGTGTGTGTGTGTGTGTGTGTGTGTGTGTGTCTATGCGTGTGTACTGAACTCTCCTGTCATTTTCGACGTATGAGCATCAAGCAACTCAATTCTTACAATCAACAGCCCCACAAACCGCAATTTAAACAAGAAGACCGTCCGAAAGAGATGCAGAAGTCATCTGGAGGCCGTGGTTAAAGCCAATGACGATTTTATTGAATAAATTTAATATTTTAAGATATTTTTGTATAATTTTGGTAAATACAACTGTTAAAATAAGATGTCGGTGTTGTATTCGTTTTGCATCATTTAGACGATAATTCATCCAACGCATATATAATCCTATCCATATTTTTTGCTGCACGATGCTACTCAAGTCACAGGGATTAACCAACGTCTATATCTATGTGGATACAGACTTGCCCCAAAGAGTTGTGAGTTCAATACCAGGCTACAGCAGTAGTGAACAAGTAACTTACAGGGTTAGAGGGAGATAGTTCATGACTACCAGAAGAGGCTCTACGCAAGGAATGGAGATAACATACCCCAGTCATTGTAATAAAGGGTTTGGTTTGAAATTCCTAGCACCTGAAGAAGGCCGGAGCGTACAACGGCCTAAAAGTCGTACAAATCGCAACACAGCTGAATACAATAGTCCGAATAATGTAAATACTGCAATTTACTAAGTAATCTAAATATTGATATTCTTTACAATAGTTGTTTTTCTTCTCTATACCCATATAATTTACTTATATTACAGATTAGCTTCCTTTTTAATCCTGAGTAAAATTTTTAACGTAAATTATTTTGATCTTAACATTGATCAGGCCCTGTTTTAGTTTGAAAAGGAAAAATAAATTTAAAATTTCGAAAAAGCCGGTGAAGCTCGACATTTTTCTTTTCTGCATACATTTTTTTTTGTATCTGTCTCGACTTCCCCCACCATCTCATCATTTGCCAGCGCTTCCTCTGCGTCTGCCAATCTGACACACTTTTTTCTCCCTTTTTCTTCCTTTTCCCCTTTTTCTTTTTTCTTTTTTCTTCTCCTTCCTTTTCCTTTTCTTTTCGCTAAGTTTACTTCTGTTTGTCTTTACCCACACACACAATCATACAAATAATTGTATTATACCATGATGTTTAAGATCTCCGATGATGCGGGTTTCACTTGTTGAAATGGCCATACGAGCTTGTAAAATTTGAATTTTTTGAAAGTAATATATATATATATATATATATATATATATATATATGTTGGCTTAGTAAATAAATAATTTTGATTAGATTAAGCCCTCTGGCTGTATCAGTTTTAATATTTAATTTTCAATAATTTAATTTAATAGAATTTCCTTTGAGATTTTACCATCAAAGCACTTTTTTTGTATTTAAATATATATATATATATATATATATATATATATATATATATATAAATATATATAGACACATGCACATAAATACCAATTTACTAACTCCTCTGCTTAGAAATCAAATGATCGATATCAATCATCACACACATTTCTTTGTTACTCACGGCAGTAATTATGATGCGAGTACTTTTTTATTTTTTATTATTTTTCTCTAAAGAAGAATGTATTTTCCTTTTTTAGATTCTTCATTTTGTATTTGGAGGTTAGTCGGAAAACGGTCCCTTGAAAATTTTGTATTTTGGGGTTAGTTGGAAAACGGTCTCTTGGAAATGCAACTGAATTTTATGAACGCGTAAATCAACTTCTCTTCACAAGTGACTGAATAATATTTTCTCCATATTGTAATATCCACAAAATTGTTTAATAGCCTTGGGAATAAATTATCTTTCTGGGTCATAGAAAACACATTATACTGATCAGTCAGTCAGTTAGGTGCCATACGTGATAATGTCTCGAAAGAAACATGAATGATAAGGCAGAAGATTTTCCCGCAGTAGGTTGCCATTACTTTCTGCAGTAAACTGGTTGCAAACCAAAGCTATGGAACCAAATATATTCCGTTATTTAATCCATAGCTGGAGGGAAAAGGTGGATTAATATCTGTCCCAAAGGTATTTGTGCGTAAGTGAAATGCAACGAATTCAACTAAAATTCGAACACCGCTCTCCGATTTATGGTTCCGAGCCGATATCCACTGCACCACAAGGCCATATCTCAGGTAATAATTGGGCTCTTGTTATTGTTTTTAATTTCTAATAATGTGTGGATAAAGCAGTGCTTTTGCAGATTTACTGTTGTTTAAAGACAACATGCGGTTGTTAAAGCAAAATTTCCACACGATCAAAAGTAAAATTTAATATCGATCAAAAGTAAAATTTAATATCATCATTCGAATGAATGCGAGCACTATAAGCAATACTTTCGGACATACATTGGCCATTCAATAGGCAGGTTTAATTTTTTGGGCAGTTACAATTATTTTTTTTGAAGGATCATTATTATTCGTAGTAATAGGGTAACTGATATTATTCAAGTGTGCCAAGTATTTATTTGATATCATATTATTATGTTGCAACATTTGAATTTATTTTTTAGTAAGGGTGAATGGTAGAAATGTGAATTAAATTTAGAAAGCATTTACCAATGTTTGTTTGGGCATTATGGCTGAAGTTTGGATTTAACCAAATATTGTTATGTTTACGTGATTTCTGCTTATTTATGCCTACTTTGTTTTTAACGGAGTTTTCTAAACTAGTGTTGAGTTCACTTTTTTCTAAAGGATTAATGTGTTTAATTTTGTCGTTGTCAAAAACTTCCTTATTGCTAGAGTTGATACTCAAACTAAATAGGTTAGCAAAATCATCCTTAAAACAACAACTTCCAAATTTACTAAGAGTGTCTTAGCTATTAACCAATGGAAGAACACAGCCGTCCTACTAGTTTGGCATCAAGTTCCTGCCCTTTTATAAGCACAGAACTCTCATGTCAGCCTCAAGAAATAAAGTTGGTTTCGTCGCGTGGTTAGATCGTATTAAATTCGTTATATTACTGAATTTTATAAGCAAGTTTTTTATCAGAACACGATAATAACTACTTAATATTGCTTGACATTTTTAAGGATGAACACATTTTCTGATGATAATTTATGTGACTAGTATAAGCTGGCCAAACATTATTGTCGGCTATGATTAATCGGTGGTAATTGGGTTAAAAATTAGTTTTGCTGTAACTGAAGTAAATATAGAGCATATTTAACATCCGTGATTAAAGTTACCCACTAAAGTATACCAAATCAGCCTCCTCACATTTATAGATATTTTGACCCATCAAGTGGCCAGGAGCTAATTTATTTGACAGCTACTTAGCTTAAGCTCTCTACTGCATTCAAAAGAAAAATTGGTCACAAGCTGTACCAATATTGGAAAGATTTCCGTTTTGTTCTTCATCGGAAATGTCGGATGTTTGCTTATTTCTTGTGTCAGTGTTAGCGTTTATGGAAACAGACGTTTTCAGTCAACCAAACAAATAGACATGTTTGACAACGGTGTGGACTTGTTGCTGAAGAATAGACTCTGAAGAGCATTGGTCACGTTAATAAACAAGAGATGAAATGCTCAAAATAATAGCAATATACAATCGAAATCTCATTAAATAAACAGTGTCGTTTGCTTGACATCTTTTTGAATAGCTAACATTCGCGTTCATCTATATTTACACGCTAAAGCTATAAAAAATATATTCCTTGTGCAAGAAAAGTATGCGTTTGTAATAGTCGACATGAATTATATACCGCTGTTAATTCTTGACGCGACGTATAGATTCCAGATAATTAAGCTGTTAATACAGGTTTAATCCGACATTCACCAAATAAGTCAACTTTTCATCCACCAAATATACTCTCAAATTGTATTATGCAAGTGTATGTTTTCATAATAAAATTTATTTTAATTAATTTTAGTGGAATTTTCAGGATATTTTTATATTTATATAAATTATTTTATTCTGAATATGAGCTCCTTGACAATAAATAAGGTTCATCAGTATTTTTTATTGAATTCGCTTTTCTTTTTTTATTCTTTTCACCTTAACGCTATTTACTGTCAGTGTCATAGTTTCCAAAGATCTTTGCTTAATTGTTTTTGCTTTTTTTTATTCTCATATACATGATTTTTTACATTTTTCCTACTGGATTAATATCGAGAGAAATTGGAGCCATTTTAGTAATTTGGCTTCTTTTTTTTTTTTTTTTTTTTTTGGCAATATCTATAATTTTACATATCTACCATTCGTCCATGCTTAGAATATTACTGCCACATGTGGTCCGGTGCCCCTGCTATTTACCCTGAGCTCTTTGATAAAATCCAAAGAACAATCAGCAATATTATTGGTCCTAATCTGTCGGCTCGGCTTCAATCACTTTCCCATCATCATAAGGTTGCCTCTCTTTGCCTTTTTATAATTACTTTCATGTTAATTGTTCGGATGAGCTCTTCGCTGTGGTATCTAGACTTTTTGAATTTTCGCGAACTACTAGAGCTGAATAGATGTAGCCGTAAGTTCTATGCAAACATTTTTTTCTTGCACTTCTCTCTTGTGGAATTCTCTTTCGACTTCATGCTTTCCAGCCAACTTTAATATGCAAAAATTTAAATGCAATGTCAGTCACTATCTATTGTCATCCTGATGACTTTTCTCTTCTTGCTCATTATTAATGCTTCTTTTCCTAATTCTTCAAAACTCTGTAACCACTTGTATCTTAGTGGCTTTACTGCCTTGCACGGAGTGATACAGATAAAAAATATTCAGCTTTATAAACTGTAAAGTAGTAGCGTTTTTTATGAATATACTCTTTAGCTTAAAGTTTCTTGTTTGTGAACTGATTATCATTTTCATTTTTTACAAATCTTTTTTAAATACGATTTTTTCTCGTTCTCTTTTTGATAATATTTTCAGTTATGCTTTATTATTTTGTAATCTGTTAAATGTTTTCACATTTTATGATTTTTGCTCACTTCACTCAGTAAAATTTTGTTTTTCTTTTAAGATTCATGGCAAATTTTACATATCTGAAATTAATAGTTCTCAGTAATTTTGCTATCAGATGTATTTACACTTTTCCTTTTAATCAATTGACCATAAGAAAAACTATAATGCCACTAAGATACAAGAGGCTACTGAGAATGATAGTGAATGAAAAAACTTTAGAAGAAACCCAATCCTAAATGTGAAACAAGAGATAAACTTCTACTCCTGCTCAAAAAACAGAAACTATGATAAACAACATTTGTTACATAATAGAATCCCAACCTTAAATTAAATCAACTTAAGCAGTTCTAAATAGATATTATAATATAAATAGATATTATAATATAAATAGATATTATAATATAAATAGATATTATATTCATATTGCATATTTATCATATAAATTATGTTCTGAAAATTCTGCCAACATTACGTGGTTAATACCTATTTTGTGGTGAAAACACTGACTTCCATTTTAAGATCTGACGTCTGTTATAATTTATTGTAAGTCGTACCCGCTACCATCAGACTACCAAGACATTGGTTAGTCCCTGTGACTTGACCAAAAGAGTTGTGAGTTCAATATCAGGCTACAACAGTGGTGAACAAATAACTTAGAGAGTCAGGTTAAAGAGAGATAATTCATGACTACCAGAAGCGGCTTCACACAAGAAATGAGAATGATCGTAATAAAAAGTTTGGTTCAAAATTCCTTCCACCTGAAGAAAGCCGAAGCGTACAACGGCCGAAACGTCATAAAAATGGCAACGAAGATGCGGGCAATAATGTACAGAGTGGGATTTTTTTGCTCTTTGTTTCTTCGCTTTTTTGAGTGGGGAGTCATTCTTACGCCACATATTTTTGCCTAAAGATATATGTGTATGCGTGTATATATGTACACACACACACACCTTGGAAATTGTGTTCGGAATTTTTCAAACAGAAAATTTAATTCCGTATATTAAAAATATCCTGACTTTTTTCTTTATTGCCAATGTGGAAATACTGCGTGAGTAATGCAAATTAATTTGCGATTTTCTACTGACAATGCGATCAGAAGTCTACTAAACTTTACAGTAAAAGAACCATTTTTGAATGACTCATTTGACTGTGATGATTTGTTTTTCCCCATTTCAATATACAACAGACGTTCTGAAATGAATGCCTCCTATTTATTTCCACGGAAATACAATGATGTCATTGAATAATGCAAGTTTTCAGTTACAAAAATATATATGTACAATTTTTCCACTAATCAGGAAAATGTCTTCTTGACCATATTTTGCCAGTCGGAATCTAAAGTCTCACACACACACACACACACACACACACACACACACACACACACACACACACACACACACACCGACGTCGCCGTCACTGAAGCTAGTTAGCTACTGGCTGAATGTGGTCACATATATTGTTTTGTCTCCTTAGACCTTCAGCAGGCATCTGTAAATGGATGCAAATTTGACCTCATGCCAAAACTGAATAGCACATGTCTAATATCTGTAATAAGATAAAAATATATGGATCAAAAGCAGAAAGATTCAGCCTCTATTATTCTATTGGAACACACTCCTGACATTGTGCTTCAACACAATAAAAGGCATTAATTCGGAACGATACCCGGATTTTTCTTTCTTTTCTCTTACGTTTTTCTGATGTAATAAAGCAAATTTGAACAATGTTTTGAACATTTTAAAGCTTGATATATTTATTAAGTGGCTTTTATCTAAAATTTTCATTGCACAATGTAATTTTTTGTTGAATTCTATACTAATAAATGTCTGACGCAACCAAGACATACAGAGAGAGCTGCTCAGCTGTGTAGTTAACCTACAACCAACGACATCCAGTCATAGAAATAATAACGATCATGATGATGCGCGTTAACATCGCTCTATTTCTTATATGTAAAGGTGCCGAATAGTTTTCACCAGACCAAGAAGCCTTTCGTTTCGTTAGATTTCTGTGAAATTGGACTGCGAAGTGTCAATATTTTATATTTTTGATTTTGCATTGTTTGTTTTGAATTTGTCGACTGTACAGTAAAATATCATCGGTTGGGCTCCGTCTGTAAGAAAAAGCAAACCATTATACATTTTCACATACATTGGAAAAGGCATGCTGTAGTGCTTGGCATTCACACCGAAGCTCCAATACGAACCTTTTAGGGAGTTTTAGTGTCAATTTGAGAACAGCTCAGAAAGTTCGGAAGAGTTGGATGAGTCTAATCGGAATTACGAAGATATAATAGCTCAAAAACTCAGTCTGGTCATTCTGATAAGACCCTATGTCTGGCAACAGGACTCTGAAGCATACCACACAAACAGGAGGACACTAGTGAATGTCAGACAATTAGTGCGTCCACATCACCCCTTATATCTAGCCACCTAATTCCCCAGACTACAACCTCCTTGATTATTATGTGTGGGGCACAATTGAATGAGAAACCAATAAAACGCCTTGTAATACCAAAGATTAACTAAAAGCCACGTTTATGGCAACATTCACCAACTTAAACAAGATGACCGTCCAAAAGAGATGTGGGAGATTCTGAAATCGTCGAGTGGTGGGGCTGAAGTCAAATTTGATTTAATTAAATAAATTTACTCTTTAGTTTTTCCATATATTCTTGTATAATTTTGGTAAATCTATATATATAAAAGGCAATCTGTGAGCATGTGTGTGACTGTAACCTATGCACGCCTACATTTTTTAAGCTACGCCATTCAAACTTTCTAGGTACACATATCTACAGGGAAGCCAGGTCGACACATACTTTTTGAGTTTAAGTTCAGCAATTTTCCCTTTCGCACTTTTTGGCCAATACAGCCGATTGTTTACATTTGCTCTGTAAAACATCTAAGATCTAAGATGGTGTCTAAATTACGTCACAGAAATCAAATCACACGTATCAAACGCGACTAAAATATTTTTTTATTAAAAAAATGAGCCTTTATATTTTATTTTTATTTCGACGTTTTAAAAATTCATTTGGTCAACAAAAAAATGTGAATATTTTTCCTGTAATTTTGAAACAAAAGAAATATTTTTTAAAAAAAGTGTTTTTTCAAACAAAAACAAAATATGTAAAAAAAAACAGTGCCAATGGTTAATTTAATTATTTAAGTCTTTTTTATTTCAGATTTAATATTTCATAATTTAGAAAATAAAATTTTTAAAAAAATAAAGCTTTCTTTTCGCTAAATATTTCATGCAGGAAAGCAACTGTCTGTAATTCGTG
Organism: Ascarosepion bandense; assembly: GCA_037127315.1. Classification (NCBI taxonomy): domain Eukaryota; kingdom Metazoa; phylum Mollusca; class Cephalopoda; order Sepiida; family Sepiidae; genus Ascarosepion; species Ascarosepion bandense. The sequence continues at coordinate 530,060 of JBBBDQ010028664.1, read as the reverse complement.
TGGCATTAATTTAACTTTTTTCTCTAAAATTAAATGTCTACATTTTTAAATATTCTTCGAAAATTTCTGAACGTAATAGTTTTTATATTTCTAATTTTCGTAAAATAAAACAAATAATTTTTATTTTTATGTTAAATTCATAGCCGTGCTATGATGCTAGTGTATTTTTAAAATGAAATTTCAGTTTTATTTTGATATTTGCATAAGTTAGACGGCAATTTATCCCCTGCACAATATATATATATATATATCCATTCTGCAAGAGGAGCTTCTGTCAGTATTCATTGATGGTTATTTGAACCAAACAGAGCCATTTTTTATAGAGAATCCATCTTCAGTTATACAATAGAAACACTCATGAATGACAGGTGTAAAAAGATATTAAGTGACTTTCATATTTCCGACATATCGGAAAATCTTTTACAAAAGAAGATTTTCATTGTGGTCTTTGTCAGATATCAGAACATATATCAGGCATGATGATCTCGAGGAACAGAAATCGTTTAATAACGGACGTTGTCTACAATAAAGTGTCTATTTACATTTGTTACGTTTCTATAGCCATCTTTGCTTATTTCTTTATAATCTGGAACACTTTATTGACAAAAGTTCTGGTATCTATACACACGTAGATCAATGTAAATCGCTGTTTAATTAATTCGTATAGCAACAGTTTGCCTCGATCTAATAACGCTAACTGTTGAACGTGAAAATCAACGTCACTAATTAGACATGTGCATCTGTGTATAGTATTGCTAAATATTACACATTTGAACGATATAATATTCTAGTGTATTATATGAACTGAATGACCATGTAGGTCATCAATAAAAAGAGGAGCCAAAAATGCCAGTTACAGGTCTGAGATACTAAAATCAAGCAGGTACAGAAATTTAAATACCTGGGAAGAGTTAGAACAGAGGACCGAAAGTGCCAAGTATGCATTCCAAAAGCTAAGCAGAATATTGAGAAACAGAAAAATCTTGTTAGACAAAAAGAAAAGGGTACTGGATTATTATATGATGTCTGCCCTTCAATATAGCAGCGAATTCTGGACAAACTCATCAAAGATGAAGGAAAGACTTGAAGGAACCAAAATGTGGTTCTACAGAAGAATGATGAAGATATCATTGACCGAGCATGTTAGTCACGCCGAGGTTTTGGAGAGGATAGGCAGGAAAAGGAAACCTATAATTAGGAAAAGATGACTGAAGTTTCTAAAACATGCAATGAGGAAGCGGGGCTTGGGGAATCTGATACCCACAGAACAGATAGAGAAAAAGAGAGACAGAGGAAAGCAATTGATGACATACTTGATGGGCATGATCAAAGGTATGACAGAGCAGTGTTTCGGGAGGTAACAAGAGAAAGGGTGCTAAGAGCTACAAGGGATATGGATATGTGAAGGGCCATGATCGCCTATGTCCTGAAGAGACGCGGCATAAACAAGAAGTATGTATAAACAATGGTGAACAAAACAAAACAAACAAGTCACTGGTGCAAAACAAAATCAATTTGCTTAAGCTTAACAAACAAACGGTGAGTATTCAATAATATACTCTCCGGGATTAGTATTTATAGAGGTTCAGGGCTGTAATGCAAATTGGCGTATTCACGTGAGCACAGAAAGATGGGGAAGATACAGACTTGATCGCATCATGGTACTGAAAATAAGGTATGCAAAAGATAGGATCCACTTGAAATCTCTCAATATTAACATACACGTGCTAAATGATCATACACAGATTAAATAATATCTAAAATGTTCAAACTACCCTTGACTATAGTTGATTTAAATTTCAATTGATGGATATTTTAAATATTTTTACGGTTTATCAACCATTTGTACCTCAAAGAATCTGTACTTTGTATGAAAACAGTTTCAAATCACTCTGGTTAATTCAGTGCACAGATCTCCTGGAAATATACACTTACTGTGACAGCAGTCTGGTCGATTTGCGGTTTCAACTGGTCCCTGACGTCTTGAACATACGCCGGTGTCCTCACTGTGAACTTTTGGCCACAATGGCCTTTGTTATTGTTAACCAGGCTTCCAGTGTTTCTAAACTTTTCTACCAAACACGTGATTAAATGGATATGGAAATTTTTCTTCCAAGGATATTCGCGTCGAAATTGCCTCTGAACAAGTGTAGATGACTTTATTGCAAAATACATTTCTCAGTCGTTGTCCTCTCTTCAACTGAAAACAGGTCGTAGTGAACTATCTTAGTATCAGATAAAACCTACAGGTATGCTGTGAAACTCACATGAAAAAAAAGAAACAATTATTTCTTTAGAAAATATGAGCCTTTAATTTTGCTCCTTTTTTATGATCCACTCTATACTGTGAGCCGTAATTTCTCTTTTATAAAAGTTTCTATAAAGACGACTGACAAGTTACTGCGAGTAAGCATTTTATTTAGTTTTTCGTCGTAGAAGTGTTTTCTTTTCTAGACAAAACGTGTGTAACAACTTTCCAAATGTTCTTCATATTCAAGCGCTTTCGGCTATTCTTTTTACCATTATCAAGGATGATTTGTATTTTTTTATTTTTATCTGAATATTCATTTTGTTATTAGGAATTCCATTTTTTTTAGATGTGGATGGGTACTAATTGAGCTATAGTCAGGTTGATGTAACGTAAATCATCTAGATAAGTATGACCAATATAATTATTTATGATTTTGGTTTGATCAGAAATACAGTCCTTTAAGGAGTATTTAAACTCGTAAATGATATTGGTTCTTTGGTTGTTGATTGTGTTGTTTGTTTGTTTTTGTTTTGTTTTTTCTTTTTGTTTTCTGTTGTTGTTTTTTGGGTTTTTTTTTTTTGATAAAGTTAGATGTTTTAGTTTTTTGTTTTTTTTTTTTGTTATAGATAATTTATTTCCTTTTTTTGTTCTGAACGACTGGGGGTTGTGTATTTCTTTATAATATTTCTAAGAGAAAATTTGTCTTGCTTTCAGTTAACACATATATTGCTTTTGTAGAAGATGTTAATGTTTTTGTTTTCATTTGTATGTTCAGTACGGCATCTCTGAAAACTTGCTCTGATCGTTTTGATAATAAGAGAAGTCCAGAATTTATTAGTAAGGGTCTCAGACTCAACACGGAGTCCTACATCAAGTACCCTGAAGAGGTAGTGCTGCCATGAGTCAAGATGGTGGCTGCTGGAAGAACCTATGTCTGGCAATAGGGCTCTGCATCATACCACACAAGCAGGAAGAAGCAGTCATGAATGTCAGACATTTTATGCGACCACATCACTCCTTTCACCTGACCACCTAAATCCTTAGTCTCCTACCCACTTGATTATTATCCGTAGGATGCAGTTGAATGAGAAGCTAACAAAACTCTTTGCAAAACCTGAAGGCAAGGATTATGGCAACATGATGCGGGAAAATTCGAAATCATCTGGAGTCCGTGGTTAAAATGGTGATTTTATTGAATAAATTTACTCTTTAGTATTTCAATATATTTTTGCATAATTTTGGTAACTATATCTGTCAAAATGAGATATCAGTATTATTTTCATTTTGCGTAATTTTGACGACAATTTATCTATCGCACTATATATATATATATATATATATATATATATATATATATATAAACAGTAGCTACTCTAGCATCTACACATTGTTCATTCAGCAATGAATTAGAACACGCTCAGCTATTGGGCGTGTATAATAATATACACGCTAAAAAGTATGCCTCCTTTTACCGAGCGCCCATAGCTCAGAGGTAGAATTGACTGACGCCAATTCAGTCGGGTTTCAATCCTGGGTAAAAAGCAATCGGATGTTTAACCGGACTGATGAGCTGTGATACAGCGAAACAGATCTGTCTGCGGATGACTATTGCAAATGCAATAAAGTTTCTACTATTAGAAAAACTTTCGAAGTTACTTCCATAACGATAATGAATATGTTATTTTCTATTTCTCACTATGTAAACTTCTCTATCTCATCTCATTGTCTCTGTATTTTAAAAATATTTTCAGACATTCGACTTATACAACGGTATATCTTAAATACAAATATCGAATGCTTAAATTTGTTTCTAAAATATTCACTGATGTTGTAAAAATATATGAATCAATCATCATGTTTCAGATATTTTTTAAATATATATATTCGTAAAATATATGCGTATTTATACTTATACTACTTATACTTATTCAGTCTACCGCCAAAAGAAATAACAACATACTGCATGAAAATCTTTTGCCTCGTCAATCATGATTCGAAAGAGACATGGTAGCCCAAGTGTGTATCTCGATTGCTATATATATATATATACACACAAAAACAAACATACGTCTAAATGCATATAATTATAAATACTCCACGTTTTATTTTCTATTTTTTTCTGATAACATATGAATATCTCTTTTCTATCTCTCTCTATTTCTATCTCTCTCCATATATATATATATAGATATATATATGTGTGTGTGTGTGTGTGTGTGTGTGTGTGTGTGTGTGTGTGTGTGTGTGTGTGTGTGTGTGTAAGGCGCGAAAAATGCAACAAAAACTACACTTTTCAGTTTAAAGAGTTTGCTTTATGGCTTTTTGGAAGAATTTTTGGCCAATGCAGCAGACATCTTGTCTACGTGAAGTGGAGGAAAAATATCAAAAACTGAAAATAGCTTTTCTTTATTACGTTGAATACTTATATGTTTATATACAAATATAGCATATATGATGCTCGTTTTTACCTATATTGCTATATGTAAATGTGTATATAGATGTACAGCTTCTGCATATGGTTTCTCTAAACATGCGTTTTTTGTTGTGGCTTTTAAATCTATTAGTTGTTATTGTGCGGATAAAATTTGCTATTAAACACGGAACCACACACACACGCGCATACACTTCTGCAGGAACGCACACACATACACACAATAGTTTCGAAAAATGTTATCAATTAACAAACAAGAAATAGTGAACGGTATTGTGCATATTTGTATGTCTATTCACATATAAGCATTCCGATGATGAAAAAAAGTATCCAATCGAATACTAACTACTTGCTTGCGGGTTTGTTTGTTTTGTTTTTTTTTGTTTTTTTTTCATAATACTTAAAAATTGTTTGATGGGCAAGTTGTGTGTGTGTGTGTGTGTGTGTGTGTGTGTGTGTGTGTGTGTGTGTGAAGGTGGGATAGATAGATAGATAGATAGATAGATAGATAGATAGATAGATAGATAGATTGCACAGGGACATAGAAATGCCTGGATTGGTATCCAGGTGCGCTGTGTGTGTACTGGAAGTGAGAAACAACTATCTTCGTCGTTCAGGACATTTCTTTAAATTTAAATGGTGTTTTGAACCACAAATTTAAAACATTGTTATTTGGCCCAATCACAACTATTTGAAACAAACTATTAGAATCAACGCAATGCAATATGATAATAAAATTTATTCTGAAAATATAGAGCGAATAAACAATCGGTAGGCATTTCGAACTGGTCTATATTTTGAGTGCACATGCTGGTGTGTATAAATAAATACAGATGAATTGTAGTCGGTCGTGGATATGTCCAGAGAATAGAGAGAAAGGGGCAGCTCCTCGATATCGAACTGCATCGTTCTATATTTGTGTGTTTGCTAGAATAGTTCTTTATCCAATGCAAGCTGGGGGTTTTTTTCCGAATAGATTATTCGAATATTTTTCCTCTGCATGTTGTACGCTTTTAGCTTCTTATCATTGCGGCTTCAAGCGTTTGTACACATTTTGCCGTTTATGTTATACAATATATTTTGGGTTTTCTAAAATGATAGAGCTTGTGACTATTCGCTTTCTCCATATTTACTGGGCAGCAATTCATGAATGAATTTTTAACTCATAATTTCAAAGTTGAGTTACATATATTTAGTTTATTTTTATTTTATTATCTATTTTTATTTATCTTTCTTTCATTTTCCTTTATAATTCTTTATTATCATCATTTTTTATATATGCCTACATCCATATGTATTTATATTTTCTTCACCCATTTTTTCAATGCCCTCGTCAACAGAAAATAAAATAAATTAAATAAACAAAAGTTGCCCCCTCATAACTTACGCTTAATGTGGTCCAAAAAGTAGTTAATGATTACTTTTTTAAAAAAAACCTACGATTTTTCTTTCATGTTAGGTTTTGGTATAAACCAAATAAATATTATACATTTAATTAATGAAAACATTGACATGCAAGATATATAATTTATAACGACCTTGAATAATGCTAGTACCAAAAAATAAAATTCAAATTTAAAAACGGTCAGTTCATAATATGCACCTGATGATCGTGTAGTGCATAAAACTGTGAGTCGTGCTTTAGACATAGGCTAATATGCATACTATATATATATATATATATATATATATATATATATATATATATATATATATTAAAAACTGAAATAACGTTGTTTCAACGAAAGAAATTAGTATAGAATAAAAATGCAGAGTATGACATGGAGGAAGAAATATTTATAAAAAAAAAATACAAGCGTTTCCTCAACAAAACAACATGAAACACCTAAAATGCACACACAGACAAACGGGACTTAAGAAAAAAACGCTCACACACACACACACACACACACACACACACACACACACACACACACACCAAATTCTAATAGTATCCACAAAGCATTAAAAAGAACTAGATGACCCGTAGAAAACAATTTTAGAGTATAAAGACGAAATCAAGTTCCTCACAGATAAAGAATGCGCCAGAAGAAATTTAACGTGCCAGTGTGAAAAAAACTAACCCCACATGCATAAGCCCTCTGGCTTATCTATTTATTTATACACGATACTTTGGCCATCAGAAAAGCAAACGGATCGCAATATGTGAAGTCACAAGTTCATTCGCCTGAAAAAAGTCTACTTTAGGCTCGAAACACGTGTATCGTCACAAATACCATTATGGACACTTAATGAATCATACAAGAAACAAGTAATATAAATAATAATAATAACAACAATAAATCTACACTTTAAACAAAACGTTCACGGCTTCTCGCATTTTTTATTATATATATATATATATATATATATATATATATATATATATGAAAGAATATATAATGTCGCATATTGAGCACTAGTGTCAATAAAATAGTGCTCGATGTAAAATAACAGAGCTATAATTTATATATTAATAATAAATTGACATTTTCCTCACCGGTAGTACAACTCTGCGTTTCATGTACAACGCACTCTTTTGCATTGGGCCTTGTGCATGAAACTCAGACGTTCTACCGGTGAGGAAAAACTATAAATATATAAGGTGTGCACAAAGTCATTACGAAAAACTTAAAAGGAAGCAATAAAAAATTGTTAATTATTAATAAGTTATTATTATTATTATTATTGTTCTTTTAACGATATTAATACTTTTATTAATGTTGCTTTTATATTTAAAACAGTAATGAATTTGAAGAGAGACTGTATATTAGTTCAAACGTTCAAATTAGTGCATGCCCGTCTCTAAAATAGACATCCTATCATGTACGAGTTTCCACTATTAAACGTTTATAAAGTAATAAAAATCTCAATATAAAATCAAATCCATTGATTCTTTAAAATTACTTTGTACAGGTTTTGGATACGAAATTGAGCTGATATGGTTGTTTTTGGGGGGGGTTTTTTAAGAAAAGAAAAATAGAGCCTTGCTGTACCGTGGCACACCATAGCCGAGTGGGTCAAACGGTGGTTCCTCCTATAAAAGAAGATACAGGTTCGATTCCTGAGGGATGCACATTTTATTTTTTAAGATTTCTTGAATACGCCGTCCAATAAACGTAATACACACAGTTTAAAATTAAAATAAAAATGGTTTATCTATTTCAAACACGAGTATCCATTAAATAACATTTGAAGTAATGGAAATGTTTGTATATATATATGAGAGAAAGAGGTATAAAAACAGAGAGAGGTTCTATAATTAACTGAGTAAAATATCTCAGTTGCACTTATATAACTATGATTAGAATGCGATCAGGACGAGGAATGCAAATGCAAGCAGATTATACCTATGTTTTCATAGACTGAACACTAAGAACTACTTGAAGTACTATAAAAGTTTGATCTGCAAAATAAAAATATTTGGAAATTCCGTAACATTTACAGAACACAAACAGCCTGCATTCGGGCAGGAAACGAATTCATTGAATGAACATAAATTATAAGATAAGGAAGCGCTTTCTCTCCAGATTTATTCAACCTATACAGCGTGACGATTCTAAGAGAACTAAAGGTTCTAATAAGATTTATTATTGGCGGGCATACTCTGTAGATGACAGACTAAGATAGGAAACTGAAAGAACTCTTATACAAAAGTAGTAAAGTAGTAAAGAAAACTAATCATTAACTATCAGTCGGTTAAGTGCCATACGTGATATTGGGCGATCATATCTCTTTCGAGACATGACTGACCGGGCAGAAGATTTTCCCGCAGTAGGTTGCCATTTATTTCTGTGGTAGACTGGTTACCAACCAAGTCTGTATTACACAATCTGTCCTGCTATGTAAGTCAAAACTAAAGGGAGAAGAAACTGATTAATACTTTTCCCAAGCGTATTTGCGCGTAAGTGATTGCAACGAATTCAACTAGAATTCGAACTCTGCTCTCCGATTTCTCGTTCCGATATCCACTACACCACAACGCACATCTAATCATTGACTATAAGAAGACAGAATATACAGTTACCAACAAAAGAAACACTTGAGCTCTGTTATGGGAATGGCAAAAATCAAACAGGTAAATTATTATAATTATTTTAGTAATGTCTTAATAGACAACAAAAATGTCGCAGAGAAATCCGAAGGCGCTTTGGAATAACGTAAGATATCTTCCAGAAACTAAACACAGTATTAAGAGATGGGTAAAATATCCTTTGAAACAAATGTTGTTGAAATGCTATCTAATATTTAATCTCCTATATGGTTGTGAATTCTGGACAATCCTCTCTCAGATGAAAAAGTGACTTAAAGCGACAGAGATGTGGTTCTCTCGACGAACGACGAGTGTCTTTCAAAAAGTTCTAAGCCTCACTCAGAAGAAGTAGAAGAAACGAGACAGTTTCTTACTGTTTTTCAATATAGTCATCCTTGACATCAATGCACTTGGCCCAACGATGCTTAATCATTGCAATCCCACCATAGAAGAAGGTAACCTGATCCTCCAAAAACTTAGCTGTAGCTCTTCTTTCTGGGTGAGGCTTAGAACTTTTTAAACGACCCTCGTAATATTACCGCAACACGTAAATAACGAAGAGATTTTCAGGGGATTATGAACTATAAAGAAACTGATACATAAAATCAGAAAAAAAACAACTGAAAATTTCTGGTACACATATTAAGGAAAGAAAAACTAGAGAAACAAACACTTACAGGGGAAAACAACGAGTAAACTACCTAACGAGTTTGTGCAAATAGGAAACAGAACAAGAAAAAAGTGTGATGGTAAAGTTTCAAAAATCAAGAAGCTGTAGAGAGCCATGAATGTTCATGTTTTGAAAGGACATTGAACTTAAAATTAAAAACATTATTTTTAAATCCCATCTCTGTCAAAGCTTTTCTATGAAATCATGTCATAAATCTTTAAAAGTTAACTTCCTAAATAATATTTTTATCCTTTTGTCAGTATGGAAATGACGAAGTGTTAGAAAGAATGGCAACAAAAAGGAAATTGATGCTGAGCATCAGGAAGAGACAACTGAAGTTCCTGGGACATGCAATGAGGAAGGAGAGCCTGGAGAACCTGATACTGACTGGTCAGATAGAAGGAAGGAGAGACAGAGGAAGGCAGCGGATAACATATCTGCAGAGTCTGATCAGGTGGATGACGGAACGGGGGTTGCCAGGAGCAACAGGAGCAAACATACTAAGAGCCACAAGAGAAAGGGAGACGTGGAGATCCATGATCGCCTACGTCCTGAAGGGACAGGGCACATAGAAGAAGAAGAAGAATCTCACCTGTTTGAGTGTAGATAAAATGACAAGCTATCATTTCTTATCGAAACATGTTGTGGATGTTTATTCTGTATTTCTGTATATATTGAGGCACGTTAAACATAACACAGTCATCAATAAACCAGTCGTGTTAGCGTTTCATCCCTTGCGTAATATTAACACAACAGGACAAATCTATACTTATGGTTTTAACTTTAAAGATTTGAAGTTGGCCTGATGTAAGGACATCTGTACAAGCGAATAGCAGAATAATGAATATGACAAGGTTAAGGTGATAGGCGGTGAAAGAGGACAAAAATAATGATATCTAAGACTTGGAGTATACGCATATGAATCTGACAGAAATCCATTTACATTGTATGTGAATTTTATGAGCTTATTTTCATGATTATGTAAAGTTCGTCTAAAGACGTGACGTCTTCATTTGGAAGTTAAATTGTTTATTGAAAGACGTTTACTTTAAGTAACAAACTCTTTTACATTTTAAAAAAAAAGTATTGATTGTAATATAATATCTGAAATGCTCATCCAAAAATGAAAATTATTTTTGCTTCTTCTTTTATGTGTCATGTCCCATTATGGTACTCCATAATTTGATATGATACTTGTTAGCAAAGTTTGTTTTTACTACCCGTCCGTCCGTCCGTGTCTCTCTCTCTCTTTCTCTCTCTCTCTTTCTCTCTCTCTCTCTCTCTCTCCCCCCGTCTCTCTCTCTCTCTCTCTCCTTACACAATTTTATTAGTTTGGTTGCTTGTTATTCACTTTCGCCTCTCTTACTTTCAATATGTCCTGTGAGTGTAAGAGTCTTGAAACTCTTTTTTTTCTTTCTGATTTTAATAAAAGTGTTGTTAAAACTTCTTTATTGCTCACATATTTCGTCCATGGTATTCTCTATTCTCAGCTTTCTTCTGTAAAATCACATTTCTATTGTTTCCTCCTCATTCTTCATCTCCAAAGAAATTGCTACAAAATTCAAATTACGAAAGTTGGCTAAAAGCTTCATCAACTGACTTTAAAGGAATGGTCTTAATACTGTTAAATTGTTCATACATTAATTTCAACTCTTCTTATTAATAACTGATTTGTTTCTTTCCAGTTAAATTGACTGTTCAAAGAATACTGGTGAGTCAAAAAGGTCATCAATCAGTTGCTGTCCTTAAGGACACATGACCCAGTGGATATACATGTTGGTTAGTTTCAGTGGCTTGATCCAAAGAGTTGTGGGTTCAATATTAAATTGTGTAATGGTAAACAAGTAACTGAGAGAATCAGGTTAGAGGGAGATAACTCATGACTACTAAAAGAGGCTCTGTACAAGAAATGGAAATGATATGCCACAGTGATCGTAATAAAGGGTTCGGTTCAAAATTCCTAGCACCTGACGATGTCCGGAAAGTACAACTGCCGAAACGTTGTACAAATGGCAACTAAGATGACGACAATAGTCCGAATAATGTAAATAGTATAAAGAAAATATTTAAAGCGCTATAATAGTGTGTCTACGAACAAATTTTGAGAATACTATGGACATAATGGTTAAGAAAACGCGGGAAATTTCAAGATAGGAATTAAAATAAAACTATAACAATAATAAAAAGAAGAAGGGAAAAAAGCTTGTAGAATGTGATGCTCATAGAGCGCAGAAGTGGGTTAAACAGCTCGAAATATACTTGACAAGTTTGAACCAAAAACAAAGGAAGGTCGAAAAGTAGCTGGAATTACTTAAAACAAAAAGTGTGAAAGTGAATGCAACAGACTAAACCGGAATTTGAACTCAGCCCACCGATGCCATTTCGATAATATTAACGTTCCACCACGTGAACATTATTCTGTTGGTTCAGAATTCATACCGATAGCCAAGAAGACATCACATTGAATATAAGCTGATAATTATCTAGAAAAGGTATTATTTCAAGAAAGGTTGTAAAATTAAGAGTTCAATCAAATTTCGTATTTTTGATATATAATTTTTGAGCATAGTTTAGCAATTGTGTATTTTCTTATCAAACACTTTTTCTTCGACTCCACTTTACAGAATGAAAAAATAATGAAAAGAATTCGAAATAATATTTTTCTTAAGAAGAAAAGTAAAATAAAAATATAAAGAAAAGATTATATGCAATGAAAGTAATAGTCGAATAAATCTACTGCTTATATTTGCATCTATATATTTCCAGGTGAAAGAGTTAGTAATAATTAATCATATGTCAACTATTTGCTCTTTTCAACGTTTTTCTTTTTTACTGCCTGTTCCAACCAAAAACGAAAATATTCAGACTTGCTTGCTGACTTTTTGTAACATTTATACTTATATGAACATGTAACAAAAGTTTTCTAATCATAATCTTTTCTCTATTGTCAGTGCTGAAAAAAGAGAAAATGGATGATACAACCTTAAATATTAATACTAAGAGAATAAAGAAATTTCATCAGATACAATATACGCTATAGTTGAGATAAAATACTTCTGTAATTTACAATTATACATATTTACTAACCCTGTGCTCTGTTTTTTCTCCTTCATATACCGTATTCCTTTATAACGTGGTGTTTATAGCTCTCTATAAGTTCCTATTCTTTGTAGCTCGAATTAATGCTTGTCCCGTGCTAGCACTTCCAGTCCGTTCTGCCAAACATTTGCACAAGAGCATTAAGTCAATTGTCAGCTGTTTTTCACTGCACATCTTGCCTTTAATACGTCTTGTGAGAGACAAATTCTTCAATCCTCTTTTCTCGTTATCTGTCCCAGAAATTTCGACTTCCGCTATCTCATTTGAAAATCCAAATTTACTCTAAATTCTGACAAGTTTGAATTGGTTCGACTAAAGCGACAAATCTTGCATCTAAAGTGACGATTCATTCGCGAATCCTTATATAGTATAGACAGGGTGTCAATAGATTATCTGTCCTCCTTTTACGGTTTATTGTATCCATTAAAATTTAAAGAATCTCAATACATTTATTTACATGTTAAATAAATATTATTAAAGTTCTAATTTATGCATAGTTTGTTTTTATTTTTATTCGCTTTCGTTTGTCTTTTCATGTAGATATTAAAAGTACTTATTATTGATCGCTGAAAATGACAATACACTAAGTGAAAGCGCAATGTGTGTCTTGGTTTATACATTTATATATATATATATATATATATATATATATATATACAATGGAGCGCTAGAGTTAAGGTCCTTGAAAATGTTTATAAAAGACATTCATTCTAAAGTTAGTCAACCATATATTTTAATGTCTTGATATCTGAAGAGGTGTTTTATAAAAATTGTTTCCTGATTTCCCAAGATACGTCAAATGTTTTTCCTAAGGTATCGGAACAAAGAAATACAATCTTTATGCAACCAAAATTGTTTTTCGCTTTCTCCAAAAGATGTCTTCTTATAATGAATACTGCATTCGCAGATATTGAAGCAAAAAATATCTTGAATGAAAAGTGTTAATGATCATGTAAAAGTTTACGAGGGAGGACATAAAGACAGTTTTTCTTTAAAGAAGGAAAAAAGGGCATTTGCTATTGTGAAAACTATCGATCCAAGCAGAGAAGGGTTCCGCTCATGAATAGGGTAAATTGCCAGAAAATATAGGAAAAATGATATCTTAAGAAAAAAAATTAAAAATGACTGACCAGTGGTCGCATGAAGATTGAAGATAGATAGATAGATAGATAGATAGATAGATAGATAGATAGATAGATAGATAGATAGATAGATAGATAGAATCTCTCAAAATCAACCTGAGTATGATATCCTTATTAGGTTATATTTGTAATCTCTTGGAACAGCTAAAATTCAATGAAAGTAAAAGGGATATTTAGATGGTGATTATATCCTTGAAGTTGAGCGTCGCCTGGAATTTTTAAACGATTCTTTTAGTTACCAGATTTTGAAAAGCTGCCAACTATTTTTTTTCTTTCGGTTTACGATAAATAAATAAATAAATCGTCCATCTGTTCTTGATTGTCTGATCCAATTACCATAATTATTATTTTGCAATTCCCTCTTAATATCTTGTGGCTCAACTAGTAAAAACGTTATCCATTCATTCCTTTAAATCATCGGTTTATTAAAAAAATATATATAACGGTTTTGTATTGCAGACGGTTACTTGCTTCTATGATTAGAGTTGACAAATGTATATTTTTGCATTAATACAAAAAGAAATGTCATTAATTCAAGGTAGAAGTTCATTCTTCTCAGCTTAGAGAATGTATTCGGCGTATTTCAACCCTGTTGATTTAGAGAGGGTTCATGCCATCATCTTGCACTAAACATAACACAAAGAAATATGGCAGTTTTTAATCCAGTTCTCAAAAAGACAAATATTATCTTAAAGATAAAACATGAACTGATGAAAATTTATTTGTTGGGATGATCTAAGAATTTAAGATCAAAATCGTAATGGATCCCATGATTTCTATAATTGAAAGGAGAAAAAGTAATAAGCTGTGTAAAAATTGCCTATAAAGCTTCGATTCAAAATATGTAACTAACATAGATAGATAGATAGATAGATAGATAGATAGATAGATAGATAGATAGATAGATAGATTAAGAGTCTCCAACAGATAGATAAATAGATTAAGAGACTGTGATAGATAACTTGTTATATTCCATCACTGCTGATCAAACCCCGAACTACCACCAGTCACAATGAACGGATGTCCCTTCGATGAGTCCCCATAAGGCCTCACACTTGCACCCGACCTCAAGTAGAAATCTTATGTACGATCCATCGCTAAAAATGCAGGTAAAATGATTGTCTCCCCATACCAATCCAGTAATACGTGACTCCTCGTGACTCTACCTTTATAAGAGCAAGAAAATGAAGTACTTTTGCCGTATCTAGACACGAGCTACCCAAATCTTACTTTCCAAACTTGATAGGGTACAAAAGCGCCTTCGAGGCCTTGTTGGGGAAGAACTATTTTCCACACTCCAATCCACCTCTCTCTCTCTCTCTCTCTCTCTCTCTCTCTCTCCACACACACACACACACACACACACACACACACACACACACACAGGTGGGATGTATCGAGTCTCTCACTGTCCTGTTGCTACTGCCATAAAAAGTGTTCAGGTGAACTACATCACCTGGTTCCATCAGATCTGACATTCACGGCTAGAACCCACCACACCACTTACATAGTAGCAAGCCACCCACACTTCCTCCGTATTCCATCATCAAGAAGTAAATTTCACTTAAACTGCTCCTTCCCGTGAACCACGGCCTTATGGAAAAAACTCCTAAGAGGATATTTACCTGATCACTACAATCTTGACCTGTTCAACTCTACAGTCAATCATTATCTTCTCCTCTTATCCATATAACCTGCACCTTTACGTAACCCTCTGCCTTTAGTATCCCCCAGGCATTATACAGGGTGAACCATATTGTAAAAAAGTGACTAGCTTGAAATTCTCAATTCTGGATCCGGCGTTTATGTACGAACAAACACAATTAAAATTGAGCGTATCAGCCCAGATATACCATTAGCCCATTGTAATCCCCGTCTTTATTCAAGGCTAGGCTGCGTATGTTAAGCTAAGTCAGTATAAAATGAGCTGGGGAATAATATAAACAACTAGCCTATAATATACCCCCTCCTTTTGTTATATATTAGATTGTTTGGATAACAATGTTCGATTTTAGAATCAACTTTTATTCTTGAATTAATGTATTGAAATATAGTAAAAGTAGGAACCCTGAACATCCATACATTTCTGACATCTAATTACAGGGTTATTTGGACGCAAGTTTGCATCTTCTTTGCAACAGAATGACTGTTTAAAAAGGTAATAGTCAGTGGGCGAGAGATCAGGAGAATATGGTGGATGTGGCAAAGTCTCATCTCCTAAGTCGGTGAGCTTCTGCAGTGTCATCCTGATAACATGTGACCGGGCATGAAGCAGAATTGGACCTCGTCAATTAACAAGTGCTGGTTGCATTTTACTTAATTGAATGCGCATTTGATCCAGCTGCTGGCAGTAAGCTTCAACAGTAATATTCTGGTTACACTGCAGATAGATGTAATGGATAAAGTCAATTGCAGATGATCAGGTAGTCACCACCATTATCTGTTGGTGTAATTTCGGTTTTGGAAATTGTTTGGGTCCTTCAGCTTGATCAGGCATTGAACCGATCGTTTACAATTGTCATAAAGGATCCATTTCTCATCACTCAAATAAGAAATGAATTATTCGAATTTCGCAGATGCGGCATCAAACGCACTTCACAACGTAGAACACTTTGACTTTCACTGAGTTCATGTGAAACCCATTTATCAAAATTCCTCACCTTGACAATTTTCTTGAGATGATCCGGATACTGTTGTAATGCTGACACCAATAAGCTGTGGCATTCAAACTTTCACGTGGGTTTTATTGAGACTGAGGATATTGGGCCTCAGGTTCAAATCCACAGTAGAGTAGAATTCGTATATGATCTATCTTTAAAGATGCAGGTAGAATGATTGGCTCACTATACCGCTTCAGTAATACCTGACTCTTCATAACTCTATCTTTATAAGAGCGAATCCCTTTTAGGTTATTTAAAGCCGAAACATATTTCGGATTGTAGAAGATTGCTTACATTACCTGGTGTCACCGAACTGTCCCCTATCTCGGTATTGATCTATTAAAGAAGTGGATAATTTAGCCTAAGTGGGCAACATTTAGACTCGATTATTTTATACACCGTTGTATTAAGCAGACCTACCCCAATGATAGCCTGGACACAGTGAAACAACAGTTGATTGGGTTCTGTGAGAAACTGCGCTGCTACATCCGAATATTTTTTTTATTTTTTCACTTGTAGATAGATAGATAGATAGATAGATAGATAGATAGATAGATAGATAGATAGATAGATAGATAGATAGATAGATCGCAACTTTCGTTTAACCATTATTCAAAAGTGTGCAAAATATTTCTTTCTGTCGGCTTTAATCATTCGATTCTAATATAAATGATAAGTTCTTGGATTAATTTTGTTTTTCACTTATTGGACATGAAAACTAATCCAAATGATATAATCTGAAACCTGAAAATCCTGTCTGGCCCAAGTGAGAAGTGACCTACTGTGGAATTAGACACGGATTATTCCCGTTCTAGATATCTACTTATCCGGATTAAAGGAGACCGACACACAGGATTCAAGGTTTCTAGATTTTTTCTAGTCATAAGTTACACAACAATCCCTAGCATATAGATTTGTGGTCTTGCAAAGGGCAGGTCACTGTTGACCTGTCTGTGTTTATCGGGTCTCTTATGATATTTCCCAGACAAGAATTGCCACAGTTCCAAAGCTCCCAAGAATTACAGCTAAAGGTTTATCCCTGACAAGCAAGAAGTAAGAATAGTTTTTTAAGTTTATTTTTACAGCTCTCTTCATTCTTTGCATTTATCTTCTTTCTCAGTGTACGAATGGACATATGTTGGCTACAATTTTATTTTTTTAATCAGGACTGACTGGTATTTAAAGGTAAACAACTTGCGTATGTATCGATGTCGGAACTGTCGTTCCCTGACCGAATTATTTAATTTTTTTAAAAATCTATTAGAGGATAGAAATTTTGTTTACAATGATTTAAAGTTTTGTTTGTTGTTAAAGAAGTTCCCAATTCCAAGTATAACCCGTCTACTAGGGTAGCTAGTTAATATCTGTTGCATACTCCTGCTCGGGTACATCCAGAGCCAACCTGCAGAAACTATGCTGAGCAAACCTTAATTAAAGTTTCTGGAAAGAAGTGCATCATCTTCAGTGATCAGCAGTTGAACAATGCCAATATGATCAAACTTTAAGTTAATTTGACTTTATAGGGATTAAGATGGTTATCACTTATGGATTAGTTAACGTTCAGCAACGGGGTTTCGCACCACATATCGGTATAAATGATGTTCTTGTATATTAACCTTGTGTCAGGATTAAAAGAAAACACACAGAGTGCTAATAAACGTGAAATAAATTTTTATATATACAATATAATTATAAGGTAAAAGTTGAAGTTTCAAGAGTTCACGTGATCGACTGGAATTTCGACAGGAATTTCTAAATGAACACTTCATTTCGTTCACTGGGGCAGATTGTTCTAATTTCATGAGTCCAGATGTCGCAAAATCAGTTATCAGTTATCTCCCATTACCTCAACTCTCTAAGTTTTTGTTCGCCTCTGCTGTAACCGAGGACACATGGCCCAGAAGATAAAAACGTTAGTTGACCTAAATAGTTGGTTTTTTTAGCAGAGGTGTACAAAAAAAAATAGAGAGGTGAGTTAAAGGGAGATAACTGAGAATGAGATACCTGGAAGAAGCATGACTTATGAATCTAGAATAATCTACTCCGATGAACGAAATGAAGGGTTCAGTTCGAAATTCCAATCACAAATTTGGAGTGTGCAGCAGCCGAAACGTCGTGAATATAACAACAAAGATGAAGATAACAGTCCGAACAATGAAAATAGTATATATATATATATATATATATATATATATATATATATATAACTTTATGCTCTCGCTAGTCGATAGAGCACCGTAGGAGAAGGTAGATTTCATAAAACAGTGGCCGCTTTCGGCTTTACGCTACATTCTTCGGCTACCGAGTTGAACGCAGTTCGGCTCGGCTTCTGAATTGAATACTTTCGATTACTGGCTGTTTGTTTACATTCTGTGAATAACACGCTGTGAAGACTGCCTTTCTCTGTTGTGCACCGATAGCTTAGACGTAAGATCTCCGCCTGATAACAAATCCGTCAGATTTCGATCCCGGCTTGAAGCAAACGATTGATCTAATCGCACTGATGAGCTACGATACAGCAGAAAGGCCTATATGCGGATTATATACATAGATAACGTTAATGCGACAAATTCTTTGTATTAAACTTATCAACGCTCTATCTTCACTTTACGATAATAAAAACCTGCTTCCCAAAATGCTTTTTATCAATAAAACTACTGAAAAAACAGCAATCTTGGTGCTAAACATTATCCCAACTCAACACTCTGTGTGTGTGTGTGTGTGTGTGTGTGTGTGTGTGTGTGTGTGTGTGTGTGTGTGTGTGTGTGTGTGTGGCAAAATGTAGTATCCGCCTCTTAACCAGGTATGTTTGTTTTAAATGTAGCAAGGACGGATTAGACGTCTAAGGTCGCCAGCTAATCGTTCAAATGTTGTACTTCGTCCTTGAGTATGTTACGGTGACCGCAGTATCGGAAAATGGACAAAATTAATTATCATTTCTGATTTTGGTTGGGTTTTCGCCTGTTTATATACACATCGATAGATCCGCTTTGAAAAGGGCTTTCGATTCTCATCGTCTCGTAGCTTTACATGCTGGTTAGGATTTAGAGGTTTAGAATTCGTGTCACTTTGGTTTCTTTGTTATCATTTGTTTATCTATTTTCTTACTTCGTGGTTGCAAAAGCTTTCTGATAAGTTAGTGAAACTATGGCTGTTTTTGCTTGTCGATTTTTATTATCCGTCTATTTTTAGAAATAGTGAAAGTGTTATTTTTATTTATTTCACAACTTCCGAATAATATTTACTGTTATGATTCCAAAAGTGAAGGAATGTTTAATATATTAAACAAATTTATATCGACCTTCTAATGGGATGTATAGCTATACGATATGCAGAGGTATAATAACAGATCAATTCAGCATTTTCATTTCAAAATTTAATTCCAAATTTACATTTTAACTGAAGTCGAATATTTATATAAAAGTTATTATTTTTAATGCGTAAAATAAAATAACACGAAAAATACACTCAAACACGTATTTGTCGTGAATAAGGGTTCGATAATTCGATTTTTATAAAAGAATTTTACCACAAATATTAACGTTCTACAATTATTGCTTGCCTGTTGCATATAATAAATGTCTATAAACCCATATTATCTATACAGACATTTAATTGGTTTTATACGCTGTCTTTTATACAATATTCACTCTTTGCTAATTTTCACGATTACTCGTACACAGTTCTGAAAAATGTTCATTTCTTTTTCATATAAAATCCATCCAATTAGAATTACGTACATTGCTATAATCAATGTTTTGTAAGTAAATGTTACTTCTTTAAAATTTGTTTATAAATCGATATTTTATTAATCGATTGTTCATTTTATATAATGACAAGCCAGAAGTATTTCTGCTAAAGCAAATATCATTCCAATGCAAGTCAATACTGTATTTCCTTGATACTTCCTGTCTGGAGTTTCCGGACTTCGATTATCCGAACATGAAATGAAATCAATTTTTCAAAATAAACCCGTTCTAATATTTTATCTCGGACAACCGTTTTACAAATTAAAAATAAATATGCTCAATAGTTCATAAAGATTGTTAATTTTTTCCATTCTTTTTCCATTTGAATTATCACAGCTTGGTTAAGCTAGAGATGATGACTGATGCAACTCTCAGATGCGCGTGACACAAAAGCAATGATTATGTTTGACAAATGTTTAAGCTGATTGCGCTTTCAACGAGAACTTACCCTTACAAATGCATTTACTTAAATCCGGTTTCGAGAATTAGCGACAGAAAAATGCGAGGGCAGCTGGAAATAGACAAAAATTGACGCATATTTCATTAAAAAAATAAACCCGACAAGACCTTGTACGAAACGTTTCAAAATGTTATTTGATGATAACATATCACTCAATAAGTCCAGGGCCTGACATATACATGGCGCCACTAATAAAAAAAAAATCCATTTGATTTTTAGGAAAATGGCATGTGACAAAATTTGGGCCCAATCGGATTATTACTGTTATTTAAGTGAAGCTACTGTTGGAAATTTTCAAAACAATGGAAAAGTCTAAATTTCGTGTGCTGATAAAACATTGCTTTCTGATAGGAAAAAATACTGTTCAAGCAAAGCAATGGCTTGATAAGTGTTATTCGGACACTGCTCCGTCGGAAACAACGGTTAAGAGGTTATATACTGACTTTAAACGCGGTCGTACAGACACAAATGATGATGAACGCTCAAGTCGTCCAAAATCGGCAGTTGTCCTGGAAAGCACCAAAAAAAAACACAAAATCGTTTTGGAATATCATAAACTAAAATTGCGTGAGATAGCAGAAGAGGTGAACATATCAGAAGGCAGTGTATTCACCATTTTGCATGAATATTTGTCAATGAGAAAGCTGTGTTCAAAGTGGGTACCGCGTTTGCTCACAGTCGATTCAAAAACAACAACGCGTCAACAATTCAGAGCGTTGTTTGCAACTTTTTCAACAAAACAAAGAATCTTTGCGTAAATATGTGACAATGGATGAAACATGGATCCACCACTTCACTCCGGAATCAAATCGGGAGTCAACAGAGTGGACAGCAGCAGGTGAAAGCCGTCCAAAGCGACCAAAGACGCAAACATCAGCAGGAAAGTTTTTGGTCTCTGTATTTTGGGATGTTCATCGATTACTTTGAGAAAGGAAGAACCATCAATAACAAATATTATGTATCATTATTAGTGCGTTTGAAGAAAGAAATCACTAAAAAACGGCCACAAATGAAGAAGAAAAAGTTATCTTTCACCAACACAACGCACCGTGTTACAGGTCGATCGCAACGATAGCAAAACTACATGAATTGCACTTCGAATTGCTTCCACATCCACTCTGGTCTCCAAATCTGGTCCCAAATGACTACTGGCTGTTTGCAGACCTCAAAAAGAATGCTCCAAGGAAAGATATTTGGTTCCAATGAAGCAGTGATATTGGAAACTAAGGCGCATGTTCGGGCCAAAGACAAATCTTTCTATAAAAAACATTAAATTGTTAGAGAAGCGTTGGGATCACCCTAGAAGGAGACTATGTTGATGAATAAAGTCGAATTTTGCCTAAAAGTTGTTGTTGTTTTATTAGTTAGGCCCTGGATTTATTGAGTGATGTGCTAAATAGTCAATTTATTTCAGAAGATAACATTTTCTTTATTTTATCCGATAATTCGTTAATAATATGCACATACACATGCATATATATATATATATATAGTATCCTTGGTAATTTGTAAGGCAAATTTCCACGAAGGATCGTAATTCGATAAGAACTCAATGTTAGAATTTAACAGAATATTATAATGAAAATAAACTGGAAGGTTTTTACAACTCCATTAGTGATAATTTATTTCGAGAATATTTTAAAGAGATAAGAATATTTTATAAACAACATATTTCTTCTAAACAAAAATAATAATAATCATCTCAACTGACCGAAATTTTTACAAAAATGATTTGTAAAATGTGTATATAAAGAATAATTTTTTGTTTGGTCAATGTCAAAAGTTCCATTTACCGTATTTGTTCTATGAGGTTTTCTTTCAGGTTTTAGTTAGTCCGTAACTTTTCGTAGAGATTCTTTCGGCTGGATATACAAATCCTGAATCGGGCCGAGATGATAATGTCAGCAAATTCTTTTAAGAACTACTCTCTTCTCAAAATTTATTTTTATAGGGGCTAACTCCTAATTTGCATATTTCTCGAATTCTCTAGATTTTTCTCGAACATTCTAGAGTCTTTAAAACTTTCTATTTCTAATTTTCCTATTTTTACAACTACTTCATGAATTAAAACATTTTTGTGTTAACAACTACGACTCAGTAGAATGACTTACTATAACTTTAAATATTATGAGTATTATTTTATATATAAATGCATCCTCGTTACAATATATATATGTGTGTGTGTGTGTGTGTGTGTGTGTGTGTGTGTGTGTGTGTGTGTGTGTTTTGCGACTGAGAAGGAAGATTTGATTAATTTCTTATTTAATTTATCCAGTATTCTTACATGTCTCCTTTTTGCTGAAGATAGAAACGTTCAAATGTTCCATAATTTTCAACATTCGACTAGATTTGCTAGCATCCCTCTAACTGATGAACTGGCTCATAGTCTGAAAGAGTCTACGAGTATGTATTTAAAGAGTTGTTTTTTAAAAAAGTTGCGACAAGCAGATTAATATTCGGATTGATTTACTTCATCGGCTACCCATTTCCCTCTCTTTTGCTCGTAAGTTTGTCTTGTTAATTGCTTGTAACCTACCGTTCTATATTTTTGTATATATCTGTTAGCACTGGATGTTGTGTTGAGTATTTATATTAATCACTCATTTTTCTCTGTGTATCATTCACCTCGATGATACAACATTTTCCGAGCGCCTTTAGCTACTTCACTGGCCATTTTCAAGGATGTCTTTCTTCCGGTGTTGTTATTTTGTTCTCATGTTTGACTGAAACGTACTTTTTGAGTTTTTTGTGTTTTTGAAAAGGAGAGTTCTTTAAAGCAAGTGGTATCATGGTCAATATAGGTAATTGATTTGTGACAACAAACGAAATCATGTACAGGACACTGGAATTCATACACTATATTAGTCATCGCTAGTTTAGATTTAATGGGGTTATTTTTATTAGAAACAAGGTTTGCATTCTCCATTTTCTATATGATATATTATAAATCTTACATTTTTTGAGGAAATACGGCAGAAATATGGTGTTTAATAATTTTTGTATATCAAGTTCATCTTGTTTATAATTATTGTGCATTTAATAAGATGTGTCGATGTTTTTGCATTATTTTTAATACTGGTGTCATGAGTTTTTGTAAGAATATTTTTATTTATTTATCAATGGAATAGTTGGAAAATTATTGTTAAATAATGTTTGTTTTATGTGTTTTAGTTCGCTGAAATATATATATATATATATATATATATATATATATATATATATCGCTGAAATATATATATCGCTGAAATATATATATCGCTGAAATATATATATATACATATATATATGTGAACAAGGACTTGATGCCGCATTGCATAAATAGGTCAAAATCTAACCAGAAAGACGACCGAAAACCGAAATTCACGATAACTGAGGTAATCTTTCCATAAAAAATAATGTAAATCGATTTAATCCTTTCCACAAAATATTAACCAAAAATACATTTTATAAAGAATTACTTAAGTTTTTCAAGCAGAAAACAACAAGAAATAAATATGAATGACAAATAAATAGAATAAATTAACATCTAACTTCATTTTACCTTTTATTGGAGACATTCTTGTTAGCGTATGTTAGACGGAGAAGGGAGAAACAGGATAGGTTTTATTGATGAAAAGTGAACACACACACACACACACACACACACACACACACACATACACATACACATACACACGTCAATAAAGACTTTAGGTAAGTCTTTTTCTGGGATCATTTCCATTCTCTGGTTTTTTTTAACACTATAACCTACTTGAGATTGACTGGATCACTCTCTCACTAAAAATCTGTCCAGAGAAGTTTGTTTTTCTGTCTCCGTTTTAACATTTATCTGAAATATTACATAAAATTGTTATTAAATATGTTTACGGCAAACAGTTTTGTTTGGGCGATATTTTTCAACAAAACTTTGCACTCCACTCTGTTTTGAAGTCATTTTCTTAATCACTGAAGAAGGCACATTCTCCCATTTTTTTTCCTCCACCTTCTCTGGGGTTATTTTCTCATCTGCCGTTCTTTGTTGTTCCAGCAGCAAGTCTTGGATTTCTTCAATGATCAGTTCTTTCTAATTGTCCTCTAATAACTCCGCTACATCTTCCCCGCTCACATCCAAATCACCCGTAACATCATTTCGACCCATTGTGCCTTAATTAACAGTAAAACTAAAAAAAGAAATAACACAAAAACTATCTAAAATAAAAGTTCTTAGACTAATGCTAGGGGAGATGCTCACCTTGTGAGAGAAAAAGGCAGATTGAGTCTCATACACACGTGATGGCTTAGCAGGAGTCACGTGATGGCTTAGCAGGAGTCACGTGATGGCTTAGCAGGAGTCACGCAACTGCAAGCGAGTAGGTATGTACAGGTTCGTAAAGTCCATTTTCTTGTCGATGACCGAATTGTGATGAACAATTTGGGATGTATATTTTTACCTAAAAAGTGAACGATAACCGAATCGCACGATAATGAAGGTGTTCAATAATTAAGTCTCTGCTGCAATTCATTACATGCAAACGCTTTATTCACAACATTGAGCACACTTCACCCATGAACATTAAGCAATATAATTTTAGAATAGAAATTCGAAATACTACACACACACACACACACACACACACACACACACACACACACACACACACACACACACACACACACACACAAAACACATACTGTTTTCGAAGTTTAATTATTACATGTGTCTGAATATATTAGTAAATGCTATTTCAATTATATAACCATCAAATGCTTTTCATTTCAGCGGAGATATAGAAAAAATCAAAATGAAGAAATACGTTCTTGAAAGTAATATATAATATATATATGTATGTGCGAGTGCATAGATAGATAGATAGATAGATAGGGCTGGCGATTTAAATTTCTTTGCAAAATATAAGTGCATAGTCAGAAAGTTTTGCAAATTTAATTTAACTAATCGCATTTCTAACTAAATCTCGCAAAAAAAAACGGGAAAATATTCTGTTGCATTTTCATCTTTTTTTATGTATTCCTTTTTATTTTAGGAGAAAATAATGCTTTGTTTCTAGCATAAAGCATCAATATAAAATTAATAATAATCAGAGGTAACAACAAAATAAAACAATTCAGTCTGATAGGTGTTTGTATTATTTCATATGGCTTACTTCCGATCTGCATAAAAGCGTTTCAATTGATGAATTAAAACTTATAATCATTTTCATCTATGGATTTGTGTTACACTAATCAAAAGATGTAGTATCATCATATTTGTACGTGCAAGTAGTGTAACAGTTAGCGATGGGGAAAAGGAAATCGGCCAAGAGAGTTCAATTTTTGGGATATTCACCATTGCACAAATAGTGGAGAAGGTGTGATTCTGTGGATTAAATAATAGGATAGACTAATTTTAAAATTTGGGGCGACTTAGAAGAAAACGGGAAATCATTTTACTATATTGTATAATGATGCATGGCAATTCGCTGATAAAAGAACTTATAGAGATTCGTTATCGAAGGGACAAAGCATAAAAGTCATGAGGCCATATTTCTGAAGGCTTGGATTCTTCTTTAGCATACAGTGCTTCCTTTCCTCTTTATGCTTTCTTTAATATCAGTGATTCTTTTATATTGTAATAAACTATGAAGGACTACTTTTGAGAGCACCAAGGCCTTTCTACAATTATCAACCCAGCAGGTACGCAATAATCATCATTATATTATTCTCTCCTAATTTTTGCAATAAAGTGACAAATAAAACGCTTCAATCAATTTGGTGGAAACTCTCAATAATTTAATGTCTCAATTCGGCGGAATAAAGTTGTTTAGCGACCCAAAGGATTTACAACTGAATAATGACAGGCTATTAAGAAAATGACTTCATATTTGCCACATATTTGACATTACGATAAATATATATAAAATACATCAGAAATGAATAAGTGAAATCAAAAATAAAAGAAAGAAATCTAAATGAAAAAAAGTAGACATTGAAAGAAAGACGTAAAAAATAAAAAATGAAATGTAAATTAAAGAAAGAAATCAACACGAAAGAAAGTAATTTCAAATGAAGTCTATCATTATTTCGTCATTTTAATACACAGGAAATAATTTATTCTGCTTACAGATTGCAGCCATTTTGACATTCAAACGCTGTCAGAAACTACGTATACGAAGGAAAAATATAATACGAAGCGACAACTTTTTCATATTTATATTTAAAAGGGAAGTTACTGAAATTAATTCTGTCCTTTAATCCACAAACTGAGATTTAAAATGGAAACAAACAAAATGGTAACATTTTAAAAATTGTTCTTTCTGCCGAGGAATACAGGCCTTAACTTCAACTCAGTTCAACTAGAGTCCCGCGCCGAGTTAAGTGTTTAGACACGTGGCTAATGGTCCTTGTCTGTAAGCAGAAAATATACATATATTTGCCAAAAATAGTGATTCACATAAAATGTTATCTATTATTTACATAGAATATTTATACAGAATTTATATATGATAATGATAAACAAATAAAAAAAATTAAAAAATTCATACGTATATATATATATATATATATATATATATATATAGAGAGAGAGAGAGAGAGAGAGAGAGAGAAACAATATGTCTATACTATTCAATGAAACATTCGCAAGAAGATATACTGCCTTAATATACATCTATATTTGTGTGTATGTGTGTATGTGCGTATGCATGTGCGTGTAAATTATTTTCACTCAGTGTGTATATGTAAAGAAACAAAATGAATGAAAAGAGACAAGAGGAAAAACTTTTCATAGCTGACGTGATTCGTTCTCTGAGGACTGTATCAAGGCAATGTTTTGATAAAATCCATCCCTAAGAGAACGAAACTCGTTAGCTTTGAATGTTTTTTCCTTTATATATATATATATATATATATATATATATATATATATATATCCAGGAGTTTAAATGTAAGGTCAATAGACACCTCCTAACACACTAACCCTCCCATTCTCCCCAACTCTCCCCCTATGTACATCCTAACTCGTCTATCGCCCTGTGTAAACCCCTGCGCTATAGTGGCAGTGGAATGCCTTGCTTGGGGTGACATGATTCATATATATATATATAATACATTTAAAGAAAAAAGGAGGAATCATATTTTCTCATAAAACGAGATACTGAAGTATAAACACTTAAAATATGTTAGGTGCCTTTCGACCGACACTTCTTCAGAACAAAAATCATCGGTAAAAAATAAAACTGAGTAGCTAATAAGAAAAAAATTTATTAGCGATCGGAGTTAAACTGTAAGTCTTAAGCGGGGGGAGAAAAATTTACCTTCCGCTAGGTAATGGCTTCTTCAAAAAGGGCCAATTTATATTTCAATTCTCGTTGCATACACAGGGAAGATCTCCGCATGTTAATAATAACAGACTCCAGTATATCTAAGTGGAGTCTGTTCGGTGCCCTGTGGAATTACAGAGAAGAAATCAGAATAGTTTGTTCTGCAAGCAACAGAATTTAGTAAATGCTCGCCGATTGCGGAGGCATGAATCTGCGAACAGACTATGTGGCCAAAACTACACTGAGGTTGGAAGTCAGAATCACCCAACATGTCCTGAGCCAGGTGTAGAGATATTAGCTGGTGACAGACTCATACCTTCGCAATTGGCGGGCATTTATTAAATTCTAATTTTTCTGCTTGCAGGACCAGTTATTCTCCTGAATTTTCTCTGTATTGCACAGGGGACCGAACAGACTCCACTTGGATATATCGGAGTCTGTTATTATTAACATGCAAAGACCTGCCCCATGCTTGCAACGGGAATTAAAATATAAATTGACACTCTTCAGAGAAGCTAACAGAAATTTGTCTTATTAGCTACTCAGTTTTATTTTCTACCGACGGTTTTGTTTCGAAGAAGGTTCGGTCGAAAGGCGCCAAACATATTTTAAGCGTTGATACTTCTGTGTCTCGTTTTATTAGTAAGTGCGATGGATAAATTGTCGTCTAAATAACGCACAAATGAAAATGACGCAGACATCTCATTTTAACAGATATATTTATCAAAATTACGTAAAAATATCTTGAAATACTAAAGAGTATTTTTATTCAGTAAAATCACCACTGGCTTCAACCCCGGCCTCCAGACGATTTCTGAATCTTCTGCTTCTCTTTTGAACGGTCTTCTTGTTTTACGTTGGTGAATGCTGCCATAATCCTTGCCTTTAATTTATTTATGATATTACAAGAAGTTTTGTTGGTCTCTCGGTCAACTGAGCTCCACAAATAATAATCAAAGGGGTGCAGTGGAGGAAGTTGAGTATCCGCCTCGGTACTTCAGTTTTGGAAACACCTTCAGGCGCTAAGAGTTAATCTTAGACTCCTCGCGATGGAGAGATATTTCCTGGTGGGAGAGGGGCATCTTAGTGCTTAAGTATATCATATTACATTTTAATCCCTTAGAAACAAAACTAATTAAATTCATTTATGATATAAATAAACATTAAATTATAAGAAATTACAATTGCATCACATGTTCTGGTTACTAATGCCATATTAATCGAAAAGTTATATTTTATCAATATTAAGCAGTGCCTTTGTATTGATATAGAAATACAGTTTTCACTTTATGGTAGTCAAAGTTTACCCAAGCTCATAAGTAATTGAACTACATTGTTTTATTGAAAATGATAACAATTGCAAATTATTACATTTTTTATGCGAAAAAAATCGGATACGACAACTTTTAAACAACTGAAATGAAAGTTCACTTATTTAAACATGAACTCACAAACAACAATTACTTTGATAATATGAAGAAATGGCTTCTTTCTCTAATAATACCAAATCAGACGTTTCAAGATTTTCACCAAAATGCTTGGTGCAACAATTGCTCCAAGACTTCCATCAAATTAAAGAACATTTCCTGTTTGGCATTAGTCCAAAAGTTGTCAGCCAAAAATCATCCTCCATTTCCATTTTCACTTTATTTTTCTCCATACGCAAAAAAAGTAACAATTTTGCTTTCCTTTCCAAAATCACTCATCAAGAAAGTAGTCTTTATTTGACGAATTGAGACGCTGTCTTAGCCATATGGTGACTGACTGACGATCGTGTTTCCAAATCAAAGAGGAAATTTATTCGCTTCTCCTGCATTGACAGGAAGAGCTGATGAAAAATTGTTTGATCATGATTTTAAAAATCGACGGTCAAATGGTTCCACAAAAGAAACACAAAGAGACTGTATACCAAAAATGATTGGTGCAGAGCTGAGAACCAAATAGCATTATAACATGGCCGTGTGATACATATATAAGCCTAAACCTACGGACATATATTCAAAGAGATCGAGGCGTTGCCTTGTTTTTTTAAGAACGTTTATTTATCTGTACGCAGATTAAGCAAGCAGAATCCATGGATGTAACGTGCATGTACGCTTCTGTAATTAAATTCTGCTTGTAAAATCTTCAAAACGTATTGCTGGATCAGTCAATGATTAAAGATCATCATCATCGTCATCATCATAATCATTCCCCTGATCGCAAGACAACTGAGCAACTGAGCAACTGACCCCCCCCCACCGCACCGCATAACTATCTGCCAATTGTTTATTTTCCTTATGAGTTGACAGTGGAAAAATTCTTGACTCTTATGACATTCCCATACCATTTCGAATGTCTCTTCTTCACAGTGATTATGATGTCTTCCCGGGAATCTGTTTCTTGTTTAATTGTGTCTCACATTGTATCATGGGCCTAAGAGAGTTCTGTAGCATCTCGTTGCAAATGTTTCAATTATTATTAGCATTAACATACCTATTAACTTTTAACAATAAATTACATAACCACGTTGCATTTTCTCGTTAAATATTCGCCCATTATAAGGCCCAAAATTCACTCAAGAGTTAATGCATGATGTTGGTGTATAGACGTAAGAGGTGGAAGTAAATGCAGTATAGATACTGATTGACGCTAGACATGAAGAGGTTAAAATTGTTGTGATCAAATTAGTTGATTGATTCGTCGATTTTGCTTAGAGGCATATCAACGCCTATAGGTTATTTCATGCCGAAATCTAAATATTTTGAACACTATTATATGACTTCAACTAAATATATTTTGAACTCAGTTGTAAGCCTTCAAATGCAAATAAAATGTATTACTGGTCGTTTTACTTTAAAATTGTATTGTTGGTAATTTCATTATAAATATTACTGGTGGTAATTTTTTTATATAAAAATGTATAGCTAGCATTTTGACTATAAAAATGTAATTTTATACTTTCATAGTGTTTGTTTTTGTTTGGGAGTTTACTATTTGCCCATAGCTGGGATATTAATAGGTGCTACCACCCCGAGTCAGGGGGTACCTGGAAACAACAGCAATTAAGAGGGTTGGGAGCGTGTTCCACAAAGTAGCGGTTTTGTAAATACTTGTTAAACCTAATTGCACAATTGCAATTGCACATTATTATAATTGCCTTTTAACATAACTTTTTAGTTTTTTTTCAAAGTTAATAGATTTAAAGAATAGAAATGTCCTATTTAGATTTTCATATTTTCTCTTTCTGGAGATAATAAAAGTATATTGATAAATAATTACAGAAGCATTGTTAGATCTCTTACATTCTTAGTCTTCTATGTGCCGTGTCCCTTCAGGACGTAGGCGACCATGGCTTTCCACGTCTCCCTATCTCTGGTGGCTCTTAGAACGCTTTCTCCTGTTACACCATGCAACCTTCGTTCCATCATCCACCTGATTAGGTCCTTCAAAGATGTTATCCGTTGCTTTCCCCTGTCACTTTTTCCCTCTACCTGGTCTGTTATTATCAGGTTCTCCAAACCCTCCTTCCTCATTGCATGCCACGGGACTTCAGCCGTCTCTTTCTGATGCTCAGTATTAATTTCCTTTTTGTTTTCATCATTTCTAAGACCTCATCATTGCTCACATGCTCGATCCATGATATTCGCATCATCCTTCTGTAGAACCACATTTCAGTTGCTTCAAGTTTTTCCTTCATCTTTGATGATATTGTCCCGCATTCACTACCATATTGAAGAACTGACAACACATAGCAATCCAGTATTTTTTTCTTTGTTTCTAGTGAAATTGTCCTGTTTCTTAATACTTTACTCAACTTCTGGAATGCTTCCTTTGCCATGCCAATTCGACTTCGGATCTCTGTGTCGCACTTTCTGTCTTCTGTTATAATACTTCCCAGGCTCAATCCATTTTTGACATGTTTGCAAACGACTTCGGCTGTTGTTATTTGAAGGCAAATACCATTCAAATATTATACTCCACTTCATATATTTCTAGCCGAATTTTACAAATTGTTTGAAATCTGTAATTTGCTTACATTTTAAACAAATGTTTTTCCAAGAAGCTAAATATTGTTTATTATTATTGTAACGCAAGATTTATAGATGTTTACAGAAAATAATATCTCGAGGAAATCATGTAACTTTATATATAATATTTTAGCGTCTCTTTGTAAAAATGACTTTAATCAGAATATTGCACACGATTTTTTATCCAACAAAAAAAAGAAACAACAATTTAAGATTAAACAAGTTGATATATAAATGCCCTACACTTAAATGAAAACGAATAAAGCAAGAAGAGGAATATTTCATTAATTAAAGAGTCTATTTCTCTGGCCAAAAATGATAGAAAAGTCATGATTTTCCATAGAATTGGAACTGATTGCCAGTGTGTCGGGTTGCGTCTTCGGGTAACAAGATGTTTCCCTTATAGATATGCACTTTCAACAAATACCTATCCTCAGTTTACTCTGTATCTATCCGCGTCATTTGTCTGAGCATGAGATATGAAATTCCTTTACATCATTTCTTTCGCTGATTTATCAACATTTTTGGCGCATCCATGACGGTAGCCCTCTTGCAAGTCATAATATTAACCTTTGTTTCTTCATCTGACAACTCAAACAACAATTATTCGGGATGTTGTCGCAGACGTGCAAGAGAAGTTCCAGTCTTTTGAGACTCGTCCATCAATCTAACCCGCGGATGCATGGCAAAGTAGCGCAGTATTATTGCTAACAAATACGCAATAGTTTATTTTATAGTAATAAATAACAATAAGTAATAAATATAGAAATAAATATTTATTGTAATAAATAAATAATAATTAGCCTATATTTGTACTTTAGTTTCGGATATCACTTGTAAATTAGTCAAATGTACAATGGAACAGCATCAGACCAAAAGATGAGCATAGTTTCCATACTGGATACATTTATCTGGAAACAACCACAAAAAAGGAAAAATAATATCCTTTAAGGGAACTTGAATCTTTGGTAGATTGGCTTTTTTCTAAGAACGCAAGCAGCTGGCAACAGAAACAAATTCGATATCGACAAATTATTTTATCGTAAAATATAGAAACTGTGAAGAGTTATCAATAAAACCTATATATTGATATTCTTTCACCGATTATACAAAGGTATTAAGCATCGCTATTCAGAGTCGGTTTTGAAAATGGAAATAATACAAGAATAAAGATTGAGACTGAAATCTGAAAGATCAATCTCTTTGATATTTAGCATGATTCCTTACTGTTTCAAATGTTAATCTAAGTAGATATTTGCTCAGCTTAGCTTAATCTGGTACGGATCCAAAAGAAATGGAAGAAGATTACATTGCGCCGATTGCTTTTTAAACTCGTGATTTTACCTGAGATGAAGCGACAACCTCTGATACCACCAAAAGAAAATATTCAATCAGCTCAGTGACCAAACAGGTTCAAAATGTCAATCTTCGTATGCACAATCAGGGTGAGTGAGTATGCTTAAACTACGTATATCAAAGAATAAAAACTCACTAATCAAAAACCAACATGTAAAGAATTCCCTTTTTAGTTCGTGTAGTGAGTCCCGATAAAAATAATATAAAATTTAAAAATAATATACATAAACAAAACAAAGAAAGAGTTTAAAATAATAAACAGTATTTACGCTTTTCTTTATAACTCTCTCTCTCTCTCTCTCTCTCTCTCTCTCTCTCTCTCTCTCTCTCTCTCTCTCTCTCTCTGAAAGGAAACTTCTTTAAAGTATCACGTTATGCGTGAGCATCTGTCTTTTATTTTTTAACTTTTAAAACTCCATTTCCACTGTTAAATAATGTAAGATTGATGGTAGGAGAAAATTGTTTGATAGATAGTGTCTCTCTTATAGTGAGGTGTGTTATTTATTGTGCTTTAAATAGTATTTTTGTATTTTCAACCAAACTTTTTTTTATATTTTCAACCAAAATTTTTCAAGAACACAAAAAGCACAAAAATTACATTACAATCAAACATGAAGACATAATAACAACACCGGAAAAATTAAACCCTTGAAAACGGCCTGTGAAGTGGCTGAAAGTGCTTGGAAAGTCAAAAATTATGGAACATTTTTACACTAGTTATCTCCAGCAAAAAGGAAACATGTAAGAATACTGGAAAAATTAAATTAAAAATTAATAAAATCTTCCTTATCTTGTTGATCGTTTTTAACAACCAAAGAATGGAGAAATATTCTTGTTCGGAAGCAAGGGTTAGTAAAGGAAGGGGTGAGGAATATTGGTCACAATATGTTAAGCCGAGGAGTATCGTAGTAGTAATTTCTTTTGGTAGTGGTTTGATCAATGAGTAAGTGGTTGTAGGTAGAAGGGGAAAAGCTACGGATTCGCCAAATTCAAAATCTAATCTATGTAGCAGGTAAAACCTATTATGAATAAATGGAAGAAGGAGATAATTAGTGAAATTTAAATTTACTATGGTGATGACACATGCTAATAAATTCATTACGTTTATTCAGAAATACATTTTGATACTGACATTTTGAAATTCTATTTTTTTGTTAAACATAAAATATATCTATCACCTGGACTATTAGGAGTACGTGCTGTGCCTATCAGCTTCCAATTTATCTGTGGATTTGGCCTTCTTTCTTCAGTTCGCGGTATATTCAGGAGATGGCTGTCTGATACCTTAAATTAGGGTTAGTAAAGGAGTATATATATGTATATCACGCACACGAAGAGTGACAGACAATAATCGCAAGAGAGTTCATTCACTTTAATACTATTTATTAAACTTTTCTATCAGTCATGAAAGCACTTGCAGCGTGTTTGCCCTTTAACGATGCTTTATTTTTTTTTTTTTGCAATAATCATGTCGTCGAGTAGTGAAGAATATATATATATATATATATATATATATAGTCATCAGCAGACAGATCTGTTTCGCTGTATCACAGCTCATCAGTACGGTTATTGAAACCCAGGATTGAAACCCGACCGAAGTGGTGTCAGTCGGCGATTCTACCTCTGGGCCATGGGCGCACGGCTGAAGAGGGCAGACTTTTTAGCATATATATTATCACTATTCACGCCCAATAGCCAGTGTGCTCTAATACATCCTCTATTATATATATATATATATATATATATATATATATATATATATATATATTCCCTCCTGTTATGCTCAGGGGTGATAACCTGTGAGGAAACAACTAATAATCTTCTCAAATATTTTAGTTTCATTATTGATGGCAGGGGTACACTCGTAATAATATATACACAAAGGTAAATTAAAATTATCTACTACTTAACTACAGTAATATTCTGGAAAATCTTTCCAACGAATGGCATGCACTATTTATTTTTATTTTAAAAGTGATGATGGAAATCCGTTGAAAAACCTTTAAATAACCAATACTTTTGACTTGTTGCGAAAATTTCCAATGATCCCGTATTTTGTCTTTAGATTTTATGCAAATCTTGACGTGACATAGAATTTAGAAAACAAATGTACGATAAAATACGCATCGAACAATGAAGTGAAATCCTTGAAATGGCTTCGCTCATTTTTGCTGTCACCTTTTTTGACTTCGATAAAATTTGTTGTAGGACCGAAGAAGATCGAAATAAGAATATATCAGGAAAACGCATAACAAATCAATTTGTTTCTTTTTAATTTTATTTTATTTTTATTTCTTTTTTTTTTATTATTATTATTTTTCCTGTGCATTAGATTACAAAAAGAAATCGTAATAAAGAAAGCATTACAAAAAGGTGGGTTGAAAGAGAAAAAGAAAACACACAACGAAATTTGACTTCCAAAAGGAGTAACAAATAAATCATGGGCAATTAAAGTCATTGTTGCCCTAGGAGGGTAAAGAAAAAAAAACTTTCTATGCAGTTTTCTCAGGAGACTGAAGCGAAACTCGGTGTCAACAACTACCGAGCATGCGCGTGCATGCCGCGGTCCTTCCGGAAGTAGAATCTGTATTCAACTCACATCGGGCATGTTTGAGGTTTTCTACTGACGTAGTTAGCAGGGACGTTGACTAGCAACATGATCTGCCCAGCCTCTTTTTAAAAAGCAGAATATCAGCGGCAAACGCCGTTACGCACTCAGTCTTATTTACCTATTTACCCCACTTCTTCACGCACACATTTACATCTCTTGAGTCGACTTTCACAATCAGTGGACAACATTAACTTTAGTCTATGGCTATAAAATACATGCGGGGTTTAAAGTACACATTTTTTTGCTTTTTATCTATTTTTTCTCTTTTTTGTGCGGCCGCTTCCTTCTCATCTATTAAGATTTATTTCGAGTTTATTTTCTTTGAGCATATAAACAACCAATAGTATAAATAAAGAAAAGAAGAAGAGTGAGAGAAATTAGCAAAGTTAAAGCAACTATAACCTTAGAAATAAATAATAAACTGACACTGTAACAATTGTAAAACATTTCACTCTTTCAAATTCACCAGTCTGGTATTTATTTAATCTTTACAGTAAATTTTACTACATTTTACTTTTTTCAAATAAATCAGAAGTAAAAAGTTAGTAAAAGTTTTTTAAAAAGTAAAAATTAGGACTAAAAGACATGGTTAATTTCTACAGAGGTAGCGCCCTCAGTTGATGCATTTATGAAAATTAAAAAGAAGTCTATCGATCAGTATAAAAACCTCTATATATTTTATTTTATTTACTCCTTTATTATAAAATATATATTCTATAAAATTTATATAAAAAAAATTGAAAAGTTATATTAACATAATTCAAGACTAAATAAAGAATACAAGAAATTAGGCTTCTGTGTTACACTTTTTTTCATGGGAACTTTTAATATAATGTTTATTAAAAGAAGAAAGTTACTAACGCGTATTCTTTTAATAGAGCTACTATAATGAATCTAGACTTGAATAAAATTTGATGCCCAAAAGTTTGTATAAGCGAGGCCCAAATTGTTGTGGTGAAAATACCGCCAGAATAAGGTTTACAAATTTGTTAAAAATGAGGTTCTAATTAATTTTATAATAATAAAGTTTGCGGACAGTCGTGGTTTAAATAGATACATTTTTGTGATTTAAAAAAAGTTAGTTGAGAAAGTAAGTTACGCCTTCTGGTTTTCGATTTTTCATTCGAATTTGAAGCTGATTTGTAGCCATTTAAGAAGTCTGGTTTGTCTAAGACAGGTGTCGGCAACCTACGCGTGGCACGCCAAGCAATTTCTAATGGCACGATTTGTTGAACTAAGGAAGTCTTTCGAAGACAAAAATTTAGAAAAGTTTGCTGCTTTTTTCAACTGTTGGACATCCGTCACGAGATCTTTCATCTGTTTGAAGAAAATTGCTTTTGCTCTTCTTTCGGGTTTTGGTTCAGCTTATTCCTGTGAGTAAATTTTCTCTCACATGAAAGCAATGTTAAATCCACAACGAAGTTGCCTAACACCTGAACATTTAGAAAATTGCGTAAAACTCAAAGTAACGAAGTATCTTGTCGATATTGAGCAATTGGCTAAGACCATGCAAGGCCAATAAAAACTTTTAAATTTTTTTTTAAAAACATTATTTCTGTTAATGTGGTTTAGATATTATTGTATATATTACTATATAAATTATATCGTAGAACAGGCATATTGACCTTGACTTGTATAAAAATATATATGCTGTTGGCATACTAAATGAACCGTAAGTCGGCACACATTTAGCAAAATGCTGCCGACCCCTGGTCTAAGGATTATAAGGGTTTTTACATTCACAGGCAAATGATCGTGGGATGTTTCTGGCAACAGAACTAAAAAAAAAAAAACTATTTCGACGACGATAACGAAAGGGAAAACAGTAGAAAGAAAGAACCAGAAAGTAGATTCTTCAAATTTACAAAGATGATTTTATCTTTCTTTCTAGAATTATTTAAAGCGTAAATATGTTATAAATATTTAAGATATGAACCCTGATTTCAAACTCACGAAAGTTTGAAATTTATCACAATTTTGAATCTCAGCTTGTAAAACTGAACAATTGTCTAAAAAGTAAAAAAAATCAGAAACCCAGCGACGTCTGTGAGAAGTCTTCAC
The DNA here is from genome assembly GCA_037127315.1 of Ascarosepion bandense. Lineage (NCBI taxonomy): Eukaryota > Metazoa > Mollusca > Cephalopoda > Sepiida > Sepiidae > Ascarosepion > Ascarosepion bandense. Next base: position 492,232 of record JBBBDQ010028664.1, on the reverse strand, counting down.
AACTTTGAAAGTTGAATGAATGGAAGTAAGTAAATATTTTTGTTGATAATTATAATGATTGTTTTTATAAGCCCGACAGAATTTCAATTAGAATTTGTTATTTTGCACGTGTTTAGTGCAGAAAGGAAAATATTGTGAAAGATTGTTTTGTAAATTTTGTATTATTTTATTACTATTATTTTGCATGTCAATTAATAAATGTAAATTTCCTTCAAATTTCATACGGAAGTAAGTCTTGTGTTTGTTTTAATTTGCGCCATTTATAATAATCGAAGTCTAAATGTAAAAGTGTTCGATCGATATTTAATGAAGCAAATCACTTTCGTACAAACAGGTTCACTTGTAGCAATGTTGAAACTGAATAATTTACAAATCCACAATAAAAGAGGACCGACATATGTATGTATGTGTGTATAAGTATTTACCCCGTCTCCCCATTGAGAAGTAATGTGACATAAGGTAGGTTTTAATGTGGGGAAACCGAGGGCATAAACCCATGCAAGGGCCAAAATTTGCCCAGCCCACGCAACGGTCGGTTGCGCTTGCATCGGTAATCCGCTCTCTCTAGTGCAATGTTGGGTGTTACTGCCGCAGGCAACTGCTTCCCGAGTCCGGGCACCTATCAGTATTTTTCCCAGCTGAGCCGCACTCTGCCCGAAGACAGAGACGCAACTAAGATCTGATAATCCTACCCGGCATGCGTGTGTTTTTATTGATCCTCTTTTAGATATTATTGTTTACATATGTGTGTGTACATGCCTGCTTGTAAGTGTGTGTAAAGATTAGACTGCAGGCAAAACTAAAATCAAAAATAACATTGGAAAATTGTGAATGTATTAGAAAAGAGATTAGAAAAGAGATTACGATATATAAAAAGAGAATTTGCATATTTCAGAAGCCTTCCAATTTTTATCTTCTGCAAATAGTTAAATTGTTTCTTCCAGTCTGCATGGGAATGGATGCAAAACCTCCTCGCTTCCCCAAATTTATTAGCAAATTGTATGAACAAATTGTACAGAAGCATGTTGGGATTTCTTCCTAGCCAATAAGACAATCCACTTTTCGGTCTCATCCGCCAATTCGTATCTTGACAACAGCTCGTCTACATAAATCTACGCCAAGCGACTCGCTTTACCCTAAGAGCTAAGCAAAACGTTTTGATCTTGAATGATTCACCAACAACTGAAACTACATGGAAACTTCTCGAAGTCAACCTGCTTCTATTTCATTTTCTTCTTCAAAGTGGGAATAATCTTTCATTCACTAAAATATATAAACTTTCCTCGTATAGGACATTTCTACAAACATTTTTATGATCATTTTAAATAATAAAACTGTTTCCTATGAAAAGATACAACGAAAAATTAAATTTACACATCACACTTTACAGGTAAAAACCTTCTTGAAAAAGTGTAAATAAATTTCGGTTTTATCGCAATTATTCTAAATTTATTTGCTATATTAATTTTAGTTATGACTAATTGCCAACATTACTATGTAACTAAGTCTTTAATGCATTCGTTATATAAAAAATATCTTTTTTCACAAACCATTCTAATTATTTGTGAATTTCAAAATATCAACTTCGATTCAAATTTTTAATTTGATTCCTTTTAATAAATAAGCAGTTTAAAGTTTTAAAAAGTTTATACCTTTCTGTCACCGTTGTTAATAGTTATACCATGTTTTTCATCATTTCACTATAAAAGCCAACAATTTTCCACAAAATTCGTACATTGGGGGCAAAATCTCAGAAACAATATTGACTTGAGTTACAATTTTTTTTTAAAGTGATATTCCCTTGTGTGATATTCCATTGTGTGCCCAATATCAATACTTTAGGTTTAGTAACTTCTGGGTTATGAGAAACTGGCTGGCCAAAAAAGTAAAAGTAAGAATTTTATTTACTTGTTACTTCGTCTTCACCCTTGGGAAAGGTATTAATCCGTCTCTTTCCTCCAGTTATGGGTTAAATAATAGGACAGATTGGGTTCTATAGCCTTGGCTGGCAACCAGTCTACCGCAGAAAGCAATGGCAACCTACTGTGGGATAATCTTCTGCCCAGTCAGTCATGTTTCTTTCATGACATGATCGCCCAAAGTGTGTGTCACGTATGGCACTTAACTGACTGACTACGTCTGAGTGTTCCTTCTACAAGCAACCGTCACAACGTCTCGAGAGACAGTCATCCGCAGATGGTTACCCGGTAACAGGACACCGTGTCATCTCATCTTGTAGTAAGCCTGGATACGATATGGATCTTCCTTTCGATTACACACACACACCTACACACATTCAATGCACTCCTATAAATTATTCTTTCACCTTCTTTGCTTTAAAATAAAATTCAACTGCGTGACTTGAAACGAGAGACTTTATTTCAGAAAAACATTTCGTATAATAGAAACTTTTATTTTCATAACAATGTGCACATTGCATATTTTACTTTTATACTTTTGGTGTCGAATTACATTTTTCCTTGTAGCGTTTAACTTATGTAAAAGTTTTTCAGTGACCGCCATGTTTACATATCTTCTATATTCAATTTCTTTTTACATATGTCTGTCGCATCCGTTTGAGAATTTCATCAAAAGTTTTGTTGATAAATATATGTAACCATTTTTATATTGCATCGTTGTGCGACTTTTTATGAACCACATTGTTACAGAAATTTAATCTCGCTTCGCCCAATAAGTTTCAAACTTCAATGGCTTCTTCTATGCCGAGTTGCTTATCCCGCCGAAAGCTATTTTTGTGTCAGAAAATGTATTTTTCTGGGAAAAACGTAAGGATCTGGGGACGACTGGTCAAATGCTTTCATAGCTGCTTCACAAGTTTCAGTTATAATTCGTATTAACATTTTAACATTGCTGAAATTGACACAAACATTTGAAAAACTTGTACAGAAATAAATATGGATGTAATATCTTGCATAAAAACATTGATGAGTGAAATGCATGTTGGTTTAAAAAAAAGCAGTCTTTCAAAATCTTGAGTTTGCTTTGCTTCTTACTGATTCTAGATAATATATGCCTGTATGTTTTAGAAATGAAAACTAGGAGCAATGTTTAACAAAGGTACCTGAGAAAAAAAACGCAGTTTTTACAAGGGCCGTTTTTCACGTGCTATTTTCGCCGCTATAACTCTCTGCTGTATTTATAGATTTTTTTCTCAAAACTTGACGACAAAAATATTAAACAATATTCATTTTTTTAATGTCTGAAAAAGTATATTCAGTTATAACCCGAGGAAAGAAAAAGTATGGTTAAATAAGATAAGACGAAAACTATATTTTTTAAGCCAACGAGAAAGACTTTATCAAGGCAAAGAGATTAAATGAATTTTATTTTAAATAAAGTGTCTATAAACAAAAGATAGTTGGTTACTAGAAACGTCCGTTAATATTTTGATATTTGAAGACAGCATTCTCCCTCGAGAGAGGAAATAATTTACCGAGAAGGAATTTTTTATCCACTAAGATACCGGGTGGATTTGGAATAACATTTAATACTTAAGTACATAACCTTTGGCTCATGTACCATTCTGAATCTTCCAGAAACCGTGTTCCAAGAATGTTTCAGCCCTTTATTACAAATATTTTTTATTGCAACTGACGAGCTTTTTCCCCTCGTGCCCCTACTACATCAATTTGGCATCGAAGTCACACACTTTTATAGTTGAAATAGTTAAATGTAACATCCACTTCTACTCCAACAGTTTTTCTCGCACATCCCGCCTGTTGAATGCCCTTCATTTAACTGCTTACATTATTTCTCCATCAAACAACAAAAATAATTACCGGATCTATATTGGTATGTCCGCGGGACCTTTTAAGCAAAGATTTTACAACAACAGGTATTCATTTTCGAACCCAGGTCAAAAATACCAGACAGCCCTTTCACGAAGATTCTGGAAAATGAAGGAAGAAGGGCTGAACCCTGTAATTAGATAGAAACTAATAGGTTCAGTCCGTATTCCGAGGAATTTCCGTGATAGGTGATGTCTGTGTCTGCTAGAAATAATTCTAATATTAAAGTACACTTACCAGCACCTACTCCTGAAGTTTAGAAAGGAATTCATTAGTAAGTGCCGTCATAAAGCGAGTTTTGTGAACATTTAAATTTTAAATACTAATTTTTAGTTTTTAGGATATTAAATATAAATTTAATGGTTTTTGATAAATTAATTTAATTTTAAATAGTATTTTAACCCCTCTACCTTCCTCTCCCAGTCTCCTTTGATTGTCTACCTTTATAAAATATGAATTCTTTTATAATTTAACCCCTGATTTCCTCTGCTAGTATATATATATCTTTTTCACATCATAAATTTTTAATAAAAAATTTTTTAAATTAATTTTTAGAAAATTTTTTAATTATAATTTTCTTTAATCTTTAGTTTCATTTTTATTTAGTTTATCTATATCTATAGGTATCTTTAATTAGATTAACTTAATTAACTTTATTTAAATCTTATATCTACTTTTTCCCTTAAATATGCTTTCTCTAAAAAGTCTTTTTTCTAATACTTTAACCCATTTATAAAGTTAGTTTTGTTTGACATGTTTCGAGCGTCTTTAATATAAAGAAAAAATTTTCTTTTCTTTTCTTTATCTTTCTTACCTCCCGCCTCTATTCCCTTTCGATTTTGTTTAACCCAATTCTCAATTTAACACCACTTCTTATTCCTTTCCTTTAACCCCTTCCCTTTGTAAAGCTAGACGAAGCCAAATTTTCTATTTTTTCACTTACAACTCTATCTAAAAGTAAAATTTAAAAATAGACAATATTTGCTTCCGAATTTTTGTGACGTAAATTTTTCAAATCTAAACCGTCATTTTTTATTCCTTTTTTATTTAATTTTTCATTTCTCTTTTTTATGTTGATGAGATGTGAAATCTCTCTTAGGGATTTCATGTTGAAATGATCATTCAACAATTTTGAATATTGAAAAGTTATTTTATTTTATATATATATATATATATATATATATATATATATATATATATATATATATATATGATTCTCATTTATCCGCACTGCCCAGTCTGGACAAGTTTAATATCGTTTGTACGGCCTTGTGGGTGATTAAATATTTCTGATCCTACAGCTCTTTCTCCATAGACGAATCATTGCAGTCTCTCACTATGTTCAAGGGAGCTACATTCCTTAATCCCACCAGTCCAGACCTTTACTGCTAAAACCCACTATGCTACATACACATGATCTTCCATTCAGACAGCTTCTTACCGAGAACCACTAGTTTGTGAAAGAGACTCCCGTTAGGATGCTTCCCCCACAACTACAACATCTTCAAATCTTGGGTCAAATGTCATCTATCCTATATATATCTTCATAATCTGTCCTTCTTACATTGTGACACGATAACTAGACGTATATTAAGGTGCTTTGTAAAATATGTATTTTATTATAATAGATTAAAATAGAAAATGGTTAAAAATAGAAAATAGATTAAAAACATGTTTCGTTTAACAAAAGTGAAAAAGAAGAGGAAAAAAATAAATAAATAAACGCTTTTTCTTTTATGAGGAAAATTGTGGAAGAGAAAAGGGTATCAGATTACTGTTTTAAATCCTACCACTCTTCCGCTAAATATTTGACTCTTGACTCGGTGATTTAATGTGATAAAAGATAAAGTTCAGGAAATAGGTTTTTTTGAATGACCAGGTCAAAGGCTGTCTTTTAGTGTATCTTGACCACACATTAAGAATTTTCCGGCGGAAGCTTTATTAAGATAAAAAAATAAAAAATAAAAAAGTCCGCAAGATGTTTACACATCAAATGAAGGAAAATTTAAGTGCCCTGAAATTTCAGACTTGCAGTCGCCAATTGCTTATCAACCGGTGGTTTAAAGCATTTCCGGATTTCCGGATTCATTTTAAATAAATAGAAGTTAGTGAGTGAGTTTTTAAGTTAGTTCCGCCGGGCGTGTGCTTGAAGTAGGAACCTCCGTTCGTCTTGTTTCGGTCAGTTCGGATTTGTTGATCTCCATTAATTAGAGTTAGAGCTGTGTGTCACATTCGCCTGCCCCAACCGAAAAGGCTAACTCTAAACAAAATAAAGCATCGTTTCAACTCATCCAAGTTGTGGAAGTTTGTTCTTTATAGTTTAATCTTGTACCCCCAGCTTGAGGCTCCGACATTTTCAACAAACTCCCGGCAAACATCACAGCGTGGAGAACGGCAGCCAGAGAAATTGTTCGGACCATCCGTTGGGGTGTTACAACATTCTCCTTGTACGTCAGTGTAACCAGGAGTGGCTCTTAGACCACTTTATAGTAGGGGAACATTTATTAAGAAAAGCAATGTAAATCGATGTTGTGGGGTTCTCCCTTTTCCTAAAGATGGACTAGTCCAGAGTCTATTATACTACTGCTATAGAAGCGAGACGGGAGAATACCGCGTTTTCACAGAGAGTTAACCGGAGAATACGAGAGTCCAGAGAGAGGTTAGCAGTCAGGTTAGAGAGGTTAGAGGTTAGAAGTCAGTACACAGCAGCCATAGTAGCGCTGTGCTCCACTCATCGAGATTATTACGCCGTACCCGTCAGCTTTCGACGCGGACATACTCAATATACTACTGCTTCACCTCCGGAGACTTGTACTTATACTTTTTACTAACCCGTATTCCTGGACTACTAATCTTCATTCAAGTCTGTATCCTAACGTTAATACACTTATTTTCTATTTCAATTACTGGTCGTTGTTCATTTATTCGTGCGGACCGCATTCCCGGGATCCACAACAATTTGGCGACAAGACTCGAAAGAATTCACACAGAGAATAACAAAAAACACATATTGCCATACGAGTCGACACAACAATTCGAAAGGACACTGGCAGAAATTAAAAGAAAGATCTGATTGCATAACAACTTAGTAACGAAGATTCGCAAGGACGCAAGGAGCAAAAAGAAAGACTTCATCCCATAGAAATTGGCAAACCACGTTGTACAACAATTAAGCGACGACGACTCAGAGATTAATAAAGAACTAATCGTCACAACAATTAACGACGAACATAAAAGAACGTACGAAAAAACATTTTATAAGAGATAGAAAGAAAAATTCGTCACTCCCAACAAAAAGTATTTGAAAGTCATTTTTTTTCTTCTCGGTCAAGTCACCACAATTAATTGGCGACTAAATAAAAGAAATGAAATTATTACACAACGATCAAAACAGGAAAATCTTTTACAAGATTTAATACAAAAAACAGCAGTAAAAAGTGAAACCCCTCACTGAAACAAAGCAAAAAATGGAAAACTTTCAAAAAACAATACTTGAGATTATAAGAAGGGGAGGAGAGATAACTAAAATTGGAGGAAAATTTAATTAAAGCACAGAAAAAGTGAAGAGAGACAGTTGAAATTAGAGGAAAAACAGATGGAAAGACAAACGATAAGTGAAGAGAGACAAATACAACTCCAGAAATTACTATTAAAAGTGACAGTTAACTCACAAGAAAAGAATATTGAAAAAGAGGCGATTTTTCTCAAGACGCAGTTTAGAACACAATAGAAATATTTAATTACTCTCTAGAAGACGAGAAAAATTTCGGGGTCTATTTCAGACGTCAGGAAGACATTTTCAATATAGATTGCCAAAATTGGACGGAAGCGAAAAAATTACGTTTATTACTCAGGAAATTGGGAACAGAGGAATACACAAAATTTGTGGACTATATTTTATCGAAAAAAATCAAACTTTTTAACGTTTGACGAGGCAGTTACATGCCTTACGGATCTCTTCAGTCCAAGACTTCACCCTTCACAAAAGGTGGAAATGCCTCAACCTCGTAAAAAGTGAAAATGAGGACTATTCGACGTTCACCCCAATTGTTAACAAAAATTGGCAGAACTGACTCCGGACAATTTTAAGTGTCTCATTTTCGTACAGAGATTAGTCTCAGCCAAGGACAGCGACTTAAATGCAAAGGTAGGTAAAGATAGAGAAGGAGACACGAACAGCAACTTCGGACTAGGAGAGCGCAACGAAAGAGGAGAAAAATGGATCCAATGGTGCTCAGCCAATGACCAGGTCATTACTAACACCTGGTTCCAAGAACACCCACGACGTTTATGGACATGGAGAAGCCCAGGAGGAGACACGAAGAACCAAATAGATTATATAACTATAAACAAGAGATTCAGGAACGCAGTAGCCCAATGCAAAACGTACCCAGGTGCTGACTGCGGAAGTGACCACGTCCCAGTCATCTGCAAACTAAAAGTGAAACTCCGAAGACTGAAGAAACCCAGCATAACACCAAGACTGCAATACGACACACTAGAGGATGATCTCACCCTGCAGAAAGAATATAATAACAGCGTAAAAAAGAAATATGAAGAACAAATTGGAAAAGGATACTCAAAATGGGAGTCACTAAAAGAAGCAATGGTGACCTCAGCGAACAACATAGCTCCAAAGGAAATCAGACGCAGAAGAAAAAATGAGTGGATGACCCAAGAGATCCTCCACATGATGCAAAGGAGACAAAAAAATAACGCCAAGACACGGAGCAGAGTACAAAAAACTTCACAGGGAGATAAGGAACAAATGCAGACAAGCCAAAGAGGAATGGCTCAACAACAAATGTGCAGAAGTAGAGAGACTGAGCAGGAACAACAAAGCAGAAATGCATAAAGAGATAAGAGAACTGACAGGACAAAAAACCTGTTCCTCAACAGGATGCATAAAATCCAAGGAAGGGACAATCATAGTAGAGAAAGAGGAAATACTCCAGCGATGGGAAGAATACATAAAGGATCTCTTTGGCGACAAGAGAGAACAACCGAGAATACACAAGGAGATGGATGGACCGGAAATACTAAAATCCGAAGTGGAAGCTGCAATGGCCAAAATGAACAGAAATAAAGCACCTGGCCCAGATGGCATAGTGATAGAGCTGCTGACAGCCTTAGAAGAATATGGCATAGAAAAGATTACCGACATAATAAACGAAATTTATAGCAGCGGAATAATACCAGACGACCTATGCAAGTCGATATTTATAGCACTGCCGAAGAAACCAGGTGCAAACGAGTGTGAACTACACAGAACTATCAGCTTAATGAGTCACATTACAAAACTGATTGTCAGAATCCTGATGAATAGAGCGAGAAACAGAATCAGGCCAGAGATAGGGCAGGAACAGTGCGGGTTCGTCAAAGACACTGGAACAAGGAACGCCATATTCATGATTAGGATGCTCTCTGAAAGGGCATTACAAATGAAGAAAGACTTGTACCTATGCTTCATTGATTACGCGAAAGCATTCGACAAAATACGACACAAAGAATTGATGGAAATGATAGGAAACCTCGACATTTTCGGCAAAGATATAAGAATAATCAAGAATCTCTACTGGCAGCAAACGGCCTGTATACGGACAGGTAACGACCTCAGTAGATACACAAAGATAGAAAAAGGCGTAAGACAAGGCTGTGTCTTTTCACCGGATTTGTTCAACCTATACAGCGAGAATATTTTGAGGACCCTAGATGACACGCCAGGATTTATTATTGGAGGCCACAACCTGAACAACATAAGATACGCGGACGATACAGTACTGATTGCAGACACGGAAAAGAAACTGCAAGATCTCATACAGAAAGTAGCAGTGGAGAGTGACAAGAAGGGACTACAAATAAACTTTAAGAAAACGGAGTGCATGGTCATCAGCAAAAGATACAACCCAAAATGCCAAATACAGGTGGGGGATAACAGAATCAAACAAGTCCAAGAATTTAAGTACCTAGGAAGTGTTCTAACAGGAGATGGAAAGTGCGACACGGAGATCCGAAGGCGAATTGGCATGGCAAAGGACGCGTTCCAGAAGATGAGCAAAATACTAACACACAGGAAGATCTCAATAGAAACGAAGAAAAGAGTGCTAGACTGCTACGTGATGTCAGTTCTTCAGTACGGCTGTGAATGCTGGACAATATCATCGAAAATGAGGAAAAAACTGGAAGCGGCCGAAATGTGGTTCTACAGAAGGATGCTACGGATATCGTGGACTGAGCATACAAGCAACGACGAAGTGTTAGAAAGAATGGCAACAAAAAGGAAATTGATGCTGAGCATCAGGAAGAGACAACTGAAGTTCCTGGGACATGCAATGAGGAAGGAGAGCCTGGAGAACCTGATACTGACTGGTCAGATAGAAGGAAGGAGAGACAGAGGAAGGCAGCGGATAACATATCTGCAGAGTCTGATCAGGTGGATGACGGAACGGGGGTTGCCAGGAGCAACAGGAGCAAACATACTAAGAGCCACAAGGGATAGGGAGACGTGGAGATCCATGATCGCCTACGTCCTGAAGGGACAGGGCACATAGAAGAAGAAGAAGAAGAAGAAGAAGAAGAAGAAGAAGAAGAAGAAGGACAGCGAAATGCACAAAAGAATGCACACGAAGCTTCAAAACGAGCCTGGATTAACGCTACAAAAATTGTCAGAAGAATGTCAAAAATGCTTGAGCATAAAAAAAGACTCTAAAAATATCGAGAAATCGGGAGTAGCACACATAAGTAAGTTGAACAAAAATTTCCAATTTTCACTTTAAATTTAATAAGGAAAAAATTACAAGATTAATGACAGAGATCAAATAAAAATAAGCCCCCCCCCTTCATCTGCATGTTACAGATGTGGTGGATTCCACTGGAATAAAGACTGTCGATTTAAATACAAGTACTGTTTAGCTTGTGGAAAAATGGGGCATAAGGCATCTCAATGCAAGAATAAAAGACGCACTAGTATGGTAAGAAATACTAGAATGTACTACGAAGACAAACTAAACACAAGAAAATGCGTAGAATTCGAGAAGACGATAAAATTACTGTTAGATTCAGGATCGGATCTAACTATAATTAATTTACAAGCATGGAGGAAACTAAATAGACCGACCATGATGCATATACAGAAAATCGCCAAGTCTGTTACAGGGAAGTATATCAATTTTGAAGAAGTAATTCTAAGTGTAAAATTCCATGGAAAAACGAAAAAATTGAAAATATTTGTAATGAAAGACACAGAAAATTTACTGAGCACAAACTGGATGCAAAAATGTGACGTATGGGATTTACCCATGAGCTCATTTTGTAAGAATATTGAGTGCGAGCCGTCAGAAGCTACAAAATTAAAAGAAGAACTACACAATCAATTCCCCGAAGTATTCCCGAGCGGTTTGGGGCAATGTAATAAGTTTGCAGCTAAAATTGAACTAAAGCAAAATGTTCAGCCAGTATTCAAGAAAAAGCGAAACGTGCCTTTCGCAACCATAGAAAAACTTGACAAGGAGTTAAATAGATTGGTACATACTGGAATCCTTTCACAAATCGAATTCAATTAATGGACGGCACCAGTGGTCTACGTAAAGAAAAATCCGGAGAAACCCGTGTTTGCGCAGATTTCTCGACTGGACTAAACAATGCTATCAAAGATTATCACTACCCATTGTCAAGCTCGGAGGAAATATTTACCAAGCTTAACGGTGGTAAGGTATTTCCGAAGATTGATTTAAGCGAAGCTTATCTTCAGATTCCAGTAGAAGAAGAAAATACAAAGATTTTATGTATCAATACTCACAAAGAACTTTAAAATTTAACAGATTGCCATTTGGGATAAAAGTAGCACCGTCTATCTTTCAACAGACTATGGATACCAATTTCATGGGATAGAACTTTGCTACTGCTTACTTAGACGACATTTTAATCAAAAGCGATAATGTAGAAGAACACACAACGCACATTAGCGAAGTCTTTAAAAGAATTAAGGATTTTGGTTTTAAAGTGAAGGAGAAAAAATGCGATTTAAAAAAAAAATCAAGTATTTAGGCCATATAATCAATAAAAGTGGCTGAAAACCAGATCCAGATAGGGCATCTGCAAGAAAAGATATGCCTGAGCTTTTAAGGAGATCATAAAGAAATTAACATCTGATCTAGAACTGACGCATTTTGATCCCAAACTGGAAATCATCATTGCTAGTGACGCAATCTCACACGGTGTGAGAGCTTGTATATTACACAAGATGCAGGATGGCACACGGAAACCTATAGCTCACACATCTAGATCGTTGTTACCAGCGTTGGGCATAATATTCGCCATAACTCGCTTTCACAGATACATATATGGAAGAGAGTTTACCATAAACCTCTTCTCACTATATTCGGATCGAAAAAAGGACTACCAATTTACACAGCCAACAGACTTCTGAGATGGGGAACTATATTATTTGATTATAATTTCAAACTAGAGTTCCTATCGTCGAAGAAAATTGGTCATGCGGATGGCTTATCTGGATTGGCACCTGCGAAATGCGAACCTCTGGAAAACTCTGTAACAGCGGCTTTGAGAACCGAAGACGAAATTAGTAAAGTTCTAAGCAATACAGAAAGGGAATTACCAGTGACCTTGTTAGAAATCAGAAGAGAAGCTGAAATGGATGAATTCATACGAAGTACAAAGAGAAAAATAGAAGAAAAAGAAAGAAATCTAGCGGACAGTTTTTCAATTTGTATTACTTTATAATGAAAGAGTGGTCATACCCAAATCTTTACAAAGACTAATTCTGAAGAGCTTTCATCTAGGACACCCAGGGAAAAACCGTATGAAAGCGTTAATGAAAAGTTTCGTTTACTGGCCTAGTATGGATAACAACATTACTCAAATGGTAGAAAAATGTAGAGGCTGCGCTGCAGCAGCAAAGGCGCCACTAATTATACAAAAACTATGGCCTAAGGCGGACAGACCTTGGACTAGAGTCTACGCGGACTATGTAGGACCCATAGATGAATATTACTACTTTATAACGGTAGATAGCTTTAGCAAGTGGCCAGAAGTCTTCAGATACAAAGACCCTACGACGGAAAATACTATAAATTGTTTACACGAATTATTCTCAAGATTTGGCGTAGTGGATTGCCTTGTAACTGATAATGGTACTCAATTCACCTCGAGCAACTTTCAAGAATTCTGTGCGTCTTATCAAGTCAAGCATATTAAAATAGCACCATAGCATCCACGATCTAACGTTCAAGCCGAAAGTTTTGTGGACACTCTTAAGAGAGCCTTGAAACAAGAAGAGGACGTACCAACAGAAAGAGCTATGCAACAGTTCCTACAAGTCAACAGAATCACCCCGAACGGAAACACACCATCTGACCTTTCGCCAGCTGAAGTGATGTTTACCCGTAAAATACGGTCTATGTTTGACAAATTATTACCCAGCAAAAATAAAAACCGGCATACATCTATAGTGCCTAAAAGACCCTTCAAAGCAGGAGAACGGATCTATTTCAGAATGTTCAGGAACAATACTGCATACTGGGAACCAGGTACGATAATAAGCAGACTGGGGAACGTTCTGTACACGATCCAAGGCGAAAAATTCACTCACAGGAGACATATCAATCAGATACAAAAAAGACGAGTAGAGGAGCCACGCTCGTCCCCTTCGAAAGACTCGATGGAGTCGATTTTTGAAGCATTTTAAATTCAAAAGCCGCAAATAACTACGGAGATTAGAAGAACAAGCAGGAAAAGAAAATTCACAGAACCGCTGATAATAGACCATAAGCGAAAAACATATTGACTTCCCCCAAAAAAGAAGTTAGGGAAGGGGATATTGTGGGGTTTTCCCTTTTCATAAAGATGGATTCGTCCAGAGTCTACGTATACTACAGTTATAGAAGCGAGACGGGAGAATACCGCGTTTTCACAGAGAGTTAACCGGAGAATACGAGAGTCCAGAGAGAGATTAGCAGTCAGTAACTCCACATATCGAGAAGATTACTACGCAGTACCCGTCAGCTTCCGACGCAGACATATTTAATATACTACGGCTTCACCTCCAGATACTTGTACATATACTTTTTACTAACCCGCATTCCTGGACTATTAATCTTCATTCAAGTCTGTAATCTTACGTTAATACACTTATTTTCTATTTCAAATACTGATCGTTGTTAACTTATTTGTGCGGACCCCATTCCCGGGATACACAACAGTAATTGACAGGTATGTAAGAAGATAGGAGAGAATGATCGTAGTGGACATGAATGTAAGAAGGCAAAAGCGAAAGATTTTCAGTTTACGGCAAATTAGGAAGCCAGATGAGAAAGATCGTAGTTGATTACGAGAGTAAGAAGCCAGAAGGGTATGTTCTTAGTTGGCAGGATATTAAAAAGCCAGAAAAGAATGATTGTAGTTGACAGGTACGTACAACGCCAGGAAAAAAGATCGTAGTAGACAGGAATGTAACAATCCAGAAGAAAAAGATTTCATTTGATAGGAAAGTACGACACCCGAGGAGAAAGATCATAATTGACAGGAAATTAAGAAGCCAGGAGCGAAAGATTTCATTTAACCAAAATGTAAGAAGCCAGAAAAGAAAGATCGTAGTGGACAAGAATGTAAGAAGCCAAAAGAGAAATATCGTAGTTGTCAGAAAAGTAAGAAGCCAAAGGAAATAATTGCAGTTGACAGGAAAATAAAAAAAAACACAGAGAATAAAGGCAGTTGAAAGAAAAATAAGAATCCAGAAGAGAAAGATTGCACTTGTCGGGAAAGTTAAAAACCAGAAGAGAAAAATCTTAATTGTTTGTAAATAAAGATGTCTGAAGAGAATGTTCAGTGTTAACAGGAAAGTAAAAAGCCAGAAGAGAAGATCGTATTTGACAAGAAAGTAAGCATCCAGAAGTGAATGAACGCAGCTGACAAGAAAATAAGAAGCCAAAATATAAAAATTGTACTTTTTAGAAAAGAAAGTAAGTGACCAGGAGAAAGGAGTTAGAAGTGAAAGATTTCATGACACAACAAAGTACGCATCCAAAACAGAAATATCGTAGTTGACAGAAGTGTAAGAACCGGAAGTGAATGATAGTAGTTGCTAGGAAATTAAATAACCAGAATAGAAAGTCTTCAGCCGGATAAGAAAGATTGTACTTGAGAGAAATGTAACAAGCCAGAACAGAACAATTTTTGTTGACAGGAATTACGAAGCCAGAAAATAAAGATCGTGGCTGAGAGGAATATAAGAATCAGAAGAAAAAGATTTCAGTTGGCAGGGAAGCAAGAAGCCAAAAGAAAAAAAAATTCAGTTGACAGAGAAGTAAGAAGCCCGAAGAGAAACATTTCAGTTGGCAGGAAAGTAAGAATGCAGAAAAGAAAGGTCGCAGCTGACATGAATGTATGAATCCAGTAGAGAAAGATTTCGGTTTACAGAAGAATACGAAAACAGAAGAAAATGATCGTGGTTGAGAAGAAATGAAGAAGCCATAAGAGAACTATTTCACTTGACAGGAAAGTAACAAGCAAAAAGAGAAAAATCAAGGTTGACAGGAATGAAAGGAGCCAGAAGAAAAAAAATTTAGTTGACAGGAAAGTAAGAAGCCAGAAAAGAATGATTGTACTTGACAGAAAATTTAGAAGCGAAAGTAGAAAGATCGTAGTTGACAATAAATTCCAAAGCCAGAAGAGAAATATCGTAGTTGAAAAGAAAATACGAAGTCAGAAGAGAAAAATTGTTGTTGACAGCAATTTAAGAAGGAACATGTGAAGGATTTCATTTCACAACAAATTATGAAGCCAGAAGAGAAATATCGTAGTTGAAAGGAAATTACGAAGCCAGAAGAGAAACATTCGTAGTAGACAGAAAAGTAACAAGCCAGAAGAGAAATATTGTACTTTACATGAATATAAGAAGCTAGAATATATGGATTTCAGTTGACTGGAGTGTACGAGATCAGAAAAGAAAGATCGTCGTTGCCAAGACATTAAATAACCAGAAGAGAAAGATTTCAGTTGACAGGAAATTAAGAAACCAGAAGTGAACGAACGTTGTTAACATGAATGCAAGCAGAATATAAAGTCAAAGATATAAAGATTGTACTTGACAGGAAATTAAGAAACCAGAAGCCAGAAGAGAAAGATATCAGTTGATCGGAGTGTACAAAGTCAGAAGAAAAAAATCGTAGTTGACGTGAAAGTATGCACCCAGAAAAGAAAGATCATAGTTGGCAGGAAAGTACGAAGCCAGAAGAGAAAGATCGTAGTTGAAAGGAAAATACGAAGTCAGAAGAGAAAGATCGTAGTTGAAAGCAGAGTACGAAGCCAGAAGAGAAAGATCGTTCATATAAGGAGCCAGATGTAAAAGATTTCGTAATTGACAGAAGGGTAAGAAACCGAAAAGAACAATTTCAGTTGACAGCAAATTACGAAGCCAGAGGATAAAGATCGTAGTTGACAAGAATATAAGTATCCAGAAGAAAAAGATTTCAATAGAGAGGAATGTACGAATCTCGTTGAGAAATATGGTAGTTGACAGGGAAGTAAGAAGCTAGAAGTAAAAGATTTCAGTTGACAGGAAAATACGATGACAGAAGAGAAAAACGTAGTTGAATGGAAAATAAGAAGCCAAAAGAAAAATTCGTATTTGGCAGGAATGTAAGAAACCAGAAGAAAAAAGTTACAGTTGACAGGAAAGTACGAAGCCAAAAGAGAAAGATCATCGTTGACAGGAATGTAAGAAGCCAGAAAAATAAAAAATATCAATTGACAGAAAAATAAGAAGCCAGAAGAGAAATATCACAGTTGACAACGATGTAAAGAGCCCGAAGTCAAAGATTTTATTTCACAGCAAATTACGAACCCAGAAAAGAACGATTGTAGTTGTCAGGAAAGCCAGAGGTGAAAGATTTCAGTTGACAGGATTATACGAAGTTTTAAGAGAAAATCGTTGTTGACAGCAATGTAAGAAGTCGGAAGAGAAATATTTCATTTCACAGCAAATTATGAAGCCAGAAGAGCAAGATCGCATTTGAAAGGAAATTACGAAGCCAGAAGAGAAACATCGTAGGAGATATAAAAGTAACAAGCCAGAAGAGTTGACAGGAATGTAAGAAGCTAGAACAGAATGATTTCAGTTGACTGGAGTGTACGTACCTACAAGAGAAAGATCATAGTTGCCACATCGAAACCAGAAGAGAAAAACGTTGTTGACAGCAATGTAAGAAGCCAGAAGAGAAAGATTTTAGTTCAAAGGAACTAAGTAGCCAGAAGAGAATGATCGTAACGGACTGAAAATTAAGAAGCCAAAGAGAAAGATATCAGGTAACAGGAATGTACGAAGTCATAAGAAAAAATCGTACAGTATTTACATTATTTGAACTTTACGACGTTTCGGCCGTTGTACGCTCCGGCTTTCTTCAGGTGCTAGGGATTTTGAATCGAACCACTTATATTATAACCACTGGGGCATATGAAATCCATTCCTTGCGTACTGGTGCCTCTTTTTGGTAGTCATGAGTTAGCTCCCTCTAACCCTGTAAGCTACGTATTCACCACTGCTATAGCCTGGGATTTAACTCACAATTTTGGGGGTCAAGTAACAGGAACTAACCAACGTCTATGTCCACTGGGCCATGTGTCCTTAAGGACAACTGAATTTTGGGACTTATGAACCTGATATTCAATAACACTTTTTACTAAAGTTCATATTGCAATTTTCATATTGCACCTACGTTCATGCTCTGAGAAAAACACTGAGATATCAGGTCAGAACCGATAATGTATTTGTCTATATTTCTGAGATGTGATAGTATTTACACTATTTACATTATTCGGACTATTGTCCTCATCTTGGTTCCTATTTGTACAACAAACAAAGAAACAGGCCGCTACAAAAACATCGCAAGGCCGTAACAAGAGGGGAGATAGAAAATTAGGCCTAGCTAACCACGTATTTTTTTTAATCGTATCACCCCGAGCAAGGCAAGATCTATCTACTCCAATTGAAAAAAAAAGGTGAGAAGATTGGTATGGTAGTAAAAGTTCAGTCAAGAGATTTCTGCTAAAATCAAAAAAAGAATTAAAGAAAGCCAATTTAACATGAAAAGCTTAAAATTAGGCAGAAAAATATATACTTGACAACAACTCTTCAAAAGAACATCCAATCAGCTTACTTTAAGAATATTTCAAATAAAAGATTCTCAACTCAACACGAGGGCCTTTTGTTTCGACATTGAAGGAACGATGTTTCATCAGGTAGTTAACGCTATTTTAAAAATAGTATTTGCTAAGTGATTTATCTTAAATACTCAGATGCATTTCTATATTGAGCACTATTCCAAATCAATGCTTCCAACGCCGTTAATACTTTCTTCGTTCCTTATACATTTGGATATATAAAATTACTAAGTTTTAACTTAGTATAAGTCGAAATATGAAGGAAAAAAGGGGATCTCTGCCCCCCACAGGATGAAGTTGTAATAATAGATAGAAAACTCCTTTGGAAACTACGTAAACTTAAAGAATCAGCACATATGCTAGGCTACAAAAATCTCCAAAGCCCACCAATCATAGAGATGCATACAATATGGGAACCAGTAATACGAAGTGCCAGACAAAATCATTAGTATCAAAAATTGCAATATGAGTTCTGGTAACAAAATATTAGAGAAAAACCATTAACATCAAAAATTGCAATATGAACTCTGGTAAAACAAATATACTAGAGAAAACTATTAACATCAGTAGTTCGCATAATTTAAATCGTGTAGAACCGATAATATTACAAAATATTCTTTGGATTGTGTCTAGAATCTCGAGATATCACGCAGGAGTCCCAAACCAGACATTCAATATACGAATAAATGGTCAAAATATGTTGTAATTATTTTAAGCTATGTATATTATTATTTCACTTACTTCACTCGCACTTCCCGCTTGTGGAACTCGCTCCCATATTCTTGCTTTCCTGACGGCTACAACCTCCAGAAATTTAAATGCAATGTCAACACTCATCTACTAACCACTCGACCCTAGCCCTTCCCCCACCCCGTATATCCTTCCCTTTCTCCCCACCCTTGAAACTGTCAACACACCTGCATTCTCCTCTTTCTATTGCTCTTTTCTAATTGGCTTGTACTCCTCTTCCCTCTCTTCTAATTAATCTTCTTTCAGTTATGTAACCCCCCTGCTCATCAGTGGCATCTCCGCCTTGCTCGGGGTGAAATGATTAAAAAGAAAAAAGAAAAGATATTATTACTATGACATTATATTGTGTATTGTATATTATTATAACTTTATAACCCTCTATGTGTTATTACAATTACTTTTACACTTATCATTATTATTTTGACCCCTATATTATTATAATATATATATACATTTCATACTATTATTATTACTTTTACACACATACACAGACACAGACGCACAAACACACGCACACACACACACACACACACACACATATATATATATATATATATATAGAGAGAGAGAGAGAGAGAGAGAGAGGGTGAGAGAAGCATTGAGTATGTTTCAAGCTTAAACTCAATCGTCATGCTTCACGATTGCATTAAAGCATCAAACGCCGTTGAATGTCCACTTTTATATATACATAGCTCTATCCCTGTATTTGAGCACTTTAACCCTTAAACATACCATAAAACTTTATTTTAGGTTTGGAGAAAAAACTTTTAGCCAGGCGTAAAAATTTTAATGTTCTCTCGTTCGACCCTACTCACTTCCCAATCATTGACCAAATAACCACACATCAGATTATGTGTGTGTGTGTGTGTGTGTGTGTGTGTGTGTGTGTGTGTGTGTGTGTGTGTGTGTGTGTGTGAACCCTGCTAAAGCATTGTGAAAATAATCAATGGATTTTAGTGATATCACTAAAAAGAACCCAATTCTGTACTAAAAACGTCTCTCAGAAGAATTGACTCATATTTGAGTTTTTGTAGGCTCCATATTTGAATTTCTATATTCGTATATATGAACCACTCAGCGAATTTACAAACAACTACGTCTGCTACGAATTTTTGTAAGATCACTTCAGAAATGATCAACAATATTTCCTTCCTCAAAAAAGATATTGGAAAATATTTATTTTAGATTTCTGGAGCCTTTATTTTTCTTATAAATATTCTTATTTTAAGTTGGTAAATTATTTTTTTTAGTATTTCCGTAAACCTTTCAATAGAATTGTTCGTTGGTCGTTATGTTATACAAGGCGAAATTCTAAAACCTTAAGTAATTATTCACATTTTTTCGTATATTTATCCGAGTATGCTATATAGCAAAAAGGCTATATAGCAAAAAGGCTATATAGCAAAAAGGCTTAGCGATGTTGGGTTAAGAACACACGAAAAACATACGAACAGAGTTATTGTCAACAGAAGTAATATTAGCAATAGTATTAATTTCGCTATCATTCACTGACTGTTTATTGCTACTACTAGGAAATTGTACACATGCATAAAAATGCAGACTCTTTCTATTTTCTATCATACTAACGCAATTGGTTCGGTTGTATTGTAAAAAAGAGAAAAAGCATTTTTGTGTAAAGTTGTTTCGCAAAGAATCTTTGGAATTCACTTCTTTCAATTTGAAAGAAAACTAATACTCAATAATAAAAAAATATATTTAAATTAGTAGAGCTGTGATGGAAGATCGCTTATTTCTCTGTTTATCCACACATGTTGCTCTACATATATTCATATATATATATATATATATATATATATATATATATATATATATATATATATAAGGCGCGATGTGAACATTTTCGCCATTTCATATTTTTAATTTCGCGTATGTGTGTTGTTTGTTTTTGATTTTGTCGACTGCCCAGTACAGTAGGGTCAGTTGGGCACCGTCTGTGAAAAAAGAACACTATAACGCGACTCACACTGTCAGAAATTTGTGAACGGCATGCTGTACTGCTTGGCATCCCCGACGGAATCTTCAATGCGAACACATTTCAGTGTGTCTGGGTGTCAATCTGAGGACAGTGCAGAGGATTCAGAAAGAGTTGGATGATATATCTAATCAACATCATGGTGTTTGGAGTGATTACTAGAGATGGCGACGTTATTCTTCAATTCATTTTCCCACAGGGCGTCAGACTCAACACAAAGGCCTAAATCAAGTGCCTTGAGAAGGTAATTCTGCCCTGAGTCAAGGGTGTGGCTACTGGAAAACCCTATGCCTGACAACAGGACTCTGCACTATACCACACAAGCAGGAGAACTGTCATGACTGTCAGACAGTTTCTGCGACCATATCACCCCTTACATCTAGTCACGTAAATCCCCAGACTGCAAACTCTTGATTATTATGTGTGAGCCGCAGCTAAGCAAGAGACCAACAAAACTCCTTGTAATACCAAAGGTAAACTGAAAGCAAAGAGTATGGCAGCATTTATTAACTTAAACAAGGAGACAGTCCAGCAGAGTTCCAGG
This sequence comes from Ascarosepion bandense, assembly GCA_037127315.1. NCBI lineage: Eukaryota > Metazoa > Mollusca > Cephalopoda > Sepiida > Sepiidae > Ascarosepion > Ascarosepion bandense. The sequence continues at coordinate 470,958 of JBBBDQ010028664.1, read as the reverse complement.
AGAGCCGTAGTGATTTTTATTGAATAAATATTTATTGAATAAATTTTAAATGAATAACATTTTTATTGAATAAATTTTTTATTGAATAAATTTTTATTGAATAAATTCAATAGTGATTTTTATTGAATAAATTTATTCTTTTGTGTTTCAAGATATTTGTGTGTAATTTTGGTAACTATATCTGTGAAAATGATATGTCAGTATTATTTTCATTTTTGTGCAATTTAGACAACAATCCATGTATAGCTTCCTATATTTCTCAATCTTTGTTGGTTGGTCCTTTGTCAAAAATTGACTAAGTCTAATAAATTGATTGTTAAATAAATTATGAAACTTTCATTTATCTTGCCAATCTTGAATTATTTTCTCTGCGAAAAGGTACTGCGATTAATCTTTTTATTCAGTTTTTCGTGTGTTTCTTTAACTGATTTCTGAACATAAATTGTCTAAAAACTGTTCAAATGTTATATCTTCGTGAGCTTGCGGTTATCCTATTAGCCATCATCAATGTTTTTCTAAACACGGACCATCGTATGTTGTGGCCGTATTCATAGTTGATATTATTGAGTGTTGGCTTTCTTTTTCTTTTTTATTATTATTAATAATAATACCTGTATTTGTAGCCTTTTTTACATGTGGATGAGGCAATTATTCGCCTCATCCGTATTTGTACTTTCTATGAATATAAATAAAAAAGACATCCTTAATAATAGCCAATGGAATAGCTGAAGGTGCTCGGATATATCAAACATTTGGACAATTTTTACATACTTTATGCTCAGAAAATAAAAACACATACGAACACAAGAAACATTGAATAAAAACCTCAATCGCAGTACCTTGTCAGCTGCGTCTAATTAAACTTGTAAAAAAGAGGGATTGCTATCCAAATACACACACACACACACACACACACACACATACATATATATATATATATATATATATATATATATATATATATATATATATATTAACCACTTATTGGTCAGGATTAAATTAGACCAGTATGCAATAATAAAAAGTGCTCAATACATATATAATGTAGAGTATTTAAATGCTTTCATTTGTCAGTCGGTTACGCAACCTTGGTTTCAAGCTTTTGGTATCTTCAAGCGTTATATATACACATAAACATAACTCTTCAGCAATGAATTGAGTTCATTCGGTCACTGGCATGTGTATACACTGCTTATATAGAACAGCTAAAATTTCCCTTTTCTGATTTCATGAACCTATGGCTTAGGGGTTAGCGACTCCGACTGACACCAAATCGGTCGAATTTTGATCCCGGCCAGAAGCAAGTGGATGTTTAGCCACACTGATGAGCTGTGATACAGCAAAACAGGCTTGTATGTGGGTGACGAATATATAGAATGTTTTTATATATCAGGAACAATTTCAGGAGAAACTTTTCTTGTCATATATATATATATATATATATATATATATACTGAAAGAGAGATTGGCATGTGTGTGTATGTATGCGTGTTTTGCCTATGTATGTGTGTATATGTATTGTAAGTAGCAACATTTTCTTTTGTTACACATGACCACACAGACATATGTATATGCCAAAGAATTTACAAACTTTTTTCTATATATATACGAGTATTTATGTTAGTCTGTATGTGCATGCGTATATATCTATGGCTAAGTACGTGAAAAAGATGGTTAAGTTGTGATGTTTGATGGCCAAATTGGAAAAGAATGGAGCTATTGAGATGGTTGAAAAAAGGCAAGACTCACTGTGAATAAATAAGCAATGTGTCCATGCAAACCACCAGAAATGTTGAGTAATCTTGACGCTCGGAGCAAAAAATAACTTCCGTTAATCCTTCTTTTATTTTCGCGTTCTGTTCGAAGAAAAAATTGTCAAAAATAACGCTAAGATAAATCACTTTTTTGCCAAAAATTATACGCATCTCCCAAAGTGATATCTTAATAGTTTGATTCATTTCTTAACTTGTTCGGATAATAATTTTTAATTAGAATAAAGTAATTCATTAGCTAATATATGCACAAACTGAAGTTGATGTAAAGAAATTAAAAATCAAATATTCTTGGGGGCATTGAAATTCAAAGAGATTATTCAATCCGCGAGTTACGTTATACGTTATCCTAGTGTCCTATTGGCAATTCTACAGTAGAGACCACAACGCTGCATCAATAGAATGAACCAATGTTATATTGCTTTTCTTATGTTTCTTTTTACTCACGTTATTTTAGGTAGGGACAGGGTTGAAATAGTTTCTTGGGGGAAGCGAGAGGGAGTGGGAAAATAGTGGGGGATAGATGTCAACAATCTTCTCTGTATGCGTGATTTGTTTCCCTACTGAAACCAGTGCTATGCAAAGGAATCTGGAATATGAAGACTCGGGGGGGGGGGGGGCATCAGAGCTTTCAGATTCTTTAATGCTGTAATTGCACCGCCCGTTTTTTGTGCGTTTTTCAATTTAAAAATTACATTCCTCTTCCAAGAGATTGGTACAAACTCGGGGAAAATATTCTACGATATTATGTGAGGTTTCCACTTCTTATTTTAGACCAGAAGTTCTCAATACGGAAAGAATTCCTCCCGGGGTGAATTTCAGTGATCAGTGGGGTATCTTTTTATTTTTTCTTGTTTTTTTTTTTAATTTCAGAATTTGTAAACCGTCATGAGTGTTGAAAAAATACTCTATAAAAATAATCCATGTAAATGTATATGTACCAATATGGAAAAGAATGAAGATTTTCAATTACGACTGAGTATTGAATTCCATATTTTCGGCATTGTACCACATCTAAGCAACGCTTAGTAAATAGCTTTGGTTTGGTTTATTTTGTTTTACAGCATATCAACCTCAGTGGGTTATTTAATGCCGACAAGATTTTTAGGATAGGTTAACATGAATAGAATAGATATTCTTTGTAAGAAATCCATTTGTAGATCGGGTTTCATTAACTTATATTTGTAAAGCGGATTTTTGTCAAGAGTCAAATGCATTGATGGTAATAATTTTTTAAAATGTCCTGCTGGTAATTTTTTAAATTTATTTTTGGTCATTTTTAAATGCATTCCTAGTACATTTTTAAATATATTCTAACTAATTTTTAAAGTGCATTTCTAGCGATTTTTAAATATATTCTTAGCAACTGTTTGCTTTCCTCTGTCTCTCTTTCCCGTTATCTGACCTGTGAGTATTTAATTCTTCAAGCCTTCCTTCCTCATGACATGTCCCAAGAACTTCAGCTGTTTTCCTGATGTTAAGCATTAGGTTCCTTTTCGTTTTTATCCTCTCCAGAACCTCGTCGTTGCTCACATGTTCAGTCCACGGTATCCTCAGCATCCTTATGTAGAACCACATTTCGGTTACTTCAAGTCTCTTCTTCATTTTTGAGGAGTTTGTCCAGCATTCACTGTCATATTGAAAACTAAGCATCACATAATCCATTATATACTCTTCTTTGTTTCTTTGTTTTCTTTGTTTCTTTTGTTCCATTTTCGTATCTCTCAATACTCTGTTCACATACACATCTTCTTTATAAACTGTAGATTGAAAAGGAAATAGAATGGTTTTCTACTTTCTTTTCCGCAACTTTGAATTCAAAGTAATCATTCACATAGATTGGCTGCTATCCCCAATCAAAAATAAATAGTCCAATTCATCCAATTTAACCCATAGTTGAGGGGAGACTAGATAGATTCATGTTGTTTCCAAGGGCATTTGTGCGAAAGTTAATGCAACATATTAGGACGGAGCTTTTAATAAGCACGGTGATTCTACTTAACACACCGCTATCAGTCATGTTTTAAGTTCAGACATAAACATTGTCATAAGTCGTAGGAAAAACATAAGGGAATAATATTTTTTTAGTCTCGTATTTTTGGTAGTAAAATTGTAGGTTCATTCAAAACTGATGATAGAGTCAAGAGAAATACAGAGAATTATTGTAAATTCTTGGACAATAATTTTGAACTAGTTATGGTTACAATCAAAAAGGAATATATTCATGCAAGATAATCTTTATCCAAAATCTACAAAGCTGACTATTGACCATGTTGCCAAAAAACAAACGAATTCCCAAAGACACCAAATTGATGAAATATACACCCAGAATCTGCAGATAGCAATCTGATAGCAATCTTACGTACAGCCTTTAAAAAGATGCATAGAAAAATGGAAAACGATATTGAAACAAAGAAAATCGCAAATAAGCAATAAAACTGATAAGGTCATGTTGAATTTGAAACAGAAAATCACTGATTGAAATGACATTATGTAATGCCAAGGATCCCTTATTGACATAAAACGTAATACTATCTTCATGAATATGGAGTAGGCAATGGTTAGATAAACTGTTTCCTTAGAAGGAAATATTCGGCATTTATTGAACAGTGTGACTGTCGGTTGAAATTTATAAAATCTTTCTCTTAAAACATTTTTTCCAGGAGAATAGGAGAAATTGTATTAGTCAGATATATGTTGCTATGGCGTATACCTTTTGAACTAATCTATAACTAAGGATTTATGCTGTGCGTGTTTGCATTAAAAAAGACTCACAAAATATATTATCGGCTGAAACTCACACAATACATTGTTTATAGTAATATAGATATATTCTGAATTTTTTAACCAGCAAAGCTTGTTTAATACGAATTTTACTATGAAAATACTGAGTTGCATAACAAACGCTGACACTGTACATTTCTACTGTTTCTCTTGTCTAATAAACCATAACATGTCTCCTCCTAATCTATATATATAAATATATATATATATATATATATATATATATATATAAATATATATATATATATATATATAAATATATATAACATGTCTCCTCCTAATCTATATATATAAAAGGCAATCCGTGAGTCTGTGTGTGATTGTTCCCTATGCACGCCTACATTTTTTAAGCTACGCCATTCAAACTTTCTAGGTTCACATATCTACAGGGAAGCGAGGTTGACACATACATTTTGAGTTTTAAGTTCAGCAATTTTCCCTTTCGCACTTTTTGGCCAATGGGGCTGATTGTTTCCATTTGCTCCGTAAAACATTTAAGATCTAAGATGGTTGCTAGATTACATCACAGGAATCAAATCACATGTGTCAAACGCGACTAAAATATTTTTTATTAAAAAAAAAGATCTTTTATAATTAAATTTTTATTTCGACGTTTTATTTCCGTGAAACATATAAAATCTTAGATGGTTGCTGAATTACGTCACAGAAATCAAATCACATGTGTCAAACGCGACTAAAATATTTTTTTATTTAAATAAAAAAAGAACCTTTATATTTAATTTTTATTCCGACGTTTTAAAAGTTCATTTGGTCAACAAAAAAAGTGAATATTTTCCCCGTAATATTGAAACAAAAGAAATATATCGTATTTAATACAACGCAGCATCGTACACATTTTACCAATATCCTAAGATTACTTAACTGCACACAGACGTATCTAATAATTCTACCAAACCGACAACTCTTCTACGTCTCACATAATCTTTTTTAAGATCTTTACACACATGTACGTACGAATAAAAAAACATTTTATATACACATTATTATTCACATTTTCATATTCATTCTAGTTATTTACGCAGGCAATAAAATATTTTCAACGAGTGAAATGAAAGTAATCCTGAACGGCTATTCTTTCATTTCCTTCCGTACTAATGCAGAGGTCCCCCAGGGATGCATTCTTGACCCTTCTTTGTTTTTTATCTTTATTAATAACCTTCCCTATGGCATCAGCTCTCAACTTGGTATCTACGCTTATTACCCAACCAATTACTCCTACCTCAATAGTAAGACTGATCAGTTTGATAAGATCAAATTGGCAGCTGATATCCAAAATCAATTTCAGTCTGTTGTTAACCGGGGCAAAGGACGGCTTGTAAATTTTAACACCTCTAAAACTAAACTGCTCCCTATTACTCATCTGAGAGAACCCTCTCTACCTTTCATCAGCATGGCTGATGCTGACCTCCAGGGGAGTGACTCGTTGCACCTTCTTTGGCTAATGTTCTCGGTTGATATGAAGTGAAAAGAACTATATTGAATCCATTGCTAGGTCAGCTGCTAAGACAATTGGTCCACTGTGCCGTGCCAGACAATTTTCTCCCTAGAATCTATCTTACATATCTGTCAATATACCATCCATCCCTACTTGGAATATTGCAACCACATTTGCTCCGGCACTCCTGATGTTAGTTTAGAGTTTCTTGATGAAATCCAAAGGAGAATCAACAATATTGTTAGTTCTGACCTGGCGTCTCATCTTCACTCACTTTCCCACCACCGTAAGATTGCTTCCCTTTGCCTTTTCTATAAATACTTTCAAGGTAACTGTTTAGATGAGCTCTTTACTATGGTACATAGACATTTTGAATTTAAGTGCAGTGACTAGATTGGTGTCAAGTTCCCATCAATTTACAGTTGAGTTAGCTAGACGTAGCCATAAGTTCTATACTAACAGTTTCTTTTCTCACACTTCTCACTTGTGGAACTCTCTTCCGGTTTCATGCTTTCCAGTCGACTTTAATCTGCAAAGCTTTAAATGCAATATTAATCGCTAGTTATTGTTCTCCTGATTATTCTTCTTTTGTTCAGTCCCCTTAGCAATGTTTCTGTTTCTAACTATTTCACCATAGTGTCTCAGTGGCTTTACTTCCATGCATGGGATGAACTCGATTAAAACTGTTGAACATAATTAAGAACGCTTATGCCCAGAATCAGGAAGAGACAGCTGAAATAACTTGAAGACTTGATGAGGAAGGAATATTGAAAAACTTAAACCTGACAATGAGCATTGGGGGCAAGAGAGATAGCGAGCCACCAAGCTGACGAGACTGTGAGAACAGATGCCATAATGGCGAGCGAGAGCAAAAGTAAATAAACTGCTAATGGCCACAAGGGATAGAAAAAGATGTGGCACATAGAAGAAGTAGAAGAATCGAAGGATATTTTGTACTTGCACCAAATGAATATATAAATCGTTACGATAGAGTGCGGCAATATTTGCACTGGACAATGTGCAAACACTTTGGAAAAGATGTAAACAACCTCTGGCACAAACCAACACCGGTTGCAGAAATAGAAAATGATACAATTATATGGAATTACACCATCTTCCCAGATGGGAAAATTGAAGCAAATAAGCCGGACGTTATCAAAACCTGAAAAGAAAAAAACTTGCCTCCTAACTGATATGGTTGTCCAGTTGATTGTAACTTAGCAATCAAGGAATTTGAAAAACTATGAAAGTATAAAAATCTGGAAATCGAAAGAGAAAAAGGTAGAAATTGAAAACAAGTATTAGGTGCGTCTGGAATGATAACAAAGAACACAATACATTGAAAAAAATCCCTGGAAACCCCAGCTTAAGAGAGATACAAAACATTGACTTGATAAGTACGGCCCACACACTATGAAGAACTTTGTCTGTGTAATTCGAGTGATGTTATGATAGTTAGAAAAAAAATCATGAAATGTAGCCATAACGACACACATCTACTTACCTTAGGTCTTTCTGTCGACTTGATAGGCAGTTTGACCATAGCATAAATCGGAATAATAATAATAATAATAATAATAATAATAATAATAATAATAATAATAATAATAATAATTTTTTTTTTCAAACCGATACAAAGAGATTTTACAGGGAAATAGGTAAAAAAAGAATTGAAGTGACAGTCCCCTCCAGAATGGAAGAAGTCACACAGTTCTGGGAAAAGATATGGGCTTGCCCTAAAGAACATAGCAAGGAAGTAGATTGGATTGCACAAGAGATAGAACGAATGAAAAATAAACCAGAACAGACATGGGCTGGAATTACAGAAGAGGATGTTAAATTTGCACTAAAAAAAGCACACAATTGGAAATTTCCAGGTATAGATAAAATTCCTAACTTTTGACTATATTATTTAAATACAGCACATAAAAAACTAGCCAAAAAACTTCAAGAAATGGTTGACGATCCCAATAAAATTCCTGCATGGATGACCAAAGGAATTACATTTCTTCTACCCAAGAATGGTGACACAAACAACCCGAAAAACTACAGACCAATTACATGTCTTCCGACAACATATAAACTATTAACATCTATTTTAACAAAACAGACATATTTATTCTTAGAAAGAAATGACATGATACCGCTTGAACAAAAAGGGTGCAAACGTGGCTGTTATGGTTGTAAAGACCAATTGCTGATTAACAAAATGATCCTGGAAAACTGCTACAGTACAAAGAAAAATCTTAGTACAGCCTGGATAGACTATCGAAAGGCATTCGATAGTGCGCCACATGACTGGATTTTAAAGACTTTAAATATATACAAGATATCGCCCGTCATCATCAATTTCATCAAACAGTGCATGTCTATATGGAAAACAACCCTTTACCTCAATCATATAAATGGAACCTATAAGTCTGATGAAATAAACATCAAAAGAGGTATATTTCAAGGTGATTCTTTATCTCCCTTACTATTCTGCATATCATTAATAGCACTAACCAGTCAACTTAATAAGACAGAATGTGGTTATAAAATAGGCCAAAAGAAAATAAGCCATCAATTTTACATGGATGACTTAAAGTTATATGCTAAGAATGATAATGAGCTGGAAGGTCTTCTGCAAACTGTAAAATGCTTCAGCGTAGACATTGGAATGAAATTTAATTTGAATAAATGTGCTAAAGCTACAGTTTTACGTGGATCAATACAAGAAACATCCTCAATTAGCCTAGACCCTGCTGTAACAATAAAAGAATTGAAACCAGAAGAAGCTTATAAATACCTAGGTGTAAATGAGAGCGAAAACATTCACCATAAAAAAATGAAAGAAATAGTGCGTAAAGAGTACTATAGAAGGCTACGAATTATATTAAAAACTGAATTAAATTCACAGAACAGAGTTATGGCCATTAATAGCCTTGCAATCCCAGTTGTCCAATATAGTTTCAACATCTTAAACTGGACTCTAAACGACATCAGGCGAATGGATGCTAAAACAAGAAAGCTTCTTTCTAAGCATAAGATGCATCATCCAAAGGCTGATGTAGACCGTCTATACATACCCCGTAAAGAAGGTGGAAGAGGTCTTATTCAGCTGGAATTGTCATACAAGAAAACAACTATTGGCTTACTAACATACATAGAAACAACAAAGGATTGGATGATACAATTAGTAAGGCAACATGAAGAAAGAAAGAAAAAATATTCAATAATAAAAGAAGGCAGTAAATACAAACAAGATTTACAGTTAGTAGATTTTGTAGAAAAGCAAAACAGAAGCCAAGAACCAACTATTGCGGCAAAAAATATGAAAATGAAAGCCAAAGATAAAGCTCTTGAACAGATGAAACAGCGCTGGCAAGATAAACCTCTGCATGGCCAATATCCAGAACGTGCCAATAAATCCAATGTTGACAAAGTTAATACTCATCGATGGTTATGTGCATTTGGATTAAAGTCTGAGACTGAAGGTTTTATTCTTGCAGCGCAAGACCAAAATCTTTTTACTAGGGACTTTCAAGCAAATATTATACATAATAATGTGGATCCAAAATGCAGGTTTTGTGATAAACCTCAAGAAACAATAGATCATCTGATCTCAGGCTGTTCTGCACTTGCCCCAAATTAATATAAAAATCGCCGCGATAGAGTTGGGCAATATTTACATTGGACCATGTGCAAACACTATGGAAAATCTGTAAACAAACACTGGTATGAATATCACTCAGCACCGGTTACAGAAATAGAAGATGTCACCATTCTATGGGATTACACCATCTACACAGACAGAAAAATTGAAGCAAATAGGCCGGAAATATAAAGGCCTAGAAATTGAAATAGAAAAAATATGGAAAGTGAAAACAAGATTTGTGCCAGTGATAGTAGGTGCGCTTGGAATGATAAAAAAAAAGGAATAAAACAACACATTGAAAGAATCCCTGAAAACCCCAGCTTAAGAGATATGCAAAAAATTGTCTTGTTAAGTACAGCCCACATACTAAGGGGAATATTGTCTATGTAACGCTAGGGATGATAGGGGAGATAGAAAAAACATGAAATTGAGCCATAACGACACACCACGACCTGCCTTAGGTCTTCCCGCAGACTTGGTAGGTAGTGTGACCATATCAGAAATCGAAGTATGATAAAAAATGAAAATATAATAATAATAATTGTTTGTTTATTTATTCTAACTCGCCTATTTGAAGAAACTCCAATATGTCGCTTTACTTATCACATCTGATCACTAAGCAACAAATTGAACATAATTTCAACAATTGTGCAGAACTGTAATTCAAATTTTGTGTTAAAAGTCAGAATTAAAATCTTTAAAGTCAATTTTTGCATGTTAATCCTGGAGGGGAAAATATATTTCATTGTTATTCATTTCCTATTATGGAGCAGTCAGATATTCTAAAGACATAACTTCAGGATATTTACAGATAGCATTTCCGGGAAACTGTCATATATTTAACCATCTTGTTAACATTTTTGGATTTTTTTTTTTTTTTTTTGTAATAGGGAGAAAAAGCGATTTTAACGTCGATTCAGCTATCAAGGGAATTGAGAACTACACAAGCTAGAATCATGAAATGCTAACGGCAGCAGCCGAAAATTGAAAGATTACTCACAGAAGAACGACTACAGAACCAGGAAACTCCCTAACAAAAATTCAAAAATAAGAAGAAAGGCAATTCTACGATCATTTCAGGGATTAAATAGGAGACAAAAATGTATGAACATAGTTGCAAAAGAACATCTAAAAAGCGAAAGTGTATCCTTATTACTGGCAACCGATTATAATACCATAAGAAAGCAATGACGTAAAAGCGAATATAGACACCAGTATAATAACCAAATGCAGACACATAAGGAGAATCATGCCACTAATCCTAGCCTCTCATCTTGTCAATAAACCGGGAAGGAGTATGAACCGGGTGATAGGCGAACTTATCTACTCCTATTTGAAAAAAAAAGAAAAAAAGGAGAAAAATAAGTAAGAGTTAAAAATAAGTAAGAGAATATAACGTCAATGTTTAGATGGAGACGTTAGACGTGTAGAGTTAAACTAAGATCAAGTGCGATTCAAGAGCAAGTATTCGAGTGGATACAGTTAATTCTGTAACCGCCAATCCTTAATAAATTTTAGCTGTATATGTATGTACTGCTAGATACTCATATCCTAGGATGCCTGTCTACAAGGACTGCTAGCTAATCCCCATTGCAGACGCTTGCTCAGGCACACGTGTTCTTCAACACCCACAGAAACCACCTGTATTTATATACTTATATATATTTATATTTGTATTTTCAAATTCAATTTTTCAATTTTCTATCAGTAAATATAGTCTTCACGTATTAACTTAAAAATCTAACATGAACGATAAAGGAGGAATTCTTTTAAGAATTTTAAATTTTATAAATTATTATAACAGAAAATAATAAAAATGAAAAGAATTCTTGTAAAAATTCATTATTCATTGATTTTTTTTCTTTTCAGACTATGATATCTTTAATATATATTGTTTATAAAACCAATTAAAAGTTTATCTAAATAAAAAATGGCATAGTCTTATTGCATTTTTATTTTCATAATTCGGAGCAGATTTTCTTAAAAAGGGCTAATTTAGAGAAAAAAAAGTTGATTAGCATTCTCTGATGACGCCTGAATTTAATTAATATTAGGTATATGGGCGAACACTCGCGAATTTCTAGACATTTCAGGAAATTAATTGGTGTTGGGGTAGCATATGTAACATATATACCAAGATTTCGTAAAAATAATTATTTCAAAAATGATGTCAGTCTTGAAATTTTTATCACAATCTGACTATCATTTGATTTTTGTAAGAATTTCCAAATTAATAAGTTTTTCACCGGCAAAAAATGTGACTTGCGTCATATTACGTTTGCCGTCATAAACACTTGTAAAAATTGCGTCACTCCCGGACGTAAGAAAAACAAGATTTTTTACCAAATTTCGTACGAGTTAAAAAAGAATAAAAAAAATTTGAAAATAATTAAAAAATACTTTGATCTATCCTCTTAAGTTTTGCCGATAAAACTTTGTTTTTATTTAATTTGGGACTTTTTTTTTCATACTATGCTGTTTTTTTTTTTTTGGTTTTTTGGGGTTTTTTTTTTTTCAGCAAATTCGTGGAGGTACCTATAAGAACTGAGGCTCTAAGATAGAACCAAAACCATCAAGACAGTAGTACTGCTAAAAATAGCGAGAATACTCAGGGGAGTGATGGAGTATTAAGGAGAAATACTGTTTATCTGTATAGTAATAACTATCTGACCAGTGGCGTGAATATTTTTTAATCAAATTTACACTAGCAAGGCAATAAAGTCACAAAGACACAATGGATTACTTGGCGTGAAAGAATAAAAAAAGAGAAACATTATTAAAGATGGAGCGAGAACAATAGTAGAGTAATCACGAAGGCGATAGACAGTGCATTTAAACTTTTGAAGATCAAATTTGGCCGGAAAGCATAGAACCAGAAGAGAGTTCCCGAAGCGAGAAATGCGAAAAAGAAACTGCTAGCATAGAACTTACGGTTACATCAAATCAATTTAACTGTACCTTGCTGCGCTTAAATTCATAAAGTCTAGTTACCATAACAAAGAGTTCATTTGAAGAATTACCGTGAAAGTATTTATAGGAAAGACACAATAAAGCAACTTTACGGTGGTTGGAAAGTGACCGAAGCTGAGTGGTCAGCAATAATATTGCTGATTTTTCTTTGGAATTTATGAAGAATCTCTAAACAAATAGCAGAAGCACCAAACCAGATGTGGTAGCAATATTCGAAGTATGGTCAAATGGTAGACTGATATGTAAGGTAGATTCTGGCGATAAAAATTGTCTAGCACGACACATTGAGCCAACTTTTCCTAGTCGCTGACCTAGCAATGGTAAGAAGTAACTATTGCAAGTATTAGTTCAGAAAAGTAGAGACATGATTGAGTGGGAATTATGCAAAGGAGCACGTTTCACCCCTGCAAAAAAAATATGAACAAAGCAGAAGCTTTGTCAGAGATGCGCGCAAAAGTAGAATTTATTCTAGACCCTGCCAAGAAACGCTGGCAGTTAGGTAATGATATTGTCCCAACAGAAAGCAGAATAAAACTGAATGAAAATTAAATTGTGAAATAAAATATCTGAATATATGAGGAAAGAAGTGCAAAAATTGTGCAATGTGAACATGATAGTTTTATTCTAGAACATTGTAAGGTAATTAAACGATTGGCTAATCAGAGGGAAAATGAAATCTCTCCAAATGACAGCATAACATTAAACCAGGTAAAATACTGCGGCGTGAGCTGGAGTTTTGAATATATTTATTGCGATTTATTTAAGTTTTAGCGAAAGTCACAAGGTAATATTTGTATAGAAAGTCAATGAATACAATTTGCAGAATCAACCAATGAATATTTTGAAGCTATGAAATACTTGCTTTGATTTCTGTTGTATACACATCTCCTTCCGGGTTCAAACCAGAGATCTAAGGTCAGAAATGACTTTATTACATTTTCCACTGATCATTTTTTTTAAAAATACTAAGATCCCACAGATTTTACATTGATAAAACTCTTCCTAATGTGTGAGCTGTACTTGTGAGTACATCTTTTGTATTTCTTTAAAGCATGAACTACCAAGAATCCCTTTACTGAATCTGTCTGAACCTTTTCCAACCAATTTAAAGGCTCCAACTATAGTTGGAATTAATTATGTCCTCATGTCATACATTTTTTTTAGATTTCCACTTCAAGATCCTTGTATTTTTATAGGTTTTTGGAGATCTTCAAAGATACATTTTTAATCTGCAGGAACTGTCACCTCAATAAGAAGTAGTCTTTGATCGCGATGTCTGTGCAATTAGCTTTTATTGTTCTGTCTGTGTGTCTTGCGAAGTCTCATAAAATTGTTAGAGGCTTTATCACTTTAACAGGATCTAGGTGATGTTCATACCGGTTTCTTGCAGTTTGCTTCCCGTAAAAGTTGTATATTTTCCAATGCAAATATTGGCACAATCTATCATACTGTGTTTCATCTTCAGTTGCTGCTAAAACTATGCAACCTGATATAAGATGGTCAATTGTTTCTAAAAATTTATCACAGAATCTGCATTTGGAGCCAACACAATTGTTAAGTATGTGCGTTTGGTAATTTCTCGTTAGAAAGCATTGGTCTTGTGCAGCAAAAATAAAAACTTTGTTTCAGCTTTTAACCCTACACTGCGTAACCACTGACAGGTACGGGGTTTGTCTACATCAGTTTGTTTGATACGGACAGATTATTATTGTCATTTTTCATCATATTTCGATTTCTGCTTTGGTCTCACTACCAACCAAGTCTGCGGGGAGACCTAAGGCAGGTAGTGGCGTGTTGTTATGGCTCCATTTCATGTTTTTCTATCTTCCCTATCATCCCCAGCATTACATAGATAAAGTTTTCCTTAGTGTGTGGGCTGTACTTAATAAGACAATTTTTTGTATATCTCTTAAGCTGGGGTTTCCAGGGATTATTTCAATGTGTTGTTTTGTTCCATTTTTTATCATTCCAAGTGCACCTACTATCACTGGCACAACTCTTGTTTTCAATTTCCACATTTTTTCTATTTCAATTTCCAGGTCTTTATATTTTGACAGTTTTTCAAATTCCTTGATTGCTATGTTACAATCCGCTGGACAAGCCATATCAATTAATAGACAAGTTTTCTCCTTCTGGTTTTTATTATTATTATTATTATTATTATTATTATTATTATTATTATTATTATTATTATTATTTTCTCTTCTTCCGCACATTTTTTCTTGTTTACACCTGGAGTTCTTGCATTATGGGCGTTCTCGATCAAGTTTGTACAACTTCAAACAGATAGCACATCTTTCGCAGAATATTTGGAGTCAAGCAACGCAAACTTCTAAAACGATGAAATACTAGGCTTCATCATTATTATTATGCCATTTTCATCATAATTCTATTTCTGCTACGGTCACACTATCTACCAACTCTACGGAAAGACCTAAGGCAGGTCGTAGTCTGTTGTTATGGCTACATTTCATGTTTTTTCTATCTCCCATAACATCCCGAATGTTACACAGACAAAGTTCTCCTTAGTGTGTGGACTGTACTTAACACGGCAATTTTTTGTATTTATCTTAAGCTGGGGTTTCCAGGGATTCTTTCAATGTGTTGTTTTGCTCTATTTTTTATCATTCCAAGTGCACCTACTACCACTGGTACTATTCTTGTTTTCAGTTTCCACATTTTTTTATTTCAATTTCCGGGTCTTTATATTTTGATAGTGTTGTGGATTATGCACAAAATAATGAACAACAAAAACAGATATTAAGATAAAAAAAAGTAGGTTATATAGAACGTAATATACAAAATTGAACGCAGGTTAGTAAATTCAGGAATACTATTACTAAGAAATAAATATATACAAGTCTTGAAGTGAAGTCGTTTGAAATAGTATATCCGTGTATGCTATTCTAGCTGAGTGGAACTGTCTTCTGATTCGGTAGTCTCTGGGTAAGTTCGGTATCTCTCGCTAACTTACGTATTAGTTCCGGTACTCTCCGATAACTGTAACATGTCTCTACGAATACTCTCTACTGCCCAACTCTCTATGGCGGGATTATATGTATACTCAGTCGAGTTCATTATCATATACAAAGGGGAGATCCCGCAACACCCACCTCCGTAGCTTCATTTTGGAGGTAGTTAATATTTTTTCCGCTTAGGATCTATGATTAGTGGCTCCGTAAATTTTCGTTTTCTGCTAGTTCTTCTAAATTCTGTATTTATTTGAGGTCTCTGAATCTCAAAGGCTTCAAAAATTTCTTCCATTGCGTCATCATTTTCTAAGGGTGACGAGCTTGGCTACTCATTCCTTTTCTGTATTTGGTTTATGTGTCTTCTGTGGGTAAATTTTTCTCCCTGTATTGTTTACATAACATTTCCTAGTCTGTTTACTATTTTTCCCTGTTCCCAATACGCCATATTATTTTGAAACATTCTGAAGTAAACTCGTTCACCTGGTTTGGATGATCTTTTCGTGACTATGGGTGTATTCCGGGTTTTATTTTTGCATGGCAGCAATTTATCGAAAACAGACCATATCTTGCGCGCAATCATCACCTCAGCTGGTGAAAGTCCAGATGGTATGTTTCTTTTAGGTGTAATTCGGTATATTTGTAAAAAATTGTTGTAACGCTCTTTCCGTTGGTATATCCCCAGCTTTTTTTAATGATCTCTTTAGAGTATCCACAAATCTTTCGGCTAAGCCATTTGACCGTGGATGGTAAGGCGTTATTTTTATGCGTTTTACTTGGTACGTCTCGCAAAATTCTTGGAAATCACTTGAGGTAAATTGCGTACCATTGTCAGTTACTAATCAATCTACCACACCAAATCTAGCGAATAGTTCGTGTAAATAGTTTATGGTATTTTCTGTTGTTGGATTTTTATACCTGAAAACTTCAGGCCATTTACTAAAACTGTCTACCGTTATTAAGTAATAGTAACCGTCAATGGGACCTGCGTGGACCGCATGGACTTTCGACTAAGGTTTGTCCATCTTTGGCCATGGTTTCTGTATGATAGGCGGTGACTTTGCCGCCGCCGCGCAGCCCTTACATTTTCCCACCATCTGCGTAATATTATCATCCATGTTAGGCCAGTACACGTAACTTCTCATCAGTGACTTCACGCGTTTTTTTTCCTGGATGTCCTAAATGAAAGTCCTTCAAAATTCTTCTTTGTAATGGTTTTGGTATTACCACTCTTTCATTGTAGAGTAGGACATTATAGCAAATTGAAAAACTGTCTGCCAAGTTGCTGTCTTTATCTCCTATTTTTTTCTTCGTGGTATTTATGAATTCGTCTGTTTCTTCTTCTCTTCTTATTTCTAATAGTGTTACCGGTAAATCTCTCACCGTATTAATTAACACTTTACTGATTTCATCATCGGCTCTCAAAGCCGCTATTACCGAGTCTTCTAAAGGTTCACTTTTCATAGGTATCAGTCTCAATAAGCCATCGGCATATCCTATTTTTTCGATGATACGAATTCTAATTTGAAATTATAATTTAGTAATATCGTTCCCCACCTCAGGAGTCTATTTGCAGTGTAGACTGATAATCCTTTCTTTGATCCAAATATGGTACGGAGAGGTTTATGATCCGTTTGTAGCGTAAACTCTCTTCTATATATATATATATATATATATATATATATATATATATATATATATATATTAAAAAAGGATTAATTCAAAGATGTTGAATGGCCATTTCGATATGAAGATCCCCACGGGGGACGACACATCACCTCAGCAACAGAAAAAACCTTTCAGAAACTGGAGAAAAATTAGTCTACTTTTCCTTTTTAAATAGATTGCAAAGAAATTAAAAAATAAATAAATAATAAAATAAAATAAAATAAAATAAAATAAAAATAAAAATAAAGGGAAAGAAAAAGAAACAGAAAAAGAAAACGAAAAAGAAAAAGAAAAAGATAGAATAAAATCAAATAAATAAGAAAAGAAAAAAAATTGACATCGTCTGGGTTCGCAAAAAAAGGGAGAATGTAACTAAAAATTAACAGACATATATATATGAAAGTGAGTTATGGCAAATACTATGCCCAATGCTTCTTTTTCTATTTGTGATTAATTTCTTTCGGCCGGTAGCAGCGATCTTGATGCGTGGGCTACCGAGTTCTTGTGTCGTCCTGCACTTTATGTAGAATACAAGCTCCCACACCGCGTGAGCTTGCGTCGCTTGCAATAATAATTTCTAGTTTGGGGTTGAAAGGTGTCGATGCCAGTTTCATTACGATTTCCCTTAAGACCTTTTTACAATTCTCCGACCAGTTTCACTGGACGTCTTTCTTCAGTAGTTCGTTGAGGGGTGCCCTCAATTTGTGCATACTATCGATAAATTCTCCATAATAGTTTGCAAGACCGAGAAAACTTTGTAATTCCGCGACGTTTTTAAGCTCAAGCATGTTTTTAATTCTCGTTAATAATGTGGTCTAAATATTTTATTTCCTTTAAGAAAAGAAATCACATTTTTCTCTTTTACTTTGAACCCAAAGTCCTGTATTCTTTTGGAAACCTCCTTGATATGTGTCGCGTGGTTTTCCATACTATCACTTTTGACTAGAATATCATCTAGATAAGCAGTGGCGAAGTTTTGTCCCGTAGGCATGGTGTCCATTGTCTGCTGAGAAATCGCCGGAGCTAGCTTTATTCCGAATGGTAACCTGTTGTATTTATAGTGTCTTTTGTGTGTGTTTTTACAAAGTATATTTGTACTCTCTTCTGTAACTGGAATATTTAGATACGCCTCACTTAGGTCAATTTTCGAAAATACTTTCCCACTGTTAAGTTTGTTGAATATTTCTTCCGGCCTTGGTAATGATAATCTTTAATCCCGTTGTTTAAACCAGTGAAAAAAATTTGCACACACGGGTTTCTCCAGATTTTTTCTTCACATATACTGCCAGTGCTGCCCATTCGTTGAATTCTATATTTGAAATGATCCCAGTTTGTTCTAGTCTATCAAGCTCTTTATCTATTTTATCTATTGTAGCGAAAGGTAGGCTTCTTTTTTTTAAATACTGGTTGAGCATTCTGCTTTAGCTCGATTTTTGCTGCGAATTTGTTGCATCGTCCTAACCCAGCTGAGAATACCTCTGGAAATTGTTTGTATAATTCTTCCTTCAATTTCGTGGCTTTTGAAGGCTCACACTATTTTTTACAAAAAGAACTAAACAGTCCGTTCCTACCAGGTTGTCAGTGTTTTTCATAACGTATATTTTTAATTTTTTTGGTTTTTCCCTGAAATTTCACATTCACGAATATTTCACCTTCGAAATTGATCCGTTTTCCTGTTACAGATTTAGCAAGTCATCCATGCCGGAATTTTAGTGGGATCGTAAACCATTTCTTGAAGTTCTTGGGCTAGTTTTTTTGTGTGCTGTATTAAAATAATATAGTCAAAAGTTAGGAATTTTATCTATTCCTTGAGATTCACAGTTGTGTTCTTTTTCCAGTGCACATTCAACATCTTTCTCCGTGATTCCAGCCTACGTCTGTTGTGGTTTATTTTTCATTCGTTCTATCACTTGCACAATCCAACCTAGTTCTTAGGGCAAGCCCATATTATTATTATTATGTCATTTTTCATCATATTTCGATTTCTGCTTTGGTCTCACTACCAACCAAGTCTGCGGGGAGTCCTAAGGCAGGTAGTGGCGTGTTGTTATGGCTCCATTTCATGTTTTTCTATCTTCCCTATCATCCCCAGCATTACATAGATAAAGTTTTCCTTAGTGTGTGGGCTGTACTTAATAAGACAATTTTTTGTATATCTCTTAAGCAGGGGTTTCCAGGGATTCTTTCAATGTGTTGTTTTGTTCCATTTTTTATCATTCCAAGTGCACCTACTATCACTGGCACAACTCTTGTTTTCAATTTCCACATTTTTTCTATTTCAATTTCCAGGTCTTTATATTTTGACAGTTTTTCAAATTCCTTGATTGCTATGTTACAATCCGCTGGACAAGCCATATCAATTAATAGACAAGTTTTCTCCTTCTGGTTTTTAACAATAATGTCTGGCCTGTTTGCTTCAATTTTTCTGTCTGTGTAGATGGTGTAATCCCATAGAATGGTTACATCTTCTATTTCTGTAACCGGTGCTGGGTGATGTTCATACCAGTGTTTGTTTACAGCTTTTCCATAATGTTTGCACATTGCCCAATGTAAATATTGCCCAACTCTATCGTGGCGATTTTTATATTCGTTTGGGGCAAGCACAGAACAGCCTGAGATTAGGTGGTCTATTGTTTCTTGGTGTTTATCACAAAACCTGCATTTTGGATCCATATTATTATGCATAATATTTGCCTGAAAGTTTCTCGTGAAAAGATTTTGGTCTTCTGCTGCAAGTATAAATCCTTCAGTTTCAGACTTTAATCCAGATGCACGTAACCATCGATGAGTATTAACTTTGTCAACATTGGATTTATTGGCACGTACTGGATATTGGCCATGCAGAGGTTTGTCTTGCCAGCGCTGTTTCATCTTTTCAAGAGCTTTATCTTTGGCTTTCATTTTCATATTTTTTGCCGCAATAGTTGGTTCTTGGCTTCTGTTTTGCTTTTCTACAGAATCTACTAACTGCAAATATTGTTTGTATTTACTGCCTTCTTTTATTATTGAATATTTTTTCTTTCTTTCTTCATGTTGCCTTACTAATTGTATCATCCAATCCTTTGTTGTTTCTATGTATGTTAGTAAGCCAATAGTTGTTGTCTTGTATGACAATTCCAGCTGAATAAGACCCCTTCCACCTTCTTTACGGGGTATGTATAGACGGTCTACATCAGCCTTTGGATGATGCATCTTATGCTTAGAAAGAAGCTTTCTTGTTTTAGCATCCATTCGCCTGATGTCGTTTAGAGTCCAGTTTAAGATGTTGAAGCTATATTGGACAACTGGGATTGCAAGGCTATTAATGGCCATAACTCTGTTCTGTGAATTTAATTCAGTTTTTAATATCATTCGTAGCCTTCTATAGTACTCTTTACGCACTATTTCTTTCATTTTTTTATGGTGAATGTTTTCGCTCTCATTTACACCTAGGTATTTATAAGCTTCTTCTGGTTTCAATTCTTTTATTGTTACAGCAGGGTCTAGGCTAATTGAGGATGTTTCTTGTATTGATCCACGTAAAACTGTAGCTTTAGCACATTTATTCAAATTAAATTTCATTCCAATGTCTTCGCTGAAGCATTTTACAGTTTGCAGAAGACCTTCCAGCTCATTATCATTCTTAGCATATAACTTTAAGTCATCCATGTAAAATAGATGGCTTATTTTCTTTTGGCCTATTTTATAACCACATTCTGTCTTATTAAGTTGACTGGTTAGTGCTATTAATGATATGCAGAATAGTAAGGGAGATAAAGAATCACCTTGAAATATACCTCTTTTGATGTTTATTTCATCAGACTTATAGGTTCCATTTATATGATTGAGGTAAAGGGTTGTTTTCCATATAGACATGCACTGTTTGATGAAATTGATGATGACGGGCGATATCTTGTATATATTTAAAGTCTTTAAAATCCATTCATGTGGCACACTATCGAATGCCTTTCGGTAGTCTATCCAGGCAGTACTAAGATTTTTCTTTGTACTGTAGCAGTTTTCCAGGATCATTTTGATAATTAGCAATTGGTCTTTACAACCATAACAGCCACGTTTGCACCCTTTTTGTTCAAGCGGTATCATGTCATTTCTTTCTAAGAATAAATATGTCTGTTTTGTTAAAATAGATGTTAGTAGTTTATATGTTGTCGGAAGACATGTAATTGGTCTGTAGTTTTTCGGGTTGTTTGTGTCACCATTCTTGGGTAGAAGAAATGTAATTCCTTTGGTCATCCATGCAGGAATTTTATTGGGATCGTCAACCATTTCTTGAAGTTCTTTGGCTATTTTTTTATGTGCTGCATTTAAATAATATAGCCAAAAGTTAGGAATTTTATCTATACCTGGGAATTTCCAATTGTGTGCTTTTTTAGTGCAAATTTAACATCGTCTTCTGTAATTCCAGACCATGTCTGTTCGGGTTTATTTTTCATTCGTTCTCTCTCCTGCGTAATCCAATGTACTTCCTTGCTAAGTTCTTTAGGGCAAGTCCATATCTTTTCCCAGAACTGTGTGACTTCTTCCATTCTGGGGGGTACTGTCACTTCAATTCTTTTTTTACCTATTTCCCTGTAAAATCTCTTTGTATCAGTCTGAAAGGTCTTGTTTTGTCTGTAAAATCTTGCTCTTTTTTCTTTTTATTATTATTATTATTATTATTATGTCATTTTTCATCATATTTCGATTTCTGCATTGGTCTCACTACCAACCAAGTCTGCGGGGAGACCTAAGGCAGGTAGTGGCGTGTTGTTATGACTCCATTTCATGTTTTTCTATCCTCCCTATCATCCCCAGCATTACATAGATAACGTTTTCCTTAGTGTGTGGGCTGTACTTAATAATACAATTTTTTGTATATCTCTTAAGCTGGGGTTTCCAGGGATTATTTCAATGTGTTGTTTTGTTCCATTTTTTATCATTCCAAGTGCACCTACTATCACTGGCACAACTCTTGTTTTCAATTTCCACATTTTTTCTATTTCAATTTCCAGGTCTTTATATTTTGACAGTTTTTCAAATTCCTTGATTGCTATGTTACAATCCGCTGGACAAGCCATATCAATTAATAGACAAGTTTTCTCCTTCTGGTTTTTAACAATAATGTCTGGCCTGTTTGCTTCAATTTTTCTGTCTGTGTAGATGGTGTAATCCCATAGAATGGTTACATCTTCTATTTCTGTAACCGGTGCTGGATGATGTTCATACCAGTGTTTGTTTACAGCTTTTCCATAATGTTTGCACATTGCCCAATGTAAATATTGCCCAACTCTATCGTGGCGATTTTTATATTCGTTTGGGGCAAGCACAGAACAGCCTGAGATTAGGTGGTCTATTGTTTCTTGGTGTTTATCACAAAACCTGCATTTTGGATCCATATTATTATGCATAATATTTGCCTGAAAGTTTCTCGTGAAAAGACTTTGGTCTTGTGCTGCAAGTATAAATCCTTCAGTTTCAGACTTTAATCCAGATGCACGTAACCATCGATGAGTATTAACTTTGTCAACATTGGATTTATTGGCACGTACTGGATATTGGCCATGCAGAGGTTTGTCTTGCCAGCGCTGTTTCATCTTTTCAAGAGCTTTATCTTTGGCTTTCATTTTCATATTTTTTGCCGCAATAGTTGGTTCTTGGCTACTGTTTTGCTTTTCTACAGAATCTACTAACTGTAATTCTTGTTTGTATTTACTGCCTTCTTTTATTATTGAATATTTTTTCTTTCTTTCTTCATGTTGCCTTACTAATTGTATCATCCAATCCTTTGTTGTTTCTATGTATGTTAGTAAGCCAATAGTTGTTGTCTTGTATGACAATTCCAGCTGAATAAGACCCCTTCCACCTTATTTACGGGGTATGTATAGACGGTCTACATCAGCCTTTGGGTGATGCATCCTATGCTTAGAAAGAAGCTTTCTTGTTTTAGCATCCATTCGCCTGATGTCGTTTAGAGTCCAGTTTAAGATGTTGAAGCTATATTGAACAACTGGGATTGCAAGGCTATTAATGGCCATAACTCTATTCTGTGAATTTAATTCAGTTTTTAATATCATTCGCAGCCTTCTATAGTACTCTTTACGCACTATTTCTTTCATTTTTTTATGGTGAATGTTTTCGCTCTCATTTACACCTAGGTATTTATAAGCTTCTTCTGGTTTCAATTCTTTTATTGTTACAGCAGGGTCTAGGCTAATTGAGGATGTTTCTTGTATTGATCCACGTAAAACTGTAGCTTTAGCACATTTATTCAAATTAAATTTCATTCCAATGTCTTCGCTGAAGCATTTTACAGTTTGCAGAAGACCTTCCAGCTCATTATCATTCTTAGCATATAACTTTAAGTCATCCATGTAAAATAGATGGCTTATTTTCTTTTGGCCTATTTTATAACCACATTCTGTCTTATTAAGTTGACTGGTTAGTGCTATTAATGATATGCAGAATAGTAAGGGAGATAAAGAATCACCTTGAAATATACCTCTTTTGATGTTTATTTCATCAGACTTATAGGTTCCATTTATATGATTGAGGTAAAGGGTTGTTTTCCATATAGACATGCACTGTTTGATGAAATTGATGATGACGGGCGATATCTTGTATATATTTAAAGTCTTTAAAATCCATTCATGTGGCACACTATCGAATGCCTTTCGGTAGTCTATCCAGGCAGTACTAAGATTTTTCTTTGTCTTGTAGCAGTTTTCCAGGATCATTTTGTTAATTAGCAATTGGTCTTTACAGCCATAACAGCCACGTTTGCACCCTTTTTGTTCAAGCGGTATCATGTCATTTCTTTCTAAGAATAAATATGTTTGTTTTGTTAAAATAGATGTTAGTAGTTTATATGTTGTCGGAAGACATGTAATTGGTCTGTAGTTTTTCGGGTTGTTTGTGTCACCATTCTTGGGTAGAAGAAATGTAATTCCTTTTGTCATCCATGCAGGAATTTTAGTGGGATCGTCAACCATTTCTTGGAGTTCTTTGGCTATTTTTTTATGTGCTGCATTTAAATAATATAGCCAAAAGTTAGGAATTTTATCTATACCTGGAGTTTTCCAATTGTGTGCTTTTTTTAGTGCAAATTTAATATCATCTTCTGTAATTCCAGACCATGTCTGTTCGGGTTTATTCTTCATTCGTTCTATCTCCTGCGTAATCCAATGTACTTCCTTGCTAGGTTCTTTAGGGCAAGCCCATATCTTTTCCCAGAACTGTGTGACTTCTTCCATTCTGGGGGGTACTGTCACTTCAATTCTTTTTTTACCTATTTCCCTGTAAAATCTCTTTGTATCAGTCTGAAAGATCTTGTTTTGTCTGTAAAATTTTGCTCTTTTTTCATAGCGTCTTATTCTTTGAGCCTTCAGTTGGATTTTTTGCTTTATTTTTTCTTTATTTGATAAGACGTCATTTTCATTCCTGATGTTATATTTTTTTTCGGCTCTTCTTCTTTTCCTAGTTCTTACATTTATTCCTCTACTCAGTTCATCCAGTACTGACAGTTCACTTCTTAGTTGTTCGATTTCTTTTTCGATTTTTCTTTTCCAAGGTGGATCTTCACGTCTGCGTGACTGCCTTGTTTTTATTTTGATGTTTAATTTTTTTGTTGCTGCTGTTGCTGATGCATATATTACTTCGTTAAGATTTGTATTCGAGTCTTCATCCAGTATTGATTTCAGTGCTGCATTGTACAATTTAATAGTTCGGAGGTTTTGTTTTGTTGGTTGGAATTTTGGGAGCTGTTCACGTTCCTCCATTGTTATTATTATTATTATTATTATTATTATTATTATTATTATGTCATTTTTCATCATATTTCATTTCTGCTTTGGTCTCATTACCAACCAAGTCTGCGGGGAGACCTAAGGCAGGTCGTTGCGTGTTGTTATGGCTTCATTTCATTTTTTTTTTTCTATCTTCCCTATCATCCCTAGCGTTACATAGATAAAGTTTTCCTTAGTGTGTGGGCTGTACTTAATAAGACAATTTTTTGTATATCTCTTAAGCAGGGGTTTCCAGGGATTATTTCAATGTGTTATTTTGTTCTATTTTTTATCATTCCAAGCGCACCTACTATCACTGGCACAACTCTTGTTTTCAATTTCCACATTTTTTCTATTTCAATTTCCAGGTCTTTATATTTTGACAGTTTTTCAAATTCCTTGGTTGCTATATTACAATCCGCTAAGTCGTTCTTCCTACGAATATTTTATAACTTTTTACCCGATTCAAGACTTATGAACACATAAAGCATAATAACTATAACGAAAAGAAAAACACGTGGCTTAAAAGTGTGTACGTACATGCGTGCGCGCTCACTTTATTCCGGATTCAAATGATTTATGTCATTAATGGGAAGCAGAACAATTCTAATGGGACGCCATGTCATTATGCTGCAAATAAAAAGAAAGTTAATTTTATTTCATAGCAATAAAAAAAATAACAGTGTTTCATCATTTTGTACCATTTTATTTATTTTTAATTGTTAATTTATTTATCTGCTTAATCACTTTTAATAATTATAAGTATTTATACCTTTTAAAAAAGGTTTCGTCAAGTGACGATGATCTATGATCAAGGGGAAATAACTTTGAATTCCCTGAAAGCTGTAATTAGACGATTTCATTCTTTACTTATTGTTGAACAGTTTAAATTTGGTCGTAGCAGATCAATTAAACCGATTTCCTGACCAGTTTGCCCAGGAAAGTAATACATTACCTTCTACTTACATTCTTTTAATGGTATGTCCTCGAAGTTGTTAAGCTCCATTTTTTATTACGAAAACTTGTTTAAAAAAACTGCAAATTCGGAAAAAATAATGATGAAGAAAGAAAAAATAAATAGCGTTTTTTTGTATTTTCAAACGAATGATATTTGTTGCAACAGCTAAGTATTATTTTGCCAAAATACGAATTATGATTGATACAAATTTACTGACTACTAGATGGATAGGAAAATTGAGTTGGGACAGTCTCTCAATGAAAAAAGTCGAACTGTTTTCAAGATATTGTCTTTTACCTGGAATAACACATCAAGAGAAAATTCAACAGCTTTGAACAGAAAACATTTCCTGATAGATAGATAGATAGATAGATAGATAGATAGATAGATAGATAGATAGATAGATAGATAGATAGATTTGCAAGGGGGTGAGCTTAGGGTCTCGACTCCACAAACTTTTGTATGTGTGAAAACAGCAAAGACAATGAGGAAACGGAGGCGAAGATGTAAGTTTTAAATTTAATTTTATTGTGATAAAATCGACAATGGGAAAGTGGGAAATCGAAAAAGGCTGGGCCTCAGCAGCAGGATCAATTCAGGCTGGAACTTCGTCGTCGGTCGGCAGGAACATCGTCAGCGTCTGGTATGAAAGGCACAGGCTGGATATCGTCAGCGTCTGGCAGGATCAACACAGGCTGGGACATCATCGGCTGGCAGAAATGTCGCATATACATCTCAGGCTGGAAAGTCGTCGTTGGAAGCAGGGAAGAAGCAAGCGGGAACGTTGTCGCTGGTGGGCAGGAGGGTCATCAGCGTCTGGTATAAAAGGCACAGCATCTGGCATGATCGACACAGGCTGGAACGTCGTCGGCTGGCAGAAACGTTGCATGTACGGCTCGGGCTGGGAAGTCGTTTTGGTCAGAAGGAACAGCGCAAGCGGGGACGTTGAGGTCGAGTCTCAGATGCAACTGAACCGAGGAGGACAGGTTCGGTTGCGTCCCAGCACGTGTTCATACCCAGGCAGGTGGGCGAGCTATCTGGCGCACAATTTGCTTCCTTTGCATGATTTGCTTCCTTTGCAGGATTTCGGTTAAGCTCGCAGCGAGCTAGCACGTGTGAAATCCACAGTAATTGGACTTGAAAGGATCGACCGTGGGTAATTGAATCTCAAGCGGACTAGATCGTTCCACCTCTGAAGCAGAGTCAAATCTAAAGCGGAACTGGTGACTAAAACGTAATGCGCTCCAGGAATAAACCGCGAGTAGCGAATTCACAAACGAAGGGTGCGCCTAACTGGGGTGGTCGGATAGCGGAAAGTGAATAACTGATAAAAGATACTACACTTTGATCCTACTCCCCAGGCCCAAAGAAGCGTTATTTACCCATCCTCCCTCACTGAGTTCAAATGTGACACAAAGTCGATTTTTTACTGTGGCGACGCTCGGGTAACTGGTCAAAGATTACGCAGCCCCCGCGGTAATTGGGTCATAGCTAGTCTTAGCTTATCAAAGCTGGTCGGGATTTACACTACTCCCAGACTGGAGCGAGTTGTGACACAAGGTCAGTTTTTAACGTGGGGAACCTGAGCGCGTACCCTCAGGTAACTGGTTAAAGATTAACCAGTCCCCGCGTACGTAGTAAGTGGGTACAAAGCTAGTCTTAGCTGATCATAGCTAGTTTTTGCTCCCAAACCTACCCAGCTGCCACGAAGTGGTGAGTGATGCAGGCGGCTGGCGAGCAGAAAGAGAACAGATGCAACACTACCCGCCGAACCATGGATGGTTATTTACACATCCTCTCCCACTAAGGCGAGATGTGACACAAGGTTGGTTTTTTAAAGTGAGGAAAAGCGGAAGTGGTGAGAAGTGCGAGAAAGCAAACTATTAATTAGAATAGTAATTCAACAGTAAAAGGATGAGACCCATCTGCCACTCTAATAAAAATGGTTAATTTTAGGCAATCGAGGAACCAAGGATGGAAGCGCATTAACAACTGCCATAAGAATATTCATAAAAAAAAAAAACAAAGGGAAGCCGGATCACGGATTTGGGAAAATGACTGATGTCGAGATGCCAGGTTAGGACCGATTATCTTATAGACCCTTCTTTGGATTTAGTCAAGAAAATATGTAGAAGAGCACCAAACCATATATATAGTAGCAATATTCAATGCAAAATGAATTCTACCGGGGAAAAAGTATCTGGCACGACACAGTGAACCAATTTATTTAAGCAGTGTAAAGAGACAAACCCAGCAGTTGATTCAATATAAACATTTACAAACTATTCATTGCACCATAGCTTGTGGAGAAGGCCGGCATGCCAAACCTTAT
The DNA here is from genome assembly GCA_037127315.1 of Ascarosepion bandense. NCBI lineage: Eukaryota > Metazoa > Mollusca > Cephalopoda > Sepiida > Sepiidae > Ascarosepion > Ascarosepion bandense. The sequence continues at coordinate 442,652 of JBBBDQ010028664.1, read as the reverse complement.
CAAATGCTATGCTTTCGAGATATCTAAAGGCCTCACCGTTCTTTACGGACAAATTATTCCAACCATTCCATTCAGAACTTAGATAATCGAAGAAGATATCCTTTGTTAGAAATATATATATCTATATTAAAATTATCCCTATCTATATTCTTATGAATTAATATATTTTCTAACCATAAGCTAAAAGGTCTCGATTATGAAAGATTTAAAAATCACGAAACAAGACTGATATGATTTATCTCCCTTTGATTTGCTTACTTCGCTTAAATTCCTCTCTGGGTCATATTTTAGCATTTCTTAAAACATTGATTTATTTAATTATTTAATGACAAAAACAAGAAATAATTTCGTGAAAGTGGAGTCAAATAATTTAAGAATTTATATGATTTCAATATTTTATATTAGTTTTTAAATAATGGAGTTTTCGATACGGAAAAATATAAATTTGCATCAAAAGGAATTTTAACATGCTTTCTTTTCCAAGACTAACATTAAGAATGATCTAGCAATTGGTTGAAATTGAAAAAATTGTATAGATTACCTGCGCGGATAAAAAAAAAGTTAGTTACCATATGACTGCTGTTAATATATAGTAAATGTATTTTTCCTAACATCTTTTTTTTATTGCTACACCCCTTATAACAACTGTACAGATTAGCAGTGTTGTCATAAGTCTTACCTCTCTATTGAAAACATGTGCTTTATAAAAAGGGCATATGTACCACAAGACTACTTTTTATATGTTATCACCAATATGCTAAATAAAAACTTTCATTTGTGTTAGTTTTTTTGTACAAGCAACAGCATTTCTTTTCATTATGCTTTACCATCCATAATTTTAGAGTCTGTTACAGTTAAGGAAATCATGTCTCTTTTGATCCCTGACTGGCTAGGCAGAAAAGTTTCTTGTGATAGTTTGCCATTTCCTTCTGCAATAGACTGGTTGCCAACCAAGACTACAGAACCCAATCTGTCCTGCTATTCAACCTATAACTGGAGAGAGAAGAGATGGATTCTTACTTTTCCCAAAGGTATTTACATATAAGTGAGTGCAACAAGTTCAACTGGAATTCAAACTTAGATCTCCTATTTCTCATTCAGAGCCAATATCTAGTCGACCACAAAGCACATCCTAATTTTAAAGTACTGAAAGATAAAACTACACATTTTTTCTTTTTGTTCAAGACTAGGAACTAAATTTGTTGTTTTACAAAAATGTTGACCTTAATTCTTAGTTATTATCACAATAAGATAAACAAAGAAAGTATTACTTTCCAATGATCCTGAAAATTTTGATCTAGTAACAGTGTGTGTTATATATGCTATATAGCAGTTGAGTGTAAAAGATCTGTAACTGACTAACAAAAAAAACAAGTTATTATTCAACTTTTATTAATTGAACTAATGAAGCAAAAGTTATATGATAATGACTGACTCGAAAATGTTTTACTTCCATTTCTACCTTTACACCAGGAACAAAAAATGAGTTCATATTTTAATGTGGGTGATGAAATATTTCTTACCCTACAGCCCTTTCTCCATAGACGAATCATTGCAGTCTCTCACTATGTTCAAGGGAGCTACATTCCTTAATCCCACCAGTCCAGACCTTTACTGCTAAGACCCACTATGTTACGTACACATGATCGAATCAACCTCATTTCCCTTCATGTACCTTCAGTAAGATGGAAGTTCTATTCAGACAGCTTCTTCCCAAGAACTGCAAATTTGTGGAACTGACTCGCAAGAAGATTCTTCTTTAATAACCTGTTCAATTCCAATGTTAACCAGTATTTTCCTCACATATTCCCATAAACTGTGCAGCTTTCTTCCTCAAGTGGCTTTTGGGCTTTGGACCTGGTGAACATTATTATAAAAAATATTTAATCCTGGAAAAACTATAAATTTGGAAATTTGGATTGAGGCTAAATAAATATCTGTTCAAATCTTAGCTGTCCTGTTATTTCTACAACTATAGCCCAATATCTTTATTCTGTTTATGCTAATTGATTTCTGGTCATTCTATTTAAGTTAACAATTTTGCTTCTATGATTTTCTTCTGTTTCTCAAGTACAGATTTAGTTCAAGCCTTCCAAAATGTGTTTTCATTTCCATTTAATAGAAACAAGGCTTTTTTTCAGACAATGTTATCCTGTATGGGAAAAAACGTAACAGATGCTGGGAGGTAAGAAAATCTTGGCTTAATTTTTTTTTACATCAATTTTACAGGTGTAACAATGAAATCAAAAATGTATTTGCATGTTAATCTTTTTCAACTCCATCCTCACCATCAATAGGATTGTGCATACACACACACTCACGCCCACATTGGTATTCATTTTTCTACAAATATGTGTACAAAGCGAAAATGTCATTTGATGGTGAATTTTTAAGTAATATAAGGAATTGTCTCCCTTAGACAATTGTTGAACCAATTTTCTCCTCATACCACCACTTTCAGTTACTTGCTTCATGATTCACAGCCTTCGAAAAAGATTCTTATCACATCGATTTTTGCCTTTTTCCATTCAAATTTTACTGTCATTTCATTTATTTTTTTATCTGGTTTCAATGAATCTGTTAAATTTTCCTCATAAATTGCTGCTAAAAACGTTTAGAAAATGTGTGTGTGTGTGTGTGTGCGTGTGTGTGTGTGTGTGTGTGTGTGTGTGTGTGTGTGTGTGTGTGTAATGCCAATGTACAAACGTACAAGTTTATAAAAATATACAATATTTTAACAACTGTTCATTTTATAAAGGTATTCAGATTGTAATTAGGATTCAAAATGTTTGGATGTTTGGAAACATGCATAGATAATAATTCATCTTATATATTTTTAAAATGGATTTTTTAATCGGACTTTATTTCTTATTATCCTGAACGTTATTCTTAGTTCACGTGTTTCAGTTAATGTTCTTGGTTTTTTTTGTTTTGTTTTTTTCATTGCACATTCTCAGATTCTTAGTAATTATCTATGCAGATGAATGGATGCACTTTTAAATATCTGAGCAATCAGAACCTGGCAGCTGATCTCTCTTCTGATCTAGATCTCACAGCTTTCTCTAGACTGTCTGATATAATTCAACAATTTTGACATTTTATGAGTTTGTAGGCAGTGACATTTATATGCTTTGATGAAAGGAGATACATCTGAAAACTCCTTTATTAAAAATGAAAAAAAGCACAAAATATACATTTAAAAAACAAACAAACTTCTTTTCTCCTCTTCATGCAGTTGATTTTTCTGTTCTCTCAATAACTGAGGAATTACCTTGAAAAAAAATGTATTAATACCTGTTTAAAAATCTTAAGTTTTGTCAGTTATGTTAGGGAAGAGAGGTGATCATTCTGCCAGACACTTGTCATCCAGGTATTTGGAGGTGCGCCTATACACTGTTGTATATCATCTGCGTGTATGTTGTGGTGCAGTGGATATCAGCTCAGAATGAGAAATCAGAGAGCCAAGTTTGAATTCCAGTTGAATTCGCTGCATTCACTTATGCCCAAATACCCTTGGGAAAAATAAGAATCCATCTCTTTTCCCTCCATATATGGGTTAGATAACAGGACGGATTGGGTTTTGTAGACTTGGTGTGGGAAAATCTTCTACCCAGTCAGTCATGTCTCTTTTAAGACATGATCGCACCAAACAGGTATCACGTATGGCACTTAACTGACTGAATGTTTCATCATCACCAAGCTGACCTTAAATTTGTTCCAATCTTGATGAGCAGTTACACTCTCAGTAAGACTCCTTGCTTTGAATGACTATTGGGGTTAAAGTTCACTCCAAACCTTAAATGAAACATGCATATTTGTGCCATCACTAAAGGTGCTGAATAATATTTGGTTCATTGATTTGGTCCAGAAAATGCGAAACTTCTGCTGTCATACTCTATCTTTACAAGAGTCAGGGCAGACCAAGAATAGAGTATTACTATTATATAAGACTATCTGACAACTTCAATCTTTTCCACTGAATTCTCTGCTCCTGGCTTTCAAATGGACTCTAGTGTCTATATTATATATATAGTGCCTTGGTGTCTGTTTGTGAGCATCTCCCACTGACAAGGAAACTTTTTTATTTTTTATGATGTTTGCCCTGTACATAAGGTGTAGCACAGGAGATTGTTACAGAAACTGACCAGTTATGCAATCACTGAAAGTGTCCTCTCAGTTATCAAGTCTTTCTTATCGAGTAGGTTGATGAAGGTCATTGTTAATCATCAATCCTCTTAGGCACATAAGATCAATGCTGACATTTCCTAAGGCTCTCTACTTGGTTCTACCCTCTTTCTGTTTTATATTAATGATCTATCCAAGAACACAATTAGTCCTTAGTAAATATATATGCAAATGATACCACAGTGTATGGGTTCACCTCAGCTAATCTCTGCTCTGATCTAACTCTTATAGCTCAATTGGAAAAATACAGGCTGATATTCAATTCTAAAACTAAACTCATAATATTTCATCACCACTGAGCAGACATTAAACCTGCACCAGTCCTGGTAAGTGGTCATGACCTGAAAGATGCTCCTTGCCTTGAACACCTACCAGGGCTAAAGTTTACTTAGAACCTCAAATGAAATGTGTATATTCATGTCATCACAAAAGATGCTAAAAGAGTAGTTGGTTCTTCGTATTGCTCCAGAAAATATCATGCTCTGTCTTTGCAAAAGTCAAGTCAGACCAAGAATGGAGTAGTGTTCAAAAGCATTTACACGGCCTTGTGGGTGATGAATTACTTTATAACCTACAACTCCTATCCTATTGCTGAAACATTGCTTGTTTTTTACTACTCTATCACTTTTACTATGTCAGATGTTCAGACAAGTTACATTCCTTAGTCCCACCAACTCAGACCTTAAGAGGTTGGACCCACCATGCTATGTTCTCGATGGCACTTCATCCCCATTCCTTTTGTGTTTCTTTGGTAAGGAACAAGTTCCACTCATCTTCCCCAGAATTGTTACTTTGTGGAACAGACTCCTTAAAAGGCCACAACAGTCTAAGTCTCTTCAAATCCAAGGTCAACTGATATTGATAATCCATATAAAGCAATTTTCCCTTCCCACCTACCTTAAAACAATCTCACTCAGTAACCCCCTACATTGAGTGGCTGTTCGTTCTTGTATTAGCTGAATTAAAGTAAAAATAAAATAAAAAACAGGGATAGCTATTCAAACATGCATACCCACTAAAAATAATATTTCTAGTAATAAAAAATGGTGAAGTCTGAGGCGTGCCACTGAAATAGGATCATATGTGTATTAATCAATATATAATTTTTATCTTGTTTTTATGAATTTTTTAAATTTTCTTCAAAAGATGTACATTAAAAACGTTTAGAAAACTCTTTGTGTATGTGTGTGTGTGTGTGTGTGTGTGTGTGTGTGTGTGTGTGTGTGTGTGTGTGTGTGGAGAGAGAGAGAGAGAGAGAGAGAGAGAGAGAGATGACCTATAATATACATATTTTCAAAGTGTTACCTATATGTTTATGTTTTTCAGAGAAATGTTGTTTAATAGTACTCTGATCAGAAAGATGACATGTAAGTCTACGGGAGAGCGTGGTTGTAGTAAAACCAATATATGTACTAGATTTTTTATTAGTATCTGAGATGCAATCTCTGAATGGGCATGTAATAAAAACATAAACATGTAAGTAATATCAGACAGATTTTGGTCAACAATACGGTGATCCTTACTCATACACACAGTAAGAGGAACCTGCAGATATTGGAGGCCATGTACATCAAATCTAAACAACCAACACTCAATAAAATCAACTTTAAATCCGGAAATAACATATTACATTGCATTTGACTACAGGGTTTTATTGTCATTTCGCGCTATCACGCGGCGTGACGTCATAAAACCGCATCGCAAACTTAAGAACTGCGTTTATTATTTTTGGTAACTATTGATGTTACCAAGCGGAGTTTTATGTCAACACAAAATAAAATCGTCGGTGTTGGTGGATGTTATAATATTTCAGTTTAAACAACCTCTCTGAAGATGGCTCATGTGAGCCGAAAGCTTAGAAGAAAATCAATAAATAATTATCCAAATGTTGGAGAATTTTTGTCTTTATTTTCAACTGAAATTAAAGCAAAAATACGACGTTTAGAATGGCTCAGGATTAAACATAATAGACATTCATAGTCTCTTATATTTAACAGCATATGTTTAGAAAATTACTTGCTGCCTCGATACACAATATATATATATATATATATATATATATATATATATATATATATATATATTCTTAAAATACTTTAATCCAAACGGAAAAGTAGGAAACCTGATCCTAATTAATATCAAAATTTTAATATTAAAAAAATGATACAAGAGGAGAGCTCAATGTAATTAAAATTACAGAGCTAATATAAAATAAAATAAATTTTCAATATTGAAAACTGTTGAATGAACATTTCAACATGAAATCCCTAAGAGAGATTTCACATCTCCTCAGCAACCGTAATATTTTAAAATGGAAAAAATTGGAATAAAAGGGGGGAATAAAAAATAAAAAGAAAAAAGAAAAAGAAATAAAAAGTAAAATAAAAAAAAATGAGTTAAGATTTGAGAACTTTACGTCACAAAAAAATTTTCGGAAGTAAATCAAGTTTCATTTTAGATTTTAACTTTTAGATAGTGTTGTAAGTGAAGAAATGGAAAATTTGGTTTCGTCTAGCTTTACAAAGGTAAGGGGGTAAGGAGTGGTGTTAAATTGAAAATAGGGTTAAACAAAATAAAACAAAAAAGGGGAAGTGGGAGGTAAGAAAAATAAAGACAAAGAAAGAGAAGAAAAGAAAGGAAAAAAAGAAAAAATTCATATTAGAAACGCTCGATACGTGTCAAACAAAACTAACCTTATACATGGGTTAAAGGATTAGAAAAAAAAGACTTTTTAGAAAAAGTATATTATGGGGAAATGATATAAGAATTAAACAAAAAAGATTTTAATAAAGTTAATCTAATTAAAGATACCTCTAAGTATCGATAAACTAAATAAAATAAAATAAATTAAAAATAAGAATAAAGATTTTAATTTATAATTTTTTAAAATCTTTATTCTTATTTTTAATTTATTTTATTTTATTTAGTTTATCGATACTTAGAGGTATCTTTAATTAGATTAACTTTATTAAAATCTTTTTTGTTTAATTCTTATATCATTTCCCCATAATATACTTTTTCTAAAAAGTCTTTTTTTTCTAATCCTTTAACCCATGTATAAGGTTAGTTTTGTTTGACACGTATCGAGCGTTTCTAATATGAATTTTTTCTTTTTTTCCTTTCTTTTCTTCTCTTTCTTTGTCTTTATTTTTCTTACCTCCCACTTCCCCTTTTTGTTTTATTTTGTTTAACCCTATTTTCAATTTAACACCACTCCTTACCCCCTTACCTTTGTAAAGCTAGACGAAACCAAATTTTCCATTTCTTCACTTACAACACTATCTAAAAGTTAAAATCTAAAATGAAACTTGATTTACTTCCGAAAATTTTTTTGTGACGTAAAGTTCTCAAATCTTAACTCATTTTTTTTATTTTACTTTTTATTTCTTTTTCTTTTTTCTTTTTATTTTTTATTCCCCCCTTTTATTCTAATTTTTTCCATTTTAAAATATTACGGTTGCTGAGAAGATGTGAAATCTCTCTTAGGGATTTCATGTTGAAATGTTCATTCAACAGTTTTCAATATTGAAAATTTATTATATATATATATATATATATATATATATATATATATATATATAATAACAATAATGACAATAATAACAATAATAATAATAACAGTAATGGTAATACTAATAATTGTTATAATATATTTCAGTTTGTCTCGAAAAACCCACCGAGAACAAACTCGGAGGGGAAAAACGGGGAAGTAAAAAAAGAAACAAACCAAGTACTTGAACATACGTCAAAATACTCGTAGGAAAGAAAAAAACCCGAGACGAGAATCCTAATACTAAAGCGCTCAATACAATAGTAGAGCAACAAAGACAGAAGAAATCTAAATAAGAGCCAACTACCTAGGTTTCACCCTGACGAGCTGTAGGGTGAAACCTAGGTGGTTCTTTCTATATATATATATATATATATATATATATATATATATATATAGTTTGAAACAAGATACTGTGTGACTTGATGCATTTATTACTGAAGTGCTGACAGCTGTAAAATACAAACAGCAGACTGTGAAGAATAAAAACAATTTACTTTAATCACTGGATTGTGAGCACGTCAAGATTTTGCCAACATTATGACCTCAGTATGTGCGTTGTGGTGCAGTGGGTATCGGCTCGGAACGAGAAATCGGGGAGCCGAGTTCAAATTCCAGTTGAATTCATTGCATTCACTTACGCGCAAATACCCTTGGGAAAAGTATTAATCCGTCTCTTCCTTCCAGTTATGAGTTAAATAACAGGACAGATTGGGTTCTATTGCCTTGGCCGGCAACCAATCTACCGCAGAAAGCAATGGCAACCTACTGCGGGATAATCTTCTGCCCAGTCAGTCATGTCTCTTTCGAGACCTGATCGCCCAAGCGTTTACCACGTATGGCACTTAACTGACTGACTTTCTGCAGAACGACACTTTTTTTCCAAGGACCAGGTGAAAAGTCCCTGGGTTGGTGAAGATGTCTCAGCCTGTAAAGTCTTCAAAAGAAGAATAGTGGGTATTGTAGTAGTGTTATAACTCTGAGTAAATAATTATAACTCCCCCCCCACACACACACACATACATATATGTATTACATCGTTCTCCAGTAATTGATTGAACAGTCTTGGCTACTGATGTTTGTATACATTATGTATATAACACACTAAAATCTGCCTTCCTCCACCACTGCGTGCCAATAACTATGAGGTAGAATCTCCGACTGATGTCAAACCGGTCGGGTTTCAGTCCTGGATGAAAGCAATCGGATGTCTAACCACACTGATGAGCTGTGATACAGGACAGTCTGCAAATGAATATATATTACATATAAAAAATTCAAATTTTCAAAAACAACTCATGTCTATTTTAACGAGTATACTTCTAATGTAAGGTTGACCCTCTAAAGTAAAGTTGCCTCCTAATGTAACCCTCTAACTTGAGTGACCCGGAGAGGCACTCAATTTAGAGGGTTACATTAGGAGGCAGTTTGTACGAGAAGATAACAGATAACCCAAGACTTGAAACAGGTTAAAGATTGTATTGATCAAGGAAACATTCTCTTGGGAGTCGGTTCCACAGAGGAGACGTTCGCGGGAAGGAGTTGTTCAAATGAAAATTATTTCTACGAAAATACTCATGAAAATGAGAAACAGCGAGACGTAAAAACAACAATATTTATTTATCTGGTTGTTATGTGGCCTTGAAGAAACAAGTGACATTAATACTGAGTAAACTTGTGAATTTAGGGTCAAACGTAGATCAAGCTATGGTTCAAATAACATGACCGATTGTGTTCTATAACCTTGGTTGGCAACGAGACTACCGCAAAAAGTAATGGCAACATATTGCGAGAAAATGTTCTGCCCAATTAGTCCTGTCTCTTTCGAAACATGATCGCCCAAGCGTGTATCACGTGTATGGCACTTAACTGACTGATTGTATATACATGCAAGCAAATATATATAAAAACAATATACACGTGCACGCATATATGCCCGAATGTACACAAACGCACATATAAGAGCGTATTCTGAGAAATTCTCAGACCAACTAAGAAGGTATTCAAAAAATAACTTATATTTGTTTTGTCATTTGGTCAGATTCTAGAAATCATTTCGAAATTCCTTTATATAAATTGAGGGTTCTTTATAATCTTTTCAAAGCCAACTTACAAAGGATTATTATTTCTGAAAAAAAAATTTGATAAAGCACATATTTTCATTCAGATTGTAATTTAACAAAGGACATTTTTCACTTGTCATAGTGGTTTGATTATTTTCCAATCCTTTTACTGATTATAAATCAAATGTCAATATGCATATTACTTTATCCTCCTCTAGAAATAGTTTTCATATGATATCAATTACTTGTCTTAGCTACATGAACTTTGATAAAGGTCTTCACACTAATTGAGTAACAACTTGACTTATTTATTCAAACTGATCAACAACCATTCAAGCCATCAGGTTTATGCCAATTCCAAATGAATGTTTTGTATGACCACGAAGATCAAACTGATAGCATATATAATTTAATTTCATACCCTTGTATTATCAAGATTAAGATTATTTTAATTTTATTAAATCTTTCTGACAAAAATTTAATTTGATAAAAATTTGCAGTGAAAAAATTAATCTTATTTTAAAAATCTGTCTTAAACCCAATGGTGGACGACAGTTTCGGTGATTTGCTTTCACAGCATATCATCCTCTAATGGTGAAATCTAAATTATTTTGAACACAATTTTACGGCATCAACTAAATATATTTTGAACGTAATTGTATGCCTTCAACTACATATAAAATGTATTTCTGGTCATTTTACTACAAATAGGCATCTTAGTAATTCTACTATAAAACAGTAATTTTATATATACTGATATTTTTGGTTATAAAAATGCATTGCTAGTATTTTTACTATAAAAATGTATGCTTATACTTTCGTACTGTTTTGATTTTGTTTTATGGTTCACTATTTGACCATAGCTGGCATCTTAATAGCTGCTACCACCCCGGGTCAAGGTAGACCTGACAACGGCGGCAATTAAGAGGTGGGTCTACGCTTCTAAAGAAATTCAATCTTCCGATTAGAGACCTAATTGCCAGATGTAGTTTATTGTCATACCCAGAACAGTAGGTGAGCTCATTTACCATTCTAGGCATTTGAACAGAACTAATTTATATTTTGGGCCTCTCCAATACTTGCTCTCTGAAAATAATTTTTAATTCTTCACTTTTAAAATTTATTATTTTCGATTAAGCGAAACTATGAAAGTACATCATTTGATGATGATGTCATCAATCTTTAGTGTTTGGATGGAGTGAAGATATATAAACATTATAGTCTCAACAAGATAAATAATGTTAAAACTGTTGTGGGAATTACATTACCAACGAGTACGAAAGGGTCTTGTACGAGTGTGTCTTCTATAAATCACGCTAGCAGAAAAGTAAAGACAAAGGTAAAGGGATTGTTAAAGTAAAATGGAGAATTCATTTACACTTTGCCTCAGGCGAAATGTAAAAATGATTAGAAAGTCTTAAGATTCTATCATTTGAAGTTGGTATTGCTTTGTAGCTGTAGAAAAATATCATATGAAGAAGATATACATGTGCATGAGATTTATTGCATTGTAGTAGAAGTTTTCATCATGTAGTATCTTCAACTGCTGCTGTTAACAACATCTACCTTGCTCTGCTTACCTTTAGTCCTTTGTATTAGGCTTCTGTGGGTAGGTCCAGCCAAAACGAATAAGAAATAATTTGCAAAAAGGAACTTAAGCTAATTTGAGTATGCAAAAATTTAGTATTCAGTATTATTTACATTCTCTTTTCGAAGATGCTGAAAGACTATTAATTTACATTAGACTATTTATAAGAAAAGAACTGGATTACAGGAAGTTAAAAGTTAGATTTATTAAGCTCAGAAAACTGGAAAATGAGTATTGGACAGTTTTTGCCCAAATATGATAACAATACGCGATTCTCGACCTGAACATCTTGTAAAAGCAGAGGATAGCATGAGGAATCAGGTACTTGCTGGAACAGTAGAGGGAACCGACTGCATTTTACCTGCATTTTTAGCGATGGATCACATGTACGAGTTCCACTTGAATTCAGGTCTATGTCCCAATAATCTCTCAAATGACGGTGCCTCCCCGAGGAGACATTCATTCATCGTGATTGGTTGCAGTTTGGGGTCCAATCGGAAGTAATGGGAAGTAACTAGTTAAGTTTTCGAGGCATTAAATATAACCAGCCAATTTTTTTCCTAGATGGTGCTGGATCGGATGAGAGGTCAGCTGCCAACCTCTAATCATCAAAAGTTTTAGAGATGCACCTGTATATCGTCGTTTTATCGGTATAAATGTTCGCAAATGATCTGAATAATTCTTGAGTAGATAATTTATGTAAATCAGAAAAGGGGTTGGTCCGAGAAGTGATCCCTGGGGGACGCCTTTGTTGACTCCCAGAGCCTCGGAGGATTGGCCGTTAATAACTACCTTCACGGCTCTACCTGTAAGGGAAAATTTTATAATAGAGAAAACCTTTCCAGTGTTTCCATAGCTGGAAAACTTGTGTAGCAAACCTTTGCGTCACATTTTGTCAAAGACCTTCGAAATATTTAATGCTATGGCCCTCGAGGTGAGTTTGTTGTCAACAGCCTCACTAAGTCTGTGTGTAATGGTAGTTAGGACATCAGCAGTGGATTGGGCCGTTCGAAGCCCATACTGCTTGTCACACAGGAGGTTGTCAGCAATACAAATGCGTGTTTTTCTGCATTTGTTTTCAGTATTCACGTGATCGTGTTTAGCATGTTGCAGAATTCTGTACTACTCTTCGTTGAAGTCTTTTTCATATATACAACCACAAATTAATACGCTCAAATAATTTTTGTAGTGACTTTAGACCAAGACAGTAGCAAGAATGGCTGTAGTGGAAATACGTAATAGCAATTAATTGGAGCTTTTAAAACACTTTCAAAAAGAACATCTTTCTTCTCTTTTCTGTCACTTATGCGCTGGGTCATTACCTAACAAGAAGCGCTCTTTCCATAATATTAGTCGGTAGTTCTTTCTTTGTTCAGAAATATACACGTTTGGACATTTTCGTTTTCATTCTGTGTCATTTTGGTGGTATATACCTCCTCAGTAGATACACATACTCTTCAGTCCAATTTAAGATAATTAAAGAAGAAAACACTGGTTGAACTTGATTTTATAGACACCATTCATTTCGTAGAATTTGTCTCTGGATTTTAAAACGTAATTTTTTACAACCAAAAATCTTTAGCTGGTATTTTTTCTTTCTTACAGCTTCAAACCTGTACACAGAAGATACGCTGTTTCTACAGGAGGATGCTGAGGATACCATGGACCGAACATGTGCGTGACACATAAGTTTTAAAGAAATAGAAACAAAAAGAAAACTTATACATAATGCTGTAATCTAAAAGATTACTGAATGAGTAATAACCAAAACGGAGGTTGGAAATAAATAGCAATATTTATAACATTATCAAATACAAGACTCACAAGCTGCATGAATTTGATAACCACTGCTAATAGATAACTGCTAGACAGTAAGAAAATATCACTCTCTCAATAGAGTCCAGCGTATTATATAAGGATTGAGACATACCAATTACGTTCCATAGGTATGTACCTAACACTTAACATCAAGAAGAGACAGTTGAGGCATCTAGAGCACATAATGGAAACAGGAAAGAGGGTTTAAAAAACCTGATACTCACAGGACAGCAAGAGGGATATGGAAAAGCAATTCATAACATACTTAGTGAGCTTGAGTAAACAGCGGAATGAGGTTTAGGAGAATAGCAAAAAGACATAGTTTATTAAGCGCTACAAAGAATGGGCAGTTGTGGAGAATCATGTTCACCTACGTCCTGAGAAGACACGGTACATAAAGAAGAGGCAGAATGAATTTAAACTGCTCGTTTTCATCAGGTCATTGTAACCTGATACAAGCTACCTACTACGAACTATTTTGGTAGATTTATTCCGATAGAAAAATAAACCTTCTTACAACCGAGTTAACAGGCCTGAACTTGTTTGTCTTGAAACCGCCTTGATAATTAGGATGCGCCATCAACCATTATGTCTGACTGCAGTTCCCAGTTCGGCTAAATTCCATCCACTTTGATAGCAGACACAGGAAAGAAACTACAGGAACTCCTGCAAAAGAGATTAAAAGAATGCGGGAAGAAGGGATTAAACATCAATCGTAAAAAGATAGAATGCTTGGTTGTCAACAATAAGAAAAACCCAACATACGAATTACAAAATTCAACAAGTACAAACATTTACATATCTAGGAGCTGTTTTAATAGAGGTGCTGTATCGTCGAGCTGAATGATACACAGAGAAAAATGAGTGCTTAATATATTTATTCAGCACAGTATCCGGTGTTAATAGATATATTAAAAAATACAGAACCATATGTTACAAACGGTTAACAAGACAAAACTTACAAGCAAAACAGGGGAGGGTCTAAATGGTGAATAGCCGACGAAGCAAATCAGTCCGAATTGCTTGGCGCAACTTATTAAAAATGACCCTTCAAGTATATACTCGAGACTCTTTCAAGCTATGAGCCAGTCCATCGGTTAGAGTGCTGAAAGGATGCTACTTACTTTATAACAGAAGGACAGCAAGTGGGATAGCGAAAGATGCCTTTCAAAAGCTAAACAAAGTATTTAGAAACAAGGAAATCTCGTTAAAAGAAAAGTACTTAACAGGTATGTAATATCGATCCTCTGATATGGCAGATAATGCTGGCCAATCTCGTCACAGATGAAGAAGAGACTTGTGGCAGCCGAAATATGGTTTCACAGGAGGATGCTGAAAATACCATGGATTGAACATGTGAACTATGAGGAAAATTTAGAGAAAATGGAAACAGAAAAGACACTCATAGTTAGTATCAGAAAATGACAATTGAAATTTCTTGGGTACATAATGAGGAAAGAGTGCTTAGAAAATTTAACACTCACAGGACATATTGACGGCAAGAGGGACAGACACAAATAGCACACTTAATGGGCTCGTGTAAATGGATGGTATGGCAGGGTTTAGAAGCGATAACAAAAAGACAAAATTTATTAAGAGTTCCAGAAGGCCAGGAAGTTGTGGAGAGCTATGATCGCCCACGTCCTGAAAGAACATGGCACGTAAAAGAAGAACAAGACGCAATCACAGGAAGCACACAGTTATATGTATTTGGTGTACCTATGCCTTTCTCGATCATGTTGTTTATGTATATTATTCATAGAAACTTAAAAGCTAAAAAACTCACACACCAATCAATACAGACGAAAACTGATCCACTCTATCATCGCCATGTTTCAGTTTCTGCTGTTGCTTTGTCAACTATTAAATTGGCATGAAAACCTTACTTTTACTTTGTTTTATTTCGCCTGATTTAAAATGTGTTTCATTAGTTTTACCGATTTTAGTATTTCTATTTTATTTCTACTTGTCTTTTTATCTTATCAGCTTTTTAACTCGTTTGAAATAATATTTGTTTTTTAATCATTATTATCGGTGACTATTTTTATTATTCACATGGCGCATAATAAGGAAATAGGACACATTAAAATGAAAGAGGATTGGAGGCCCGTTCTGTAGAGATAAAAAAACACTTGGATGTCTACCTTTGATTCAGCCTTACTTTATATTACGCGTGTCTCAAAGATTAAGAAATACATCTTATGAAAGTCTGGCTACATCCGTAAAAATTAAGTCGCCAGGTTGATAGAATTTACCAGAATTCGCCTGATATGGCCGAAGATATATCCCTAACGTAATGACGATCACGTGAAATTACGAAGTAAAACCTTCATTAATTTCTTTCTCTTTTCCACATATGCTAATGTGCTTTTGTTTTACTGCTTAAACAAATTATTGTCGCTTTATATACATATTGTCGCTTTATATACATATTAGCATAACTTGAACCATGTTAATATGTATATAAAGCGTTTTTCTCTGGAATATGTCCTTGCTAATCTCCCGGCCATTAATGAATAAAGTCGCAGATATAGTAATGTTTATATTTGGCTGGTTTGGTAAATTCATATTCATTAAATATTCTAAAAGTTCTAATATATGAAATACACAATTATATTCGTTTACTAAATAGAAAAATAAAAATGACGACAACCAACAAAATGTAAAATTCTAACATAACAAAAAAATAATTTTAATATTGATATTTAAAATTTAGTGACTTACAGTGGTTTAGAGCTTCGGGTTAAAATGGACAGTTAATTTACTCACGCCAAAAAGATTAATGAAAGATGGTAATGACATGAAACACAAGGGTAATTTTAATAAAACAAGATAAGGAATTTATTTGCAAATTTACACACTTGAAGTTTTGTCAGAAGCTCGTTTCAGTAAAAAGTAAATCAGAAATGTTTAAATTCCGTTGTTTTAATGAATTATCATGATGAGGAAATATCCATACAATATTAAATCATATGACATAAAATAATATTTAAAAATGTTTAAAACATGAGTAAGACTCATTGCTCACAGAAGGGATATACTGTTGCATAAATTCAAAAGTAGACGAAGATAGTTTACATACTTAGCTTTCTTTGTTGGTTAAAGGTTGATATAATTGTCGGGTAATTTTACACTGGCGAAACTCGAACGCTGGACGCGGTGAACAAAAACGAAACTGTTCACATGACTTCAGTCGCTCTTTGTTAATTTAATGTTTCCCCTCGTTTTATATCAAAATTAATTTCGCATAGGCTTGCAACTTTCTTTAAGGCGAATTTCTGTGGAGGCAAGGTTTTCATTGGTTCAAAGAAAGTTTTACATAAACTCACAAATTCCTTTCGCTCTTTTCTTCTGTCCTCCGAATTTGAAGGGAGTGGGTAAAGGAAGTTATTATTTCGCAATCACTACAGACTGACGAAAAATGTTCGCATACGTGAAATTGTGCACGTACGTAAGTAGGAGTAACAATGTTCTTGCATACGATTGTTGAGAGAGTTACTCACAGTTATGTATGTATAAAACATCAATTATTTTTTTAATAATTTCACTCCAAGTAAGGTGATGATGCCACTAGGATGCAAAGAGTTATTTGGAGTGAAAAAGAATGGATGTGTATTATACATGGGAGTTTACATGTGATTATCTTCGGATAACGTCCTTAATCCAAATATACATCAATGTTTGGCCTGTTAAAAATGCATGCAATGATAATTGGTCTGTATCGGGTTTTTTATTTCTATTTTTATTTATTTATTTTATTTATTTGAGGAACCCTTCCTGAATAACTTCCACTGCTTTCGTGTCCCTCATTTTAGGGACATACTATGCTCACCACGCTTGGTAATGCGGGTAGGCGAAGACTATTTACCCATAGCTGGAGGGAGAAAAGATGGATTAATACCTTTCTCAATGATATTTGCGCTGAAGTGAATACAACGAATTTAACTGGAATTCGAACTCGGCTATCCGATTTCTCGTTCCGAGTCGATATCCGCAATGCACATTCGATAATTAGTACAAAGATCTATTTTGCAGGTACGGATAAAATTTTATGAGTCGGACAGCTTTAGACGAGAAATGGGCATTTAGCCAATTTGCAAGTTTATTTTACAGCTGATTCTGATTTATTTTGTGCGATTATTCGGTAATGTTGTATATACGGAACGTCTGGCGACGTTCACGTCAGATGAAAAGTTACTATTTTTACTACTTTTTAAAAAGATTTAACCCATCAATAGTATTCTTGATCCTTTCTTAAAACTCAGATTCAGTCGTGTGACCACTCTCCAGAATTTTATTCTCAACCAGTCTACACTTGGAGCGAAAAGAAGCAACCGACAAAGTTTTTGTTTTTTTTTAATGATTAGTAAAGTAAGGTTTCTTATCCATTTATCGATTGCATTTCAATGATTTAACATTTAATTTTAGATATTTAAAATTACTTCACTATTAGAAACAAAAGGAAAAATAAACTAAATTGTTTGTTAGAATAAAGCTTCGATTCATTTAAAAAATCATCAAGATATCTCCAAAGATCTGCTAAAAAAATTAGCATACATGACGAAAAAATGGCCAAAATTTAATAAGAACAAAGTTTTATCGTAAAATCTTTGTGTTATGATTAAGAGGAAAGACTAAAAGCTTTTTGGTTTAAAATTAATTCTCCAATATGACAGTGAGTGATAGAAAAAATTCTCAAAGATGAAAAGGAAACTTGAGGTAACAGAGATTTGGTTCTACAGAAGGATACTGAGAATACTGTAAACAGTAAAGATAATCAACGAATAAATTTTAAGGAAAACAGAAATTAAGTGGACACTACTTAAAATAAGAAAGCGAGTTGAAACTTCTGGGACACGTAATGTGGAAAGAGGGCTTGATATATCTAACACTCACAGTGCACACTTAAAATAATAGGGACAGAGGGAAACAGCGAGTAACCTACTTAACGAGTATGTGTATAGCTTCTAAGGATAGGAAGTTGTAGAGAGCCATGATTGCCGACGTACTGAGGGACACTGTACATAAAAAGAATCAACCAAAATTAACTTGCTTGCTGGTTTCCTCTCTCTTTTCCTCTCTCTTCTCTTCTCTCTCTCTCTTTCTCTCTCTCTCTCACACACACACACACACCCTCTCTCTCCCTCTGCCTTTCTCTCCCCTCTCTCGCTCTCACTCTCTCTCTTTCAAGCCTCCTTTCTCTTTGTCCCTCCCCCCTCTCTCTCTCTCTTTCTCTCTCACTCTGGAAGCTAATCATTTACTTCCTCTTCTTTTAGTGCAAAGTCTTCACTTACATTTATCTAATCCCGAAATGGCATCAATAGAAAACAAAAGTTTCTAGAAGAGACCCCCACCTTGTCTTTTTACTGCCGGCTTGACAATACGAATTGAAAACAGTATTAAAAAGTACACAGTAACTTGTTTTGGTGTTATTGCCATGTGTACGGCGCCACCTTGTTAACATCAGGATTAGTTCAACTCAACGAATTTCGTCAAGCTTTTACTTTAAGAGTAACCAACCTAAAACAATCAGTAATTTGCTTAATTAGTCTAAACCAGACAAACGGATTATCCAGACATGACATTTAATCACAAGTCGGTTATCCACGTGCAATCTGCCCACCCGACTTGCTCGCTCATTAAAGGTAAATTATATGTATCGTCTATGTTGCTAGTGTCTGTGACCTTCCAAACCGGGTATTATTAGTCAGGAAAAAAAAACGCCCACAGTTGGCTTCTGAAGAGAAATTGCAAAGGTCTAGTTGTTGGAAAAGTAAACAAATCTAACCACATAGTACTAGTTTATTGTAAAATATAACTGAAGATAGCAAAAGCAAAAATGCATCAAGTAATGACAAAATACTGAAATATTATAATGGATGAATATCCTCCATTTTAACTTCATATGCGTTTGAATAATTTGATAATTATATCGTTACAAGTGAGTGAAACCCTTGAAGAGAAACCTATGGCAAGGTCCATTACATTAGATTTGTCATCTAATGTTATGGTCTTTGTGATGTGTGTGTGTTCTTCTTCTTGGTTCCGCCAGGTCTAACCTTCACGACTAGGATCCGCGATGCCACTTAGTAACACACCAGCCACGCTCCCTCCGTATTCCATCGTCGAGAAGTTCTACTAAAATAGCTTTTTTTCCCGCGAACCACTGCGGCTATAGAACAGACTCTCACGAGGATCACTACACTTAATATTAGAGGCCATGTTGGAAATTTTTAAAAAATACTTCTTAAATGCCTTTGAGCAAAAATTTAATTGGATAACATGAGTAACTTTTGAATAATAAGAAGTGGGCCCTATATATTGTTTGCCAACGCAAATTATATATTTTTTCTCTTATTAAATTTATTTTACTTCGGCCCATTATCAAGTAAGCTGATATTTAAACAGAATTTATTATCAAATTTTACAGGTAATTATATTGACATTATCCTAAATACTAGGCTGTTTGCAGAGTAGTTACGTATTTAACTGCTAAGAATTATGAGCAAAACAGAACCAAGAGTGAATAGCAGGAAACTGCGTCTAAAATTAATGTATTATCTCTTCTAATCGACAGTGTTCTTTATAGTGTATTTCAAAGTTTAATTGAGTAAACTTGAAAGAGAAACATCGGGTTTCTCAAGAGCTTTTGCTTAAGAACTCAGAACAACGTTCTACCATCTGCAACAGTCTTTTAACCAGGAATGTCAACCATCCATTTTTTCATTATGTTGTTACAAATAATGAAAAATACGTTTTACATATTAATAGAAAAAGAAAAGTCAGTAACATTCTTTTCCTCTTTTTCTTTTTTTTTTTTTTTGGAGTAAATAGACTAAACTATCGCCCTGTTCACACTCCACCCACGTCTATTGAACGGGTGAAGAAGCTCATCCATTGTTTCCTGTTTAGGATGTGGTTTCCGGCTTTCTCTTTTCCGATCTTTTACTCATTTCCATTCTTTTCCTCTTTTTTTTTTTCAATTGGAGTAGATAGACTAAACTATCACCCGGTTCACACTCCACCCACGTCTATTGAGTAGGTTAAGAGGCTCATCCCTTGTTCCCTGTTTAGGATGTGGTTTCCGGCTTTCTCTTTTCCAATCTTTTCACTCTTACGTAGCCCCCAGCACATCAGTGGCGTTACCGTCTTGCTCGGGGTGATATGATTAAAAAAAAAAAAGCTATCAGAAAATGAGAGGCCAGTAGGAATATCAAATCCAGGACGCCATCCACAGAACTTGCTTTGCGTTTGGTGAAATATAAATGATGTCGTAAACATAAAGAAAAGACTCGACTTTAACTCCTCCACAGTAGCTAAAGAATAGAGACATTGGGTGAGAATATTATTAAATGACATTTTGGGAGAATGTAGTGAAAATGCTTCAAACAAATATACTAATTAGTTGAATTTCATATGAGTTTTACGATAACATAAAGAAATGCATGACATTTTAATATTAAAAACCAAAGTGGAGGCTACACTGATCAAATTGAACAGAAACAACGCAGCAGGGCCAGATAGAATTGTAATAGAACTGTGGACAGCCTTAGACGATTTCGACATAGACAAGATTAGAGAAATGATGAATGAAATCTACAACAGTGGTGATATCCCAAAAGACCTATACAGATCCATTTTCATAGTACTACCTAAGAAACCAGGCGCAAACGAATGGGAACTCCACTGAACAATCAGCTTAAGGAGCCACATAACAAACCTCGTCATTAGAATTCTGTCGAATATAGCATCAGCAGAAGCAAGTCAGAGATAGAAAAAGAACAGCGCTGATTTGTCAAAGACAACAGAACAAAGAACGCAATATTTATGCTCAGAATACAATCAGAAAGAGCAATGCAAATGCAAAAGGTCATACGCCACAAAGATCTGTTAGAGATGCTCAGTAACTTGGACATATTCTGGAAAGACATTAGAATAATCAAGAATAAAAATAGAAAGGAATGTAAAACAATCATGTGTCTTCTCACCAGATTTATTCAACCTTTACAGCGAGGCAATTCTGTAAAAACTCGAAATCATGCTAGGCTTCACCACTGGCGGCTACAATCTTAACAATATAAAATATGCATATGACACAGTTTTGATAATAGACACGGAAAGGGAACACCTCCAACAAAATGTAGCGAAGGAAAGCGAGAAGAAAGGACTAAGCATAAATTACAAGAAGACTAAATGCATAGCCATCAGCAAAAAGAGAAGCCCAAAACACCAATTACAGATCGGTGGATGCTAAAATCAAGCAGATACAGAAGTTTAAATACAAAGTTAGTGTTCTAAAACAAAACTGAAAGTGCAACACTGAGATCCGAAGGTGTAATGAAATGGTCAAAGACGAATTCTAAATGTTAAGCAGAGTATTAAGAGATAAGAAAATTTCGTGGGAAGCAAAGAAAAAAGTACTGAACTGTTACGTGATATCTATCCTCTTGTATAGCAGCGACTGCTGGACAAAGATGAAGGAAAGACTCGAAGCAACAGAAATGTGGTTGTACAAAAGGATTCTGAGAATACCACGGGCCGAACATGTGAGCAACGATGAGGTTTTAGAGAGAAGGCAAACAAAACGAAAACTTATACTTACTATCAGGAAGAGGCAGTAAAACTTTCTTGGACACGTAATGAAGAAGGAGGGCTTAGAGAATCTGATACTCACAAGGCGAACAGAGAGCAAGAGTGAAGGGGGAAAGCAGCGCGTGACATACTTGATGGGCTTGAGCATCTGGATGGTAGAACAGAGTTTGGGAGAAATAACGAAACAAAACTTGTTGAGAGCTAAAAGGGACAGGAGAATGTGTATGGCCATGATCATCTACATCCTGAAGGGACACGGAACATAAAAAAGAAAAAGCAAAGAAAACTGTGCTTTTAATTCATTAAATTTAGAACAACATAACGAAAAGTTAATTAGAAACTCGTTCATTAATGATCTTGCGTCCTTACACACACGTTAAAGTCTGCTAGAAAATAAAGGTTTGGATTACTTCAATTGGAGTAGATAGACTAAACTATCGCCCGGTTTACACTCCACCCACATCTATTGAACAGGTGAAGAGGCTCATCCCTTGTTCCCTGTTTAGGATGTGGTTTCCGGCTTTCTCTTTTCCAATCTTTTCACTCTTTTTTTTTTTTTCAATTGGAGTAGATAGACTAAACTATCACCCGGTTCACCCTCCACCCACGTCTATTGAGTAGGTGAAGAGGCTCATCCCTTGTTCCCTGTTTAGGATATGGTTTCCGGCTTTCTCTTTTCCAATCTTTTCACTCTTACATAGCCCCCCTGTGCATCAGTGGCGTTACTGCCTTCCTCGGGGTGATATGATAAAAAAGAAACAATACAGTCTTATACTTTCGACTTGGCCCCAAAAAAGTCTGATGCTTGCGACTCTTTCTTCAGTCTTCAGCAGTTCACGTCGCGGAGGTTACAACTGCTACTATACAAGCTGTCAAAATACAGGACGTAAGTAGACCTCTCGCTGTCACATATAATAAAAAAAAATGATTACTCACGGTTAATATGAAAAAGAATTGCTTTTTTCGTGGTGGAAATGTTCATAAAATAAATATGTCAAGCTAGAGAAGCAATGTGCAGCAATTGTGTTAAAATAAGACACTACTTCAAGTTATGTTACACGAAACCTAACAAAAGTGTAATGGTGGCCATAAACAAACTGACATCGTGTACCTTTACGGTTACTATCCCAGAAAAACATATCCCAAGAAGTCACTGCTTTCACTAACAAATCCATGGTTAACAAGATGCATGAAATCAACTGATAACAGAAAAAGAAAAATACTTCAAAGATGGAACGAATATTTTTGGAAAATTCTCCACGGTAAAAGAGGGACAAATTGAAAAAAACAAAATAGTAAGACCAGATGAGATTGTAATAGAGATACTAGCAGCATTATTGCTTTTTGGGGTTTTTTTTGTTTTTTTTTTGTTTTTTCTTTTTTTTACAATGTTCACCCTGTACAAGATCACTCAAATTACTGGATGATTTCTGCATTAATAAGATTACGGAAATAATAAATAAAATATACGACAGTAGTCAGATACCGAAAGATCTTAATGTGACATTGTCACAATATCATGTCATAGAATGGACAGGTGCTTGGGTGATTACAGTCGTTGTTCGTGGTGTTGTAAACACAGACCAATACACCAAAGCCGCACTGTCGCTGTCACTTACTGGAAGTCAAATCGGTCGTATTTTCACGAGATTTTTTTTTTTTTGTACAGGCTGGGGCAGAAATAGCCCTCACATATATCTCCCGCATAATGGTTAGGCATTAATAGCAATGGTGTCTTCATCTAGCTAATGTTTTACTATTATGTGGGAGATACTTCTGTGAGGTATATTGTAAAAGGTTTAAAAAATAACAAACCATGTGTTATAGAAACATTGTATATTTAACAGTAAATACAACAGAAGTGTATTACACGTGTGTCGGTTGTCCTATGCTCAATCAGTTCAGCTGTTCCTCCCAAAGTCTTCTATCCTACTAATAGTAGGTGGAAGAGTCCAACATAGACTCTTTAGAGGGAGGACACCACAACATATATCTAGGAGGCATTTCTGTCGCACCCTGTAATAATAAATAACACAACGCATTATCTGTATTGGCTAGTATCTATTGTCGCCAGTAGGGAAATTTTGCTTCCTACGTGTCAGTAATGGAGAGGGTGAAAGTGCGTGAGAGAACTTTCTTATCTCAGCCTTTTGCAATCAAGCCAAAATTTTCTCTAAAGAATTTTAGAGGAAGAAATCTCACGTTATTTCTAGTTGCTGATTAGTTAATTCCAAGACTACGACAGATTTTTCTGATGGCATTTGTCATCGTCAATTAACACCTTCAAATATATCGTATTTTATAAATATGATATTTTTCCAACAACCTGTTTCGTTGATTATTAATTAGGCAATCTTTTCTCTTTCTTAATTTTAACTTTACATTATTCTTTCTTTTGCATACACAATGTCATATTAATAGATACATTTTAGTAGTACTGCCTAAAAAGCCATGTACAAATGAATGTGAGCTCCATCGGATAAGCAGTTTAATGAGTAAAAAAAACGAAATATCTTAATTCTGCAGAATAGAGCGCCTAGCGGAAGAAAAGAAAAAATTGAGAGCCGTAGTCTTATGCTTTTATGAAAACTTGGATGCCACCTTCTGAGAGCCTAAATTTCTGAATAAATAAGACGAAGAGATATTTTGACAATTATGGAACAAGGCAAATCAACATCAAGGAGCAGACATCATTTGACATGAAGGATAAAGCATCAAGAAAGCACCAGTTACTAGCCAGCTGCAGAGGGACTAAAGATTTTTGAAATTCAAGTGAAAATTCTGAAGTTCAAGTGAAAATTCTTCTACGGTTGGACAAAATTCAGAGAAGTTTTTCCAAATAGAAACTATGTAAATGCAGAAGGGATTTTTTAACATTACTGTATGTCCCAAAAATGCACGCGGGATAAGTAAAAGTAGATATTTACGTTTATTGTGAAAGGTGGTTGCACCTTTGTTTTTAGTGCCTTCTTGAATTATTTTCTCTTTTTGACGTTTTCAAAGTCCTTTTCTTTTTCTCAAACTGTAAATTTTTCCAATTTTTATGGTAATCCCTTTATCAGAAATTGTTATCCTGCCTTAATTGGCGCACGAAAGAAAATTTTTGTGCAGACTATATTTGTACCATTTTCGTAGTTGTAATAAATGTTTTCAATTTTTCATTTAAAATTTTACGCATTGCTTGAGTGTTGTTTCTGATTTGTGCCTATTATGACTTGCTATTCCTAGTAAGTTTTGAGTTTGATGCAAGAATTTAGATTTGGTAGGGAATAAAAATTTTATACATATATATATACATATAAACTTATTTATAAATGGAACTTTGTCTCTCTCTGTGTGTCCGTGTGTGTGTGTGTGTGTGTCCGTTACCTATAGACTCCGAAACGGCTGAACCGATTTTCTTGAAAATTTACACAGCATCTGCGAGTGTTTTTGACAAGGTTGGTGTCGAGGTACCCCCGATAAATATCGAAAATCGATAATAAAAAATCGGGTTATAGAAGGAGTGGTCCGATTTTAATCAAATTTGATACACTCATAGACAAAGACATAAGAAACGATATTCAGAAGTTTCAAGGTCGCAGTTCTTACAATAGTGCAGAAAATCGATAATATAAATATAAATATAAATATATATATATATATATATATATATATATATATAAAAGGCAAGATGTTTGTGTGAGTGTCTGTTTATCTGCCTGTATGTCTGTATTTTTTCAGCCCTTTTATTTTAGTTTTTGCTTCAAGTTTGGCTCTAAGTAGGTATAATTGTAGTTCTTACTCTCAGCCATGATACCTTTTACTCAGAGGACTTATTTAGCCTCCAAAATTAGGTTTACGACGAAAACAAATTATTTGATATCGATACCAGGAAATCAAAAGTTGACTTACATCCATTCATTTTTCTTTCAGTCTACGGTTTCGCTTTAACTGGAAACAACTATTGCTTTTTAGTCTTTCGTGCCAACATCCAAAGAGTCTGAGCTCCAAGACCATGGATTAGTTTTAAAGCTTTCATTACACCCGAGCAACGCCGGATTATACTTTATATATAAAGGGTGTTCCAATAACTTGGGCCAATTTTAAATGGGAAGCGTCAAATGATTTTTTTTTTCAGTTTCTTTCAGATTTAACAACTCTAGTTTTTGGCAATATCAACCATGGAAAGATTAACAATCGAACAATGTATTAAAGTTATTGAAACCTTTTACAAAATAGACATTCAAGCAGAAATGCATTTTGGACACTTCACGATTTTTGGGGTCAATATAATCGACCAACCGTGCAATCGGGAAAATTGTTTGTAAATTCAAACAAACTTGGTCGGTGGCAGATGTTAAAATGCCATTCATGCCGTTCAGCTAAAAACATTGCTGCAGTGCGCGAGAATGTGGCCGAGAATCCAGGCAACTTTATTCGTCATCGCGCGCAGGAAGCGAACCTTTCCACAACAACGTTACATCGAATTTTGACAAAAGATTTGTCTCGACGCGCTTGCAAAATTCAATTGACACAAGAACTGAATCATTCTGACCATCTAAAGTGCCGTACATTCATCAATTGGGTGCACGAGCAAAGACAAGCCGATGATGATTTTTTGCAAAAAATCATCTTTGGTGTGGAATCCATTTTCATCTTGAGGGATTCGTTAATAAGCAAAATTGTCGCATTTGGGCTGATGAAGATCCACAGGATATTATTAAAAAAACCACTGTATCTACAAAAGGTTGCTGGTGTGCATTTTTTGCTTGTGGAATCATTGGGCCAATTTCTAAGAAAATGATGCCGGGAATTCTGCTACGGTGACAGGCGATCGATATCGATATTGAATGCTATGGATGTCGAAGATTTGTGGTTCCAACAGGAAAGCGCCACATCCCACACATTTAATGCAACAACGGCTTTATTGAATGAGAAGTTCCAAGTCGCATCATTTCTCGAGACGATGATGTCAATTGGCCACCACGATCGTACGACTTGACGCCGTTAAATTTCTTCCTTTGGAGACATCTCAAAAGTAAGATCTATACCCACAAGCCAACAACAATTCAACAGCAAACGTTTTGTCCTCATCTGGCGCGTAACTGAAATTGTCTATTGCATTCCAAATAGAATCCTGCGAGAATGCGTTATTATTCTCTGAATTGTTTGTTAAGACTTGTGAGAGTAATTCTTCAATTCGTTGCTGTCTTTCTTCTGAACGTTGCTGACGGTCAAGTAGCTGCGATTGTCTTTCGTCCCATTTTTCAAGTAACTGCGATTGTGTTCTTTGCTGTTCCATTTGTAGCTTTAAAAATTGAGTAAACGTATTCTTTAACTATTCCATTTTTCTTCTGTTTTTTTTTTTAAACAGAACAAAAAGCGGATACGGTTATGAGTGTTCGGTTGAACTCGGTTTTCAATGCCGTACGACAAAAAAAAAATCTTGGTTTTTACTTTTTTTTCGGTTGAACAACTGAGGGTGGGGGGGGACAGTAATTAGTTTTCCTTTTGTCTTTACACTCTTTAGAGTTTTAATTTTGTAACGACTGATTTACACTTTTATTTTACAAAAAAAAAGAATTGAGATATCCTTTCCCTTAATATATTTATTTGAATGAGAAAGGAAAACGTCTTACAGTTTCCTGTAGTCTCTTTTTCCTGGAATCCCGTGAACAACACAAAAACAATAAATACTCTTGGGTTGTGTACGTTATTTGTCAAAAAGAAATTTTTTTTTCTAAAACTTGGGGAGACAAAAATCGCTGTACTTTCGACAAAGAACAAAAACTTTTGTGATATATTCCTTGTAAGTTTCCTTGTAGTAAGACTTTTCGCGGTAGTGTTTTATGAAAAAAAAAAATTGAATTGAATTTCTTTGTTCGAATTTCGTTTGTCAGTGTTATAGCACTGAATTAAGTTAATACTCCGACGAAAAGTTTGTTCGTACGTAACCAGTGTCGTGTGATATTGAATTTGTTTGATTTTTTTTTTTTTCATTCGTTCGCCTAGTTTTGTATGTAGTTGGTTGGTGTTTTTCAGTGAAAACTCCTTAGTCAGCCAGTGTTTATAAGACACTGGATTGGTTTGGGGTTTGTCCGTGAAGGCTCAGTCTTTCGTCGTCAGTGTTGTAAACCCTGGCTGAAAAAAAAAATCTCTGGTTCACGTGGCGTTCGTAAAGTACCCTTCGTTGCCATTGTTGTGGACACTGACTAAAAAAATTTTTATTCTTTCTGTCTGGTTCCCGCATAGAGTTCTTTTTTCGAAATCTTCGTCGTCAGTGTTGTAAACCCTGTTTAAGGGGTCACAAATAAAAACAGGAACACAGAATTAATGTAAACAACTGTACTAACAAAATAACGGGTAAAGGTACAATATGCCAGCTTGTTCGTCTAGCTGAGGAGCTAGCGGTGTTGGATATCAAAAGTCTCTGTTCGGTAAGTCACTCTACGGGTGTCTAACACATACCAGAGTGGTGCTCTCCGATGACTACAAGTCACATGGTATTAATTCAAGTTGAGATAGTCCATTACTGTGTTAATGGGTAGGTCTAACACACACACACACACACACACACACACACACACACACATAGATATAGATATATATTTCATTTGGAAATGAGTTTTGAAATATCAGTTATTATAAGTCGCCTGAAGATACCGAAAGGTTGAAACCTAGGTTGCGGAAATAACACATTTCCAAATGAAAAATATTCAGTAGTTCTACAATATAAATTTATTGAAGACTTTTTCATACAACTAAGTACTGGTCTAATTTAATTAAGACCAAAATCTAATAAATTATATATATATATATATATATATATATATATATATATATATATATATATATATATATATAATACGAAAGGTTAATTGTCGCCATTTTTATTTTTATTTTAATTTCACGCATGCGCGTTGCTTGTTTTGATTTTGTAGACTGCACAGTATTGTAAAGTCAGCTGGGCATCGTTTGTATGAAAAAGAGCATTATCAGGCAGTTCACTCTGCAAGAAATTTGGGAACGGTATGCTGTACTGCTTGGCATTTGCACCGGAAGTGTGCAATCTAAGGACAGTATAGAGGATTCAGAATGAGTTGAATGAGTCTAATGGAGATTATGCAGGTGTTTGGAGTGATCGTTAGTTAGGGCGGCGTTATGCCTCCATTGATCTTCCCACAGGATCTAAGAATCAACATCAAGTATTTTGAGGAGGTCGTGCTTCACTGGCTTAAGAGGGTGGCTACTGAAAAACCCTATGCTTAATAACACGACTCTGCACTATGCCACTCAAATAAGGGAACACAGTCATGGCTGTTAGACAATTTCTGCGAGCATATTACCCCTTACATTTTTCCACCTAACTCCCCAGGCTGTAATCCCCTTGGTTATTATGTGTGGGGTGCAGTTAAGCGAGAGACCAGCAAAACTTCTTGTAGCACCAAAGATGAACTGAAGGCAAAAGTTATGGCAGCATTCACCAACTTAAACAAGGAAACCGTGCAGAAGAGATGCAGGAGATTCCAAAGTCGTTTGAAGCCCGTGGTGGAAGCTTATGGTGATTTCATTGAATTAATCTACTCTTTAGTATTTCAAGATATTTTTGTGTAATTTTGGTAAATGTATCTGTTAAAATGAGATGTCAGTGTCATTTTCATTTTTGTGTAATTTAGACGACAATTGCACCTTGTATACATCCACCAACATCAAAATAATGTTTTTCAATGTTGTTAATGAAATCGAAATTATTTCCATAATCCTTATTTTCCTCTTCTTTTTGACTTGTTCTATTCTCTTTCTCTTTTACATAGGTACCGCCACTGCATTTTTGATACCTAAGTTTTAAATTGAATTTTTCAAAATAAAAACTTTTTCTTGAAACTTTAATTTTAGCTTAATTGAAAGCTAAATGATTAACTTTATTATTTCCACTAAGCAAAATACTATAGTATATTTCAAACAGAAATTATATTCATTGGAATCTAAAATTTTGAGATATTTTTTAATTTTCAATTTTTCGGCCATTTTTGAGCGACCGACACATTTGTAAACAAAAGTTAATTCTCGGTTTTAAAAATTTTGCAAAAATAAAATATACATCTCACACTCGTTATTTTTGTAAAATTAGCAAATTTGAAATTTAATTAATCTAATTTTAAATAAATAGTACTTGTTTATGGCATGAAATTTAGAATAAAAGTATTTCTTAATCACAAAGGTCTCACTCTTTAACCTTTCAAGTAGGCGATTACAGCACCTGTTATCAATCAATCTGGAAGTATGGTGACCAAAATTGACATAACCCTGTTTAACATTTCGTAAGGAGAACAACCATTAAAGCATGTGACCTTTTAATGATAAGTCTCTTATAAGTTTCCATAGTAAAAGAAAATGTGCAGTTTAACATTATAAAAAAATAAAATTAATTTTAAAAATCTTAATTCTAAATGATTTGTATTAAGCTTATTAATTTTCGATTTGTAAATAAAGTCTACTTTTAATGAATTAATAATCAAAGTCACTGAGTAACTGAAGGAAATTTAAAAAGATGTTTGAAGCAAAAAAAATAAAACAGTTCTTATAAAATTTCATTATTCATCGAATTTTTTTTCTTCTTCAGAATATGATATCCTAAAATTATATTATTTATAAAATCAATTAAAACTTTATCTACATTAAAAATAACGAATTCAGAACAGATTTTTGCAAAAAATGATCTGGTAATTAAAAAAATATTATGATATAGTTTTCCCAATGTGTCCTACATTTAACTAATAAATAAAAAATTGGTATCGATAATGTATTTCTAGAAATTTTATGCATTGGAGTAGGGAGGTAACAGATGTTAAAAAAAACATTCTTACCAAGATTTTTCAAAAGATAATTGCATAAATAATTGCATTCATTTGTAAACAAGTCCTGAAAGTTTAATTAAAATCAGACAATTAGTTGATTTTTGCAAGAATTTTCAAGTTAATGTCTTTCAATGACAAAAAACAATTTGCGTAATATTACGATTTGCTTTATAGTCACATTACGTAAACACAGCGTGAATCACTGACGGAAAACAAAAATAAATTTTAACTGAAATTTCAAAGTATTAGAAAGGTTTAAAAAATTTAAAAAATAATGACAACAAAATTTGATCTTTCCTCTTAATAATAGCATGATGATAAAACTTTGTTTTTATAAAGTTTGAGCCCCTTTTAATATCATGCTATGCTGTGTTTTCGGCAATTGAGTCGAGGTACCTACAAGCAGGAGAGGAGCAGTTAAGGTTGGAAAAAACTCCAAAAATTAAAAAGTGAATTCGGCACCACGAATAACAATCTTTACATTTCACTTTGACTTTGACTTTTACACGGAAATTTGTAATGCGATTCGAACAGTTAAATATTCCTTATCTGTTTGCCTTTGATTATGTTGTACAAATTAGTTCTGGAAATTACTCCAATCGATCTGCCCAACCAAGTGTCGTTTCTTCAATAACATTATGCAATGCATTAAAATGCCATCTTTGTCAGAGAAAGTTCGAAAAAAATAGGTCAAATCTGATAACACTGGCGCCGTGATTACAAATCTGTGAATAACAATATAACCAACTCGACTTTGCACTCAGAAAACGATTAAAGTTCCAATTCATAGATTATGATTAATAAATCATATATTATTTTAGGCAAACGGTTGTCTGCATGCAAGGTTATTCGATGCTTTCTATGATCAAGATTCATTTTGACAAACTGAGTTTATTTGACATCAAGTAAACAAGAACTGAAAATAGAATAAATAGAAAAAAATCATTTTCATTTAAATTAATTTGTTATGTTAATTGATATTTTCTTTAAATTCTTAATCAAAATCAATGATTAACTTTATTATCCTATAAACAAACGTTGGATGAACAGTTGCGTCCCGAACATTTGTGGTTCGGATAGTTACGTCCCGGGCACTTGCGTAGAGAATAACTTAGTGAGAATGCTTGAAAATATTTTGACGGGGATATAAACAAATAATAATTAATAATAATAATAATAATAATAATAATAATAATAATAATAATAATATAAATATCACTCTCTTGTAATTGTAAAAAAATTAGAATTCTTATTATTCGATTTGAAACGTAGTCACCTGAATTCTAGATTTCCATATCAAGTGACTACAAGATTTATTTTGCCAACCAGAATAAAACATTGATTTAATCATAATTATTTTAAGTTTTTTTTCTTTCATTCTGAATACATCGTTTTCAAAAGTAAGTATTATATAAAATTATGTAACTTCCATTAAAGCGTCCCTATGTCCACCACATCCTCTAAAATAGCTATACATTGACCGACCAAAACAAACATTTGGAAGAAAAGTCAAAAACAGTTGGTTTATGAGGGTGTGTAGCTTACAGTAAATGTTCATTAATTTTTTTAGAAAAATTAAGAGTTTTTGATTTATCATACAAAATACTCCTACTATTTAAAAGACAATTTAATGATTAAAATAACAAAGCCTTATTTCATAAAAATGCATCATTATTTTTTCTTCTTTTCTTCAAGTTTTTATACAAGAGTCCAGTTTGCCTTGTGTTTGCAAGAACTATAAACAATTAACAGGGCCAAACACTCTAAAATGTTGGAATTTAGCTCCAAAAGTAAATATTTAGGCATGACCAGTTGCATGTGGCATGCCCAAGAGTAACAGTCAGTTAAGTGCCATACGTGAAACACGCTTGGGCGATCATGTCTTTTTCGAGACATGACGGACTGGGCAGAAGATTATCCCGCAGTAGTTTACCATTGCTTTCTGCGGTAGACTGGTTGCCGAGCAAGGCTATAGAACCCAATCTGCCCTGCTATTTAACCCGTAACTGGAGGGAAGAGACGGATTAATACCTTTCCCAAGGGTATTTCTGCGTAAGTGAATGCAGTGGATTCAACTGGAATTCGAACTCGGCTCCCCGGTTTCTCGTTCCGAGCCGATATCCACTGTACCCCAAGGCACATCCAAGAGTAAGAAATCCTAAAAATGTATTATTTTAAAAAGAAAAAAATAAATTTTCTTAAAAAATATTTTTTTACCATGAAGTCCTATAAAATTAGATTAAATTAAAGAAATTATTAAACCATGAAGTTTTTTTTGTTTTTTGTTTTTTTTTTTTTTTGTCAAAGTATTTTTCAAAACAAATCGTCTTTTTCAAATTTCTTCCATTGGTTTGCGAAATTAAACGAACGCAGAGTTTATAAATTTCGACAAAAAAATATTTACGATAACTTGTTCAATAACACGTACTGTAAGGATTTCAACACGCTAACGCGTGTTATCCCAAAATTGTAGTATATTTCTTATGCTAGAAACCTAGGTTACGTAATAACTCATTTACAAATGAAAAAAAAAATTTTCTATATATATATATGCCTAACAACGAGATAAATTATATTATATTATTAAGCTGGAAAGGAAGAGAGAGAGAAAGAAGAAAGAGAGAATGTGTGTGTGTGTGTGTGTGTGTGTGTGTGTGTGTGTGTGTGTGTGTGTGTGTGTGTGTGTGTGTGCCACGTGCCCCAGCGGAGACGAAAAGTCGGCCCGAATGTGGACTAAGAAGTCTCCTTGGAAGGGAAACGAGACACGTCCTGTCGTGTCCTGTGGTTTAAGAAAGAAAAGAAAAAAAGAATTTGAGTTTGTTTTTTTTTCTTCTTCTTCTTCATTTCAAGCCCTTTTTATACACTTGCACCAAAAGATGTTAAGAGAACTCTTCTGGCAAACAAAGTGGGGTTTTCCTATAAGGCTTTCCTAAATTGGAAATCTGGGCCGATAGATTTTATGTACTTAACACAAACATTTGCATCAATAATTATCTTATAGAATTTTTTGATAAATTAAAACTGCCTGATGAAAACACGGTCCGTAAATATTATTGAATTCAAAATCCAAACTAAATTTATTTTCTTCCAAGAAAGCAAAACCAAGTAAAGTCCTGTAAATCATGATTGGTGTTGTAAAGTTAAAAAGCAACAACATTTTAGTCGACTTTAGTTCATGTTTTCTTTTTTAACGCATTTACTTTTTATATGTTTTCTGTTTCCTTCAAAAAGTGAACTATTATTATCAGAATAGTTGAAATTTGGAACCTATCGTTAATTAAACGAATTATACTTTCTCTTCGGTTTTATTTTAATCATGTCTTTTTCTATCTATAACTGCAGCGAATTTTGAAGTTTAAATTTCCTAAAAAATAAATTTTCAAGTTTCAAGTATTTTGTTAATGTTTCTTAAAATAAGACTTACGGTGTTTAAAATGGGACGATCACCACTAGCCCCTTATGTATTATTTGTAATTTTCAAACAGCTGAACCGCACCTTTCTCCGGCCAATTTAAATCAGACAAACGAGAGGAAACTTAAATGTAGAATAAGGTTTGGTGTATAACAAAGTAATGTTTGTATTCTTTTAAAATGCTTAACACGGAAGAGTGAGGAATATCATTCCATCTCTCTCTAATTTACTTTCTTTCTTTCTTTCTTTCTTTTTTCTTTCTCATTTTTTTCTCAATCCCTCTCTCTATACCGTTATTACCTCTTTATTTAATTCTATCTGATTTCATTTCTCTTTCTCTCCCACTTTATTTCGTTTTATTTGTCTCTTTCTCAATAATACTTATTCATAGATTATAAATTACGCATACTTTTTTTTTATAATAGAGATAACAGAGTTAAATAATCAAAATCTAATATCAATTCATTTGCATATTTATTCTACCTTTTAAACATCAATTACATTTACATGCGTATACACATAAAGGAAAACATCTATACACACGCACCACTTATAGGCACACATGCAAGAACATTCACGTGCTGGGAGTGTTAAGTATTGAACTTATTTTAAAGTGACGACACAACGCTATTTAAAATGCCCTACTTTTTTTAACGCCAGAAAACTTTTTCGTTCTTTTCGCTCTCTAAAATTTAGAAATCGCCTCTTCATTACACTGGGCACCGCAACAAACATAGATTGAAGAGTACGCGCGCAACTTGGGATTTTTAAACGTTACTTGCCTATATTCGGCACCTCTTTATATAAATTTGCATCGTCATTATTATTATTATTATTAACAGAAAATGAGTTTTAATTTTCCCAGCCGAGACAGGTTTGTGGTCCTAGCTATTTGCCTGATTTTATTGACACTTTCTGTTCGTTGTTCTCAACCTGCCAATGGAACTATTGTTACATCTGACAGCACAAGCAGCAACAATAAAAGTAAGTAAAAGCAAATTGCTATTCTTGATTTATTTCATTTGTGTGTTCGAACCAAGTGCTTGCCACCATCGAGTGTTAAACAATCTTATATATCCAGCATCTTTTTTGATTCCATCACTGATTTGGACACTGTCAATCCTTCTTCGAATCTTCAGTACCTACAGTGTTTCTTCCAGCGTTTTAAAGAATGTTCCAAGTGCGCCAAGTATTACTGGCACAACCTTAACGTTTACATTGCACAATTTTCCCAACTTCAGGGCGAGGTCCTGCTATTTCTTCTTCTTCTTCTTCTTCTTATTATTATTATTATTGTTGTTGTTGTTGTTGTTGTTGTTGTTGTTGCTGCTGCTGCTGCTGCTGCTGCTGCTGCTGCTACAACTGTTATTGTTTTTATCATTTCTTTCAATAACTAACTCGAACTGATCTTTGTTGAGCGGAATATAAACATTAATTCATTGTTTATCATGGATTTTACAAGGATATAACCTAACAGATCGTTGCGACAAATATCTCCAATCTAAGCGCATAGTTACATCAACAGGGTGAATGGAATAATCAACCATTTAAACAGTTAAGCCACGCTAGCTACGCTCCACTTATTCATGCAATGCTCACTGAACATTCTGGGGTGACAATTAAATTGCCGGAATGGCTATATGAACGCAAAGTTTTGATTGCTGTCAACTTCAAAGTAATCTCTTGAAAAGTTATGCCCTTCGTGAGATGAATGTGCCATTGCTGAAAACATTCTTGGAACTCCTTTTCTCGCATATAATGTAGTCACATGTCATAGATGCTAACAAATCTTTGTCCTTTCATGGTATTTTTCAGTTGTGGAAATAGAACATAAATCAAAAAATCTATTCTTGTCCTTTGAGAAATGTATTTCGTAACGGCAGAAAAGAGTGAAACTCATCACCCTACTTTGAATTATTTTATCTTGGCTAGTGTTCATTTTGAAAAACACATTATATATGTGTGTGTGTGTGTGTGTGTGTGTGTGTGTGTGTGTGTGTGTGTGTGTGTGTGTGTGTGTGTGTGTGTGATACTGAATCTTGATCTCATAAATATTCATCTGCCTCTCTTGTAATCGGAACAGTTTTTACAATGAATATTCTTTGCGACTAAACATAAAAATTGTTTCTAGGTAATAAATAAATCTCTAGATGATAGAATAACATTGATCAAAACGAGAAAGCTTTATCTAGAATGTATATTTGAAGACTGCCTGTAGCATAAACTCATTTTCTGTTTTTAAAGAGAATTTTGAATGCTATATCCCTATCATAGGCGATCACGACTCTCCACCGCTTGCTTTTCTTTATTATCTGTGAATTGTAATGTATTCCTCTGAAAGACGGCGGAGTTTTTCCCTGTTGCTTTCTTCACGGTTTGAAATTTTTAGGTCTCTTTCTCTTAGACTGGTTGGAACCAAGGCAAGAGTTTCCAGTCTAGCCGATTCAAACCATAACTAGGTGATACAGATTGATGTATTTCCCAAGAACATTTAAGCGAAAGTGAAAGTAATAGACTAGCCTGGAATTTGAATTCGTTTCGCCGATTCCATTTTAAAATTTATTTATAGTTGCAATCATAAGTTCTATTCTAACATTTTCTCGCACTTGTGAGATCCTCTTCCGGCTCCAGGCTTTCTGGCCAACTTTGACCCTCCTGATCTTTGACCCTCCTGATCTTTGACCCTCCTGATCTTTGACCCTCCTGATCACGCTTCTATTGTTTTCGCTCCTTAATGTTTTTGTTTTCTAATTCTTTTACACCCCATAGGCTTTTCTGTCTTAGTGGCTTTTCTGCATTGTTAAGGGTAAATTCAATTAGAAATATTAAAGGCAACAGGAACAATAAAGAGACCGTTGTTAACAAGAGCTAAACGTATAATGTGGAAAGATGTAATTTCATCAGCTCAAAAATAAATCTAAAATCGAACACATCTTCAAGGAAAGGTTAGGCTGATTGCAGTTAGCGCCTCTTGTAGCCTTTATTTTATTTTTTTATTCTCATATTGGTTAAATCAGACAAACGGTTAGTCACATTTTATATGGTAGAACTTGATGCAACCTATTTTAAAATGAACTTTCTCGCGGTGCAAATATTGTCACAGTTTCTGTTTAAATTTTAGACAATTTTATAACAAATGAAAAAAGACTTAAAGCAACAGAGACATGGTTGTATTGTTGAATGATGAGAAAACCGTGGACAAAACATGTAACAAATGGAGAAGTTTTAGATAGAATAGAAGCCGCAAAGAATCATTATTAGCTTTTAGAAAGAGAAAAACTGAAATTTTAGGAAGACATAAGGAGGAAAGAAAGCTTGCAGAATTTAATACTTAAAAATCAAAAGAAGCAAGGGGGACCGATGAGAATCCAACTTCACAAAACTGAGCAAATGAACATAGGGACAAAGTCAGGTTATGGAGAAATGTTACTAGAACAATAAAAAGCAGGAAGCTGTTGAGAGTCAAGATCATCGGCGTCAAATCCTGCCGGAAAGCGCATATTTTTCCTTAATAGAATTTCTCGAATATTTAGGCTGGTAGACAAAAATAAATATACAAATGTGTCTGGTTAATAAATTAAAAAAGTGTATTATTTCTTTATAGATCAACTGAACTACGAAGCCTTGCTTGATCGGCTTTCTTCGTAGTACAGTTGGGAACTAGAGAGCAAGTTGGATCAAACGACGGTTTCCTCTGCCTGGTGATGGTAGGGGGCTGAATCCAACCGGAGAGCGCATTTGCTCTTTTATAAGATTTCGCGAATGTTCAGGACAGTAGACGGAAATAAATAAATATACAGTTTACAGATAAAACAAGCGTCTATACGAGTATCCACTAAAAATAACGTTTAACGTTATATATATATATATATATATATATATATATATGTGTGTGTGTGTGTGTGTGTGTGTGTGTGTGTGTGTGTGTGTGTGTGTGTATTCGTCTCTGTCTTCGAAATGCGAAATAATATCTCAAATAAAATTATTTAATTTAAAAAATATTTAGAATTAATTTACATTCTATTATTAACATTTTCAGAACAAATGAGGGGTTTGATTTTGTTGTTTAAATGAAAGTTTTTGCGAGTTGATTGAAAAACTGATTATAAGTTTTCACCGGGCTCCGTGTTTGTTTGTATTCTTCCGAGTCTAATAATTAACAAATTTCATCTTATTTTTCGTTGTTTTTCATCTTAACTTTGAGATCGTCAAGTAACGCGTAAGACCGGAAATAAAAATTAAGCCTCAGGCGATATTTGAATTCATATCCCATAAGTCTGAGTTTGAAATTTTTTAACAGTAGTGAATTAAAGAAATCATGATCTATTCTACAACGTCTTTTGGCAATGATTCGACAATAATTATCTGTTTGTTTGTTTGTTTGTTTGTTTGTTTGTTTGTTTGTTTGTTTGTTTGTTTGTTTGTTGCATTTATTTTTGTAGCGTTCTTTTCGTCATACATTTGCAACTAAGTG
This sequence comes from Ascarosepion bandense, assembly GCA_037127315.1. Taxonomy (NCBI): domain Eukaryota; kingdom Metazoa; phylum Mollusca; class Cephalopoda; order Sepiida; family Sepiidae; genus Ascarosepion; species Ascarosepion bandense. The sequence continues at coordinate 404,130 of JBBBDQ010028664.1, read as the reverse complement.
GCCTAACATGAATCTATAGAGGGTTGCTTATCTATTCTGTTCTATTAGTAGTGGAGAGTCCGTTCTAGTGAAGGGTAGTTGTATACTGTTGCAGGCTAACAGAATTTGGCCTTGTTGTAGATAGCCCACTATAAGTCATAAAGAAAGGTTATAAACCAAGAAAAGCAAATTGAGTTGAAAGATAACATTTTATATATAACACATATCAATTAATGCTTTTACAATTGAAGTAATACATGAAGTACAGGCCCAACGGAGGTTAAAATGTTCAAGGCAATAAAATGCTGAAAGAGAATTAATGCTTAGGAATCTGGGAGCATGTAAGTAAGGAATGTCTTTGATGTATTCGTTCCTGAGGTCACTAAGTAGTTTTTGAGGTAGGGAAGAAGGAAAGGAGTAAGGAAGGCGAGCGTAGTAAGGTCAAGGGAGATACTAATTACTCTCTTCTCCTCGAGTCGGTCTGCCTGGCGATGCTTTCTGTATCCGCTTTTTATATCTTCTTTTTGAATCACAGCAGCTCATTTGGGATTTCACACTTTTATTTGGTTCTGGGCTTCCCATTGGCTGATAAATAAAATTCGCGTAGGCTCGCGAACTGGAAATTTAATATTTAATTAATTTTTATTTTTCAATCGGAACATCTGCGCGGAGCCGGCGGCGAAGCGACGACTTTTGGTCATTTTCTTGTTGGTCGTGAAAGCGCAAACATCCGGTCCATCGCTTTTGTTCGGTATCACCACAAATCGTTCCAGCAGTGTGACATTATTTGTAACAAAGTTTGAATACTCAGCGACGTAAACGAATAAATAATTTTTTTGCATTTGGGATTTTGATAAGTACATGTAAGTGCATGTTTGTTATTTCTTTTACAAATCTGCAATACCCCAGAAATATGGGTGTTATCTTTGTTGTTTTTTTCTGTCCAATGACGTGGTGGTACACTCATTTCTTATCAGTAACTTACTGATAAAAAACAAAATAAATGTAAACGATCGACTTGCAAGCATATCGATCAGCAGAAATGCAGGATCCAACGTGCATATGCACGTGTACACACAAAGAAATACCAATTTATGCATCTAATTGTAACTGTATTCATCTGAAAAAAAATCCGTTTAATTTATTCCTCCACTTTTTTACGATACCTAAGTTTTAAAGTAATTCTTTTTTAAATAAAAAAAGTTTTCTTGAAGCTTTCATTTTGTAGGTACCTCCACAAAATCGCTAAAAAACAGCATATTGGGAAGACAAAAGGTCCTAAACTTAATAAAAACGAACTTTTGCCATCAAAATGTTTATGTTATTAAGAGAAAAGTTCAAAGTATTTTTTATTATTTTTAAAAAATTTTAATCCCTCCTAACACGTTTGAAATTTTGGTAACATTTTGTTTTTATTTTTGTTAGCAAGGAGCCAGATCGTTACGCGAGTTTATAATGTAAAACGTAATTTTACATAACTCAGTTATTTCCGGTCGCAAACACATTAATTTGGAAATTATTGCAAAAATCAAATAATTGTTGGATTTTAATGAAACTTTCAGGGCTTATTCACAAATGAATGAAATTATTTTATACTCATTATTTTAAAAAATCTTGTTAAAATTCCTTCTTTTTCATCTGTTACCCCTCCCCCACACACACACACAAATACACACGTAAATCCCTGAAATTTCAAGAAATTAAATTCTGTAGGTAAAATTGATTTTATTAGTTAAACGAAAGATTCATTGGGAAATGTAAATCATGTATTTGATAAAAAATATTTAAGCAATTTGTATATTATATTTGTATATTTTTTTAATCATTTCACCCCAAGCAAGGCATTCCATTGCCACTATTGCGCATGAGGCTACATAGGGGAAGGTAAAGAGGAGGAGTGGTTAGGTGTAGGAAATGTCAGAAGGAAGGTGATAGATGGGTAAGGATACCGAGGATGAGGGTTGGACAGATGGGAAGAGTGTTTGAAAGAATGGGAGCGAGTTAGTGCGTTAGGAGGTGTCTATTGACCTTATGATAGAAATAACATTACTTTATTGATATAATATTTTGTTAAATCTATGAATTTCTTAAATTCGTGAACAAACTTATTCCTTTTGCACCAACCAATTTAAAATGCAGCTGAAAAATAAAACAAATAAAAAACATAACAAAACTTTATCATAGAAAACATCTTGAAGTTCAAATTTTAATTTGGGATGAGAATATAATTTGATTTTTGTAAATCCAACATGCACAGAAAATAGGTAATATTTCCTGTCCTTTGGGGTTTCTTTTTTGATTAAACAATGAAAAAAAAAACTAGAAGAAAAAGAGTCAATATCTGTGCTACCCTGATAATTACCTTCAATTCTTGAAGGTTTAATGAACCGAGATGCGAAACATGATCCATGTGTCTACTTATGCTTAAAGTCAGAATTCATGTTTTGAAGACATCATATTAAAGAAGGAAAAGAAATTTCTCATAATGAGAAATTCAGTTTGTTCTAGCACCATGAAAAATCTCCTCGTCGCTGAATAGACTATCAAAAATTTGAAATTTTACAAGTGCATAATGGGGTTCTCCTGAGTTTTTTTCCATGTCGATAAGCGTCTTGGGTTTTCTTGAAATTAAGTGTTGGTTATTACTTTGTCGATTGCTGTGTGCCATTTGATGTATTTTTCTCTACCTTCGTTGCGTGATCCAAATCCGTATTTGCCTGTTATTTCATTGCCTCATTCGTTGCATGAAGGTTTCCATGACGATGAGTAATTATTGTGATTTGCAGTAACTCTTTCCGTTGTCTAATATGCTATAAAACTTAACTAATTCTTCTCTGTATTTTGTGACGTTGGTATGCACACTTTTATGATGGTTATATTAACATGTTACCCTTTTTCGTTTCGCGAGAACACTGATAGTTTCCGGGCTACCTAAAATCCCTTTTTGATAAGAATTTTCTTTTAATACATATGATCACACGCTAACCTTGGTGCTCTCTCTCTCTCTCTCTCTCTCTATATATATATATATATATATATATATATAGAGAGAGAGAGAGAGAGAGAGAGAGAGAGCGCGCGTATCAAAAATGTTTTTACAAACTTTGGGGGCGGGGTTGTTTCTCACACCAAATTAAGGACAAAAGTTTACGTAAAAATATGTCCGCGAATTCTTCGTTTTTTAGTTATTAAGTTTAAAGTTTAGAGTAGACGCTGTTACATGTACAATCCAAGAGACAATCCAAAAATACTTTTACAAACCTTGTGTTCCTGACACCGAAACAAGGTGTCGATATAAGCTTATGTCAAAAATGCTATCTTTTTTATGATAACTGATGAGTAACAACAACTCATAGCAAATGTTCAAAATGTTTTCTGCTTGCTTCTACATATTCAAGCGGATCCTTTCAAATATACCCACACGGTGATGAATGATTTCGCAGGTCCTCATGACACGTTGATGAAGCTTCTCCGCATTATTAATGACTACTGCATAAACCACCAATTGTTTTAGGTGGCCCCACAGAGAAAAATCCAAAAGATTGAGGTCGGAGAAACGAACATGCCATGAAACCTGTCGTCTCCTATTTATCTTTCATGGTAACTAGTGCATCACGAACTAAAATGTGTTGGATCCCTATCATTCACGAGCCACATGTGTCTTCGTATCAACAAGAGTACATCCTCTAGCAGTTCTGAAAGTATGTTCGAAATAAATTCCCTGTAGACAGCTCCTTTAAGATGTGCTGGGAGAACATACAAGTCAGTCACTTACAAATCCAGTCCACATATTAATGGTAAACTGATGCTGGTGACTAGCCTGTATTGTACCATGTGGATTCCGATCCGTCTACAAATGTTGGCTGTGTAAATTTGTTATTCCATCTCTTCCAAATGTTACCTCATCCGTAAACATGACTGAAAAGACCAAGAACGGGTCGAAAGTTTGTGCAATAAGCTATCAGTAAAAGTTCTCCTGTGGTGAGTTACCAGAGGGGGAAAGACCCTCCACACGTTGCAAATAATACGAATACAGGAGCTGCTCTTGAAGTAACCTCCATGCGATACTATGAGATGTACAAAATACTAGGGACACCTGACGATGCTTGGATCGTTTGCGACAGCCTGTAGAATGTTTTCTTTGTAGTCAGGCGTACGAAGAGGATGAATTCACTAGATCTATATGATTCTGACGAGCGACTCGATCCATAATTTGTGGTGCCACGGATCCGTCTCAACAACACGACGGTAAACAGCAGAAAAAGGTTGGATGATTCGGCTGCCTTCGGTATGGAAACGCAGTTTTATACAGTCGTGCAAACACGCGTCTATTACAATTCGCGCGACCATATGTAAAAATTATATCTGTCTGCTCACGATATGAATATCCTGACATTGTTAAAACGAAACACCTGACATTTTTAAGACGGAACACTTCTCAGATGACTTACTTCTACATGCGTTAAACGTTGAAGACTGACTAGTGATAAATATACACCAATGACAAATGTACCCTAGTCTAGATGGCAAACTTTCTTGAAAATTAATAGCTCAAAAGCGAAGTATTTACAGACATATGTTTATATGGACTTTTGCCCTTGTCGTGGCGTGTTTGGAAAACTATATATATATATATATATATAGGCTGAAATAAAATTTCACCCTGTATATAAATAAAATGATTTTTATTTCGTTACTATATATATATATATATATGTTTGTGCGTGTTTTTATTTCGTTAGGCCTTGATAATCTGTACTATCCACTAGCATAGATCGTTAATGCCCAAAGAAAGATAAAAATATAAAATCTAACAATTCCTGTTAAGATGCAGCCACGTGATGTTTTTTTAATGTTTAAACAATATCATGTTATAAAGTTTTTAGTATAGAAAAGGTTTCAAATTTATTTGTAGTTTGTGATTTGCGTTTTTTTTATAGCGTATACAAATATGATAACTGTTAATGAATTCACTAGATTTATATGATTCTGACGAGTGGCACGAGTAAATGCTGAAGTCAGTAAATAAATCATCTGAACATTTATTTGTGTGTGTGTGTGTGTGTGTGTGTGTGTGTGTGTGTGTGTGTGTGTGTGTGTGTGTGACAGAATAAAGAAAAAGAACAAATAGGAAACTTATCTCGATCTAACATGATTCTCTTTTATTAAAAATGAAAAAACAACAAAGAGACAGTATACTGGTATGTTGTGATTCGGAATTAACTCTTATTGGTCAGATATGTGTCACGTGTATTAAAGCAATTAAAAAATGTTTTTAAAATTATCTGCATTAATATTTTGTGTATTAATATGCATAAAAACATATAACTAATGCTACCGCCCAACATACACCTAAACAGACAAACGTTTCTTTACAAACATACGCATCCACTATTATACAATTTACCATCCAAAATATTCCACGCACATAGAAATATAATCATCTGTACGTTTGCAATTTCTTCTTTTTTATTCTATGATCTTGTCGAATTCTGATTTATATATATATATATATATATATATATATATATATATATATATATATATATATATATAAGAATAAGAACGTAGAAAATAATTGAACAATTTGTGCAAACTACAAACTAATACAAAATTGTACATTTTCTTTCGACATTGAAAAAACAATATCTCATCAGGTAGCTAACAATAACTGTAATAAACAAGAACAACACTTCTCATTAATTTTGGAATTATTTTTCGTTCGAGGTAAAAAGATATTAGAAAAAGAGGAAAAGAAAGAGAGAAAAGATTAGAAAATAAGATGATTAATCAAGAAAAGGAAAAGAAAAAGGAAAAGAAAAGATACATAAAAAATAGAAAGTGAAGAGGAAAATACGTGAGAAAATGTGCAGAGGAAAGAGCAAATGGAGACGGCTAAGAGAGAGAGAGAGAAATTTTAAATTTTGGCCAGAAGTGCATTGCAGACAGATATTGATATCGGTACATTGCTTGAGCTCAAATCTTTTGACATTTCGAATTCCAGTTGAACTCCTTGCATTCACTTACGCAGAAATACCCTTGGGAAAGGTATTAATCCGTCTCTTCCCTCCAGTTATGGGTCAAATAATAGGACTGACTGGGTTCTATAGCTTTGGCTGGCAACCAGTCTACCACAGAAAGCAATGGCAACCTACTGCGGGATAATCGTCTGCCCAGTCAGTCATGTCTCTTTCGAGATATGATCGCTCAAGCGTGTATCACGTATGGCACTTAACTGACTGACTTTTATAAAGAAAAGGAAAAGAAAGAAAAAGCGGAAAAGAAAAGATAAAAAAGAAATAGAAAGTGAAGAGGAACATAAAGAGAAAAAAGTGAGAAAATGTAGAGCGGGAAAAAGGGGGGAGAGCCAATGAAAATGGCTAAGAGAGCGAAATTTTAAATTTTGGCCGAAAGTGAATTGCAGACAGTATAGACATCGGTTACAGTGTTTAAAGTTAAATCTTTTGGCATGTATTTTAATGATGAAATCACATACATAAATAAAACAATTATTCATAAAACGTAAAATAATGGATATTTTTTTAAAAGCCAACACGAAGATATAAATTCATTAGACCTAATATACTAAATTGGAAAGATAAAATCAAATAAATTAAAATTAAATTAAATTAAATTAAGATCAGATTAAAATTAAATTAAAAGAAAAGAAAATAATAGAATAAAATAAACATAAAATAATAAAATATATATGTAATAATAATAATAATAATAATAATAATAATAATAATACAAATAAAATATATATAAGAAAATAAAAAATAATACCAATAATAATGAATATGAAAAATAAAATATAATAAATAAAAAATATAAATATAAGCTAGTACATGGCTAGAACTACTAACATTAATTATCGCGTGCAATAAAAAAAATACTTAAGGCAATAAACTGATCACAATTTGTCATAGAATATTTACGAATCTTCAAGCCAATTGGGGAATGTCACTCTAATAATTACACTTCCGATAACACATATATCGGTTAGACAATTATTACATCATCTTTCCAGTTAACTTGCTATTTATTCATAGTTAATCTGACAATAACTTAATAACACAATATATTATAGCCCATAAATTTTAAAATAGACAAAAAACGATAACAAATAATTGAAGCCTTAGCCAAAAAAACTAACATTAATAAAATGTAATTCAATTTAGAAGCAAGCATACTAACCAATACCAAAATATCTTGGAATATTGAAAGCAGAATTGCTTAAGTAGAACGAGATGACAGGAGAGGATTAAGGAAAAGTGTGCATGAATAAACAAAAGGAACAAAATAAAATGTATCAATCTACATATGGGCAACAATATATTTGATGTGTAAATGAATAGCGGAACGAGTGGCACAAAACCATAAGAAACGTACAAAAAGACAGGGAGTTGGAATGAATCCCGATCGCCTACGTCCTAAAAGCACAAGGTCAAGAAAAAGACGGAGAGAGAGAGAGAAAAAGAGAGAGAGAAAGAAAGAGAGCGAATATTTTCATCGAAGAAAATCCAATAACTTATTTCATCATTTCCTCATTTCCTTTGAATTTGACTCACTTCAGTAGAAACATTAAGATCCGGCTCCAAAAGTCATTTTTATTTATAGATAAGCGACTTCTCTTACATATCTACAAAAAGCAGAAAAAGTTATAAAACGAGTGACCTATATGACTGGTTAAAGTACGAATAACTTGCTGGCGCATCAACATATATGTGGGTCATGCTTTGTTTTGTACTACCGATGTTTCTTTTTCTATAGTCAAACATAAATATAAAAGGATATTGTTACAGTAACGAAATAAATACACACACACACACACGTGTGTGTGTGTGTGTGTGTGTGTGTGTGTGTGTGTGTGTGTGTGTGTGTGTGTGTTTTTTATTGTCCTTTCATCTCTGGTAGCTTATTTATTAAACTGAAAGGACTGATTATTTTTCATATTATTATTACAACACATTTATATAGTGCATATATAATGCACATTATCATATGTCTACAGTATATGCCTAACCCTTGCAGCATACACGTAGTATAGCAGTTATCGGAAAGTGAAATCTGCACACCGCGTTCAAATCCCAGCTGAGTTTACTTTCGCACAAATACACTTGATAAAGAGTAGACTAGGCTCTCTGGCTTTGATTGGCAACCAGCCTAAATGAAGACCCCTAACCAATCCACCCCGGCAAAAATCTACTTGCTGCAGAAACTGCACCATCAATAGCTAGCCTGTTGAAGTTCAGACCCTATACTCTAGGGCATACACGCATTATTGGAAAACCGATAGGTAAGGTGTTAATTGCATTTATAAAAAAAAAAAAACTTCACAAGTAATAAAGTAACGAAAGTTTAAAGTTTATAGTGACATCACAATAGAGCTGAAGGTTGTAATTAATGGCTTTTCAACATTAGATAACCTATTTTTATACAGCACCACCTATACGTGTGTATGAGGACGTCTACGGGAATAAGTTCAAAAAGCGTCGAAATAAACAACTCTGTTGTTACGAATTTAAATTATCGTTAATACTGGGAAGAAAAAATAACCATTTAGTATTGGTTGGTTAACTTGACAAATTCAATGAAATTTGAATCACCAGTTTCGAAGATATGTTACCTATTTTGTTATCTTCTGTCTATTGATTTTTTTTTTTCGGGAACTCTGAGGCAATTGATGATTTAATAGATCGACCATTAATTTCAAGATATTTTATAAGTTATTGTCTTGCGTGTGAAGGTAAATTACAACTGAACAGCAAGGCTTCTGGTCAGGAGGCTTCTAGGTTTTGAGGAGCGTGAGACGACCTATTAATTGCTGTTGTTCCCAGGTCCACCCAGACCCGGGGTAGTAGTACCTGTTATCGACCCAGCTATGGGCAAATATTTCACTCTTACACTGAGGTCAAAATACTATGAAAGTGTAGAAATACATTTTTATAATGACGGTACCAGCAATATATTTTTACCGTAAAAATACCAGCAATAAATCTTTGTAAGGAAAAAAAATACCAGCAATACATTTTTGTAAATTAAATTACTTATGCTCCAAAAAAATTAAATTTTACTATTAAATGAGCTATAAGGAGTTGATATGCTATTAAACAAACAAAACAAATTGGAATGTAAAGTCAGTCAGTTAAGTGCCATACGTGATACACGCTTGAGCAATCGTGTCTCTTTCGATTCATGACTAACTAGGCAGAAAATTTATTTCTGGAGTAGGTTGGTTGCCAGTCAAGACTCTAGGCCGTAGTCTGTACTGCTATTCAAAGCAGAACAACAGGGGAAGATGGGTATCTCCTAAGTGAGTGCAACGAACCCAATTGGAATTCGAACTCGGCTCTCCGATTTCACATTCCGAACCGTTATCCATTATCCAACGCACATCCACTAAATCCAACAATGTAAAATTAACCTTAATTATAACTATTTTTCTCGTTCCAAATAACATTTTCTCACATTTTTAAGTCGAGTAATGTAATACGTTCTTGTACAATTGCAAGTGACAGTCAGTCATAGTAATGAAAATGAAATAAAATGCGTTTGCACAGATTTCGAAAGAGAAAGAAAATGGTTGATTTTATTCTTTTAATTTTCATCTATTTCTCTCTCCAAGCGCTACTTAGTTGATATCTCCATTAATCTGGTATATGTTTTGCATATTCCAACAAGTACGATTTAAATTAATCCATTAATTACACGATGACAGCCTTTTTAAGAGCAAGTTAATAGTAGTTAATTGCAGAATGGTGGACCTATCATCATCATTTCTTTATAATAGATATCGCATAGAAGTCCAGTTACACCAAATCTTCTTAGATTTTAACATTGAACTGAATTTGTTTTTATTACTTTTTGTTCTTCATTTTTCTCCTCCTCTTCCTCATCATTATTATTATTATTTGTTATGTCTTCGTTGCATTGAATGAAGATAACACAATCATGAAATACATCGCTTGGAGACGACAAAGTCTTGCAGAATTTTGTAGTATTCGCTTCCGACAAACTCTCTTTACTCCGACTTTCTCTACTGACGATTCTCGGCGTCAGTATGTATGCTATTTGGACGAGTCTAAGTCATATTCTGGACAGGTGTGTTCATTTTCATATTATTGTTATTATTTCCAGTGATGAATAACCATGCATTCTTTCTGGGCCAGTTTACTACATTCACTGATTCTATAATTCACTGTCTTACAATTATTGGCACTCACTGTACATTTGTTTTTAATCTATCTAAGCTTTTTTATAGTTGGTTCTTATGATGTTTTACAAGATTATTATTATTATTATTATTATTATTATTATTATTATTATTATTATGTCATTTTTCATCATATTTCGATTTCTGCTTTGGTCTCACTACCAACCAAGTCTGCGGGGAGACCTAAGGCAGGTAGTGGCGTGTTGTTATGACTCCATTTCATGTTTTTCTATCTTCCCTATCATCCCCAGCATTACATAGATAAAGTTTTCCTTAGTGTGTGGGCTGTACTTAATAAGACAATTTTTTGTATATCTCTTAAGCTGGGGTTTCCAGGGATTCTTTCAATGTGTTGTTTTGTTCCATTTTTTATCATTCCAAGTGCACCTACTATCACTGGCACAACTATTATTATTATTATTATTATTATTATTATTATTATTATTATTATATTTTTTATTATCATCATATTTTGATTTCTGCTATGGTCACACTACCTACCAAGTCTGCGGAAAAACCTGAGACAGGTTATTATGGATACATTTCATCTTTTGTCTTTCTACCTCCCCTAACATCATTAGTGTTACATGGACAAAGTTCTTCGTAGTGTGTGGGCTGTACTTATCAAGAGAATCTTTTGTATTTCTTTATTATTATTATTGTTGTTGTTGTTGTTGTTGTTGTTGTTGTTGTTGTTGTTGTTGTTGTTGTTGTTGTTTCCTTTGATTTCTGACATTTCTTTCCTTGTTGCAACCAGAGAACTAAGATCAGAAAAGGCTTCATGACATTTTCCACTAATCATTTTTGTAAAAAAAAGTTATTATTATTATCATTATTTACTCATTGAGAGTTCATTCCCACCAACGACAACTGGTGATTTATATTAAAGATTAAATTACAGGAAGTCTCCTTAATATTCCAGCACTCTCCTAGCGGTTTTCACTAATGTCTTTGTCCGGTTTTTTCCTACTCTTTCTTTAATTTTCAACTCATCTGGCCGCTTTCCTGAGCTCTTCAGAGCCGTTCCCAACTATCCGATAGCAACTGGCACGAGTGTCATCTTTATTTTCCACAGCTTCCCCATCACTCTGTCAAAGTCGAGATACTTCCAGATCTTCTCTGAGGCCTACGAGTCATGCACTATTCGTAATTTTTTTCGTCTTGTTGTTTATTACTAGTAAATCCGGTCTGCTGACCTGGAATTGATATCCCGGGAGGTTTTTTTATGTACTTCATTCTCCAGAACATATTCTGATGTGCGCATATACCACATGATTTATGAGGTTAAAATGTAGTCGCTTGCACAGTGGAGTGTCCCTCTCACCTAGTTATGCATTCTTTCTGGACCAATTTACTACATTCATTTATATTATTAACTGTCTTATCATTACTGACACTGACTGTACATTTGTTTTTAACCTCTCTAGGCGTGTATATAGTTCTTATAATTTTCTTTTGATTTTTGTTTTATACACATTACCTTCCGGGTTCTAACAGGAGACCTAAGGTCAGAATTGGCTTCATTACATTCTCCACTGACCATTTTTGTAAAAAACAAAAAGATCTCAGACATTTTACATAAATAAAGCTCTTCACAATGTGTGAACTATACTTTTGTATTTCTTCCGAGAATCCCTTTAATGAGTCTATCGGAACCTTTTCCAATCAATCCGAGGGCTCCAACTACAACTAGATTAATTAATGTTTTCACGTGCAACATTTTTTAGATTTACACGTCAAGATCCTTGTATTTTGATAGTCTTTTGAAGATATTCAAAGATACATTAGAATCTGCAGGAACTACTTTGTCAATAAGAAAGCACATTCTGCTCTTGTCGTCTATGATCACAATGTCTGGACGATTAGCTTTGATTGTTCAGTCTGTGAATATTGTAAAGCGCCACTAAATTGTTAGAGGTCTGTAGCCGGAGCTCAGAGATGTTCTTGCAGTTTCCTCTCCGTAAACGTTGCATATTTTCCATTGCAGATATTAAACCACTCTATCATACTGTGTTTTACAATCAGTGGTTGATGCCACTATACAACCTGATACAAGATGATCAATTGTTTCTGGATATTTATCACAGAATCTGCATTTTGGGTTAACACAATTTTTATTATTATTATTGAAGAAATGAAGACTAAACACCAAATGTAACAGTCGTAGTTTTCATATTGCTTATGACATTGTTCATGATATTGTACCCGCCATTTATTCTTTCGGTTATCCAGAAGATATTTTTGTTTGAGTTTTCTTCGATTTTACAGTAAATATTTCAAATAGCTTTCTAGTTTTATCAATTCATTTTTGTCACTAAAAAATAACGGTTATTCTCTGCAAGAAAAGTTCAGTTTCAAATTACGAATTGCTTTGAGTGATTCAGAGTCCGGCTTGAATGAGTATGAATCTTTTTAAGCCAGTATCATCCATTCTAAATCCTTTAATCGCATTTATTTCCTGAATTGATTAAACGCAATTGTCAATTTAAAAGATTCCTTTCTTTGAATATGATTAATTTGGTCATCTGTCTTGAACATATGACAAGATGAACTGGTACGGCCTTCTTTCATTGTTGACAATAATGATAGTTACTCTACAGGATATAAATGAAATATCAAATAATCGTAAGAAAATTAAAATATTCTCTAAAATGCTTGTAAGTATTAAAAATATCGAGTAAAAACAACGCATTTGTTGAAAATTGCTTTAAATATCTGGATTAGACGAACAGAAGACAGAAATAATCGTTAACTTTACAATAAGCCTTTCGAAATGCTTTATATGCAAAGTAAAATGAACATCTTTTTTTTCTAAAAAAGCTTGTTTTTACGATGTCAGTAGTGTGAACTTTCAACCCCATGTCCCTTTTCATCTCATATTAATGCTGAATCACGTGTCCGCTTTGCATAATTTCGAAGCTTTGCTGTAGTAGTTCTTACGGGTGGTTTCTTTGTTGTGCTTTCTTGTTTATAAATATCGGTATATCAGTTGATTCTAGAGTAGCCTTCTTATGTCTTCTTCTTATTATTATTATTATTATTATTATTATTATTATTATTATTTATGTGCCATGTCTGTTCAGGACGTAGGCGACCCTGGTCTTCCACTTGCCCCTATCCCTTAACATTTTTCCTCTTGGTATATCTCTCAAACCCCGCCCTGCCATCGCACTCCGTTCAAGCCCATCAGCTTTCCCATGTCTCTTTTTACCTCTATCCGTCCTATATTAGATTTTCCTAGTTGTCTTTCCTCATTACGTGTCCCAGAAACCACAGTTGTCTCTTTCTGATTTAAAGTATAAATTGCCTTTTGCATCATCTCCAAAACGTCATCGTTGTTCACATATTCGGTCCATGGTATCCTCAGCATCCTGCTGTAGAACCACAGTTCTGTTGTTTCGGGTTTTTCCTTCATCTTTGAAAAGATCGTCCAGAATTCGCTGCCATATGGAAGGACATATATTACATAACAGTCAAGTACTCTTTTCTTTGTTTCCAAAGAAATCTTCCTGTCTCTCAATAATCTGCTTAGCTTTTGAAATGCATCCATGACTATGCCAATGCACCTTCGGATCTCAGTATCGCATTTAAGTCCCTCTGTATTTGAATTTCTGCACCTGTTTGATTTTAGTGTTCCCGATGTGTAGTTGGCATTTTGGAGTCTTCTTTTTGTTGATGGCCATGCATTCGACTTTCTTGAAGTTTATGCTTAGCCCTTTCTTCTAACTTTCCTTTGCTACCATCTGTAGGGGGTTTTGTATTTTTCTTTCCGTGTCTTTCCGTGTCTGTCATCAGCCCTGTATCATCTGCATATCATATATTGTTCAGATTGTGACCACGGTGATGAATCCTATCAGGACTTAATGCTCTCGGAATTGTTTTGCTGTACATGTTGAATAAATCCGGTGAGAAAGCACATCTTTGTCTTACACCGATTTCAATTTTTGTAAATTTACTTAATTCATTTCATGTCCATATGGAGGCGCTTTGCTGCCAGTATAGGTTTTTGATGACTCTAATGTATTTCCCGAATATGTCGAGGTTGCCGTGTGGCGTACTTTTCCTAGAGATGATGTTAATACATTCCAGCGATCAGTAGAATCAGCAAAAAAATGAATATAAATGCTGAACAAAATCAAATAATTGTACAATCTGCAGAAAACACTCTACTACTTTTACTCTTACCAAGTTCAGATTGTGTCCAGCACAAGAAACATAAATGGCAAACTTACTGAATCCGTGCATGCAATCCACTATATCTTCCAGAAATATTTGAGGCATTATCGTATGACTGACCACAGTAGTTTGAGAGTGGAATTTTGTTCTCAAGAAGAAAATCCACAAAAGTGTCCGATCTTTTGCTTCATGAGAAAAGGTGGAGAGAACCATCAAGAAGCGTTCCACAGGCTCACAGCCTTTAATGTATGGGACGGTAAATGTCAGTTGATCTGTGTGTGAGATGTCTGGAGTGGAATCTATACTTATTGGCTAACACTTTGAATCTTTTACTTCTTCAAAAATAGTTCCAAAAAACTGTTGTCCTATTAATTCAATAAATTCAATAATTTCCTCACAAATGTTTGTAGATAAATATGACGGATTCCTTTTTCCAAGATTTTTATACATTTTGAGATATTCTTCCAAGAAACGGTAAGATTCACTCAGGATCTCTAGTATACCTAAATAATTGCCATTTTTGGCTGACCCAATAATCTGATTTTCTCCACGAAATGGCAAACCTCTGGCGAGAAGAAAGAGTGTTACAGAAATTGCACGTGCCAACACCTTATGCCAATATTCCTGCTCTGAGTGATGCTGCTCAAGTAATAAAGGATATATACTTCCAGACTCTTGATGTATTATCAAATCTGCTACCTTGCACTTTGGATGTTCTTCATTTTCATGTTCTACAATCACATTGCTGTGCTTCCAGTCATTGAAATTCAGTGTAGAAAAGAAAGATTCTTTCTTGGACAATAGATGACATACAAAGCAGTACAAACGACCTTAGGGTGGTGAATAGGGTAGCCTATTACGTTTTACACACTCGCCATTCCGAAGTTTACGTCTGAACACGTTGTTTGATAAATATCTTGCCTTTATATTCTCTACTCCAGCCGCTCTATACACTCTACGTGAGTTTGAATGTCTTCTGTCATTATTCTGACTTGATGAGGGGCCACTATGAATCCAGTAATCTATTGTATTAGTATCATTAATGTTCCATAGCTCCGAATCTGTCTCTTGAATTGCAAAATCCTTTATTTTTACAGATTTTGATATTTCCTTTTGTAAAATAGTCCCTAGTAGCAGCAACAGGCAATGGTGGTGTGTATGCTGAAACTTGATGACTGGTAACAGGAATAGATATAGATGCAGATGCTATATCTGAAAGAACAGTACTAGTGACTGACATTGCAGGAGTGGATGCTGATCTTGTTATATCTGAAGGAATGGTTGAGCCACGATGTTAATTTTGGAAGTTTTTCTATTTTCTCCTTCTCTTCTACAGCTCTCTTCTTCTGTGCTCCACTCAAAACATTATGTTTCTTTTCTGCTGAAAGCATTATTCAACTGAAAATATATATCATAAATATTTAGCATTTAGTCCCACACCAACATGCAGGGTTGTTCTATATAAGTGTGCTTGCAACAAGATCTAAATATTTAAACGCTCTGCTTCCACAATGAACATGTCCTGCCTTTAATTGTACGAACAGTATTATTCTTAATACAAATTCCCTACTGTGTGCTGATTCCCAAAACTACCACACAAGATCTAGATCTGGCTTAGTAGTATAACTGGAGTGTCTGACATTGATCTTGCCTCATCAAGTGTTGCATGTAGTCTACATAGACTACATGCAACACTTTTCTCAACTTGCACAATTAAAATCTTATCCATTCATATATTCACAAACTATTAATACCTGGTAATTAGTGATGCATCATAAATTCATAATCTTAAATAACCACATACCTGAACAATTTCTCTCAGCAGAAGTATAAACATACTTTTCTTAACACTGTGTGAATCCTTCAACAATGATGAACACTCAAACCTATTCCAAAAACTGTAACAAATATTTTCACACAGACAATGGGAAACATTTACACGTGACCAATTTCGCATATTATTCAACTATTATGTACATTATGTATTCTTGTTAAATATTTGTTTCGTTACAAACTGATGCATTGTCAACTTTATTTCATCTTCTTCTTTCTTGTTAAATCCTAGAATTTTAATGCTTACAAGAATAAATGGTGGGTTGTAAGGATTTGGGTAGAAAGTCATTTTTGGAAGTGGCCTTGCTCCAGGAGAATTCCACAAAGAAATTATTCCAAATAACCTTGCAGTACATGTCCCCCACAAAGATATCTTTAAAAAATATGAATTAATCTCTTTGCTGATGCTGTTGTTGTTGTTGTTGTTGTTGTTGTTGCTGTTGCTGTTGTTGTTGTTGTTGTTGTTGAATAAACATCGATTGAGAAAATTATTTGTTTCAGTTAAGACAACTGAATTACAGTTTTTGTTTGAACGGTTACGACAAAAAGAAAAAAGTGAGAGGTGTAAAAAGAAGAATATTAAATACTATCAACGCTAGAGTTTTATAATAATTAAAATAATATATTCACAAAAGTAAAAATATAAATTTATTACCGTTAAACATTCAAAACACAATTGATTCAGTCTAGGTACCTCCACTAAATCGCTGAAAAAACAGCATAGTATGAAGAAAAAAGATCCCAAACTTAATAAAAACGAACTTTTGCCATGAAAATGTTTTTATTATTATTTTTAAAAAGTTCAAAGTATTTTTTTAATTATTTTTCAAAAGTTCGAAATTTTGATAAAAATCTTGTTTTTATTTTCGTTAGCGGGGTGTCAAATCGTTACGAGTGGTTAGAAAGGAAAACGTAATATTACATAACTTACTTTTTTTCCAGTGACAAACACATTAATTTGGAAATTCTTGCAAAAATCAAATAATTGTCGGATTTTAATAAAACTTTCAGGACTTATTCACAAATGAATGAAACTATTTTTAAAATCATTATTTTTTTTTTAAATCTTGGTAAAAATATTTTTTAAATCTGTTACCCACCCTCCACGTAAATTCCTGAAATTTCAAGAAATTAAATTCTTCAGGCAAAAATGGTTTTATTAGTTAAACGCAGGATTCATTGGGGAATGTAAATTATGTATTATTTTTTAAAACCATTTAGCCTCTTTTACCGATCATCTGCTCCAAATAGTAAAATAAAAATGCAATAAAGCTATGAAATTATTTAATTAGATAAGCTTTTAATTGCTTTAATAAATAATATAAATATCAGACATTATAAAGTTCGATTAATAATGAATTTTTAAAAGAATTATTTTCATTTTTGTTTTTTTAATTATAATAATTTATAAAGTTTCAAAAATATTTTTAAAATATTTCCAAGACTTGTAGACGTTAGGCTGGCAGTTTATATAGTGAAGACTCTATTTGCTAATCAAAAATTTAAAAGTTTAATACAAATTATCTCGCCATCTTATTTTTTAAAATAATTTTAAATTTATTTTTGTGTGTGTATTTAAAGTTTGTTTTTTTTCATGGTAATTTCTATGTTTACATTAAAAGTCATGTGTTTCAGGATTTCTTTCCCTTACCAGAAAAGAATATGGGCAATTATGTCACTTATGATCGCCATACACTTACTTTATCTCGCATCTGTCAACACATTTCAATTACGGTGGAAAGGTTAGAAAGATCAACTCTGTATTTAAAAATATTTTTATTCTAAATTTCATGTTATAAATTATACTCGTGTAAATCAGATTATTTTAACATTAAATTTGCTAATTCTCCCAAAATAACGTGGCACATATATATATTTTATTTTTGCAAGATTTTTAAAACCGAAAATTACCTTTTGTTTACAATTCTGTCGATCGCTCAAAAATGGCCGGAAAATTGAAAAATTGAAAAACATTTCAAAGTTTTATATTCCAATCAATATAATTTCTGTTTGAAATACACTAGAGTATTTTACTTACTGGAAATAGTAAATTTAATCATTTAGCTTTCAATTAAAACAAAAATAAAATTTCAAAAAACTTTTTTTATTTTTTAAAATTCAATTTAAAAGTTAGTTATCGAAAATGAGTGGAAGTACCTAATCCAGTCTAGAGAAAATTTAAGAATTAAATCACACCAGAGAAAAAATTAAAGTTAATATTATCTCCAACAGGAAGTCAACAGTAATTTGCCAGTGAACGGAACTGGCGAGACTGACCTGTCCTTCCATTTATATAGGTGGGCGGCCTCTTTGAAAAAAGCTTTCGCCATTTCCGATGTCTTCTAAGTCCGATTGGGAACATTCTCCCTCTTTCTTTTTTATTCGAGAACCAACTGAAATGAAATGGATCTTTTTATTTTTATTTTTTTTACCAATTGCAATACGCGTTGCTTGTAGTAGTAATTTCTATTTTTAGTATTTACTAAAAAGAGGTTTCTGTAACACAAATCACTTATTACACAGATTAGCATTAAACCCCTATGCTTCTGGGCTCCCTGGGCAAATGCCCATCTGATCCATATGTTAAGAGAACCCTGGATCAGATGCCATTAATACCGCATTCCTATAACTGATTCCAGTTAATACTTCGCACTCAAGGTTTTTTTTTTTTTTGGGCTGGTGGGGGGGGTTAGGATCAGATAGTGGATTGATAAGGTAACATAGCTGGGACTAATTAGTTTCTCATAATCGGGCTTATAATGATCAGATGGTAGGTTGTTGAATAAGAATTATTTTGGTAATCTTTTTCATTTAACTTTATTTCAAAGCAGAACATTTCCAGATTCCCACCATTCGGTATCTGATACTTTCGACATCCAGTGGATGCGGTGATCTGTCATTTATGTCAGTTATCAAAACTTGCCAAAACAGCTTAGGCTGACTAGATGGCCAAATTTTTTTCTGGTTTTTATATTTTTTGTCAAAAATATATTTACTGGATATTTAACTTTCGATGTTATTTCTCCTCAGTCCAGACACATTAATCAATTCTTTAAGACCCTTATTATTCAAACCAACGATGTTTTTATTTA
The DNA here is from genome assembly GCA_037127315.1 of Ascarosepion bandense. Classification (NCBI taxonomy): domain Eukaryota; kingdom Metazoa; phylum Mollusca; class Cephalopoda; order Sepiida; family Sepiidae; genus Ascarosepion; species Ascarosepion bandense. The sequence goes on along the minus strand of JBBBDQ010028664.1, from coordinate 384,834 downwards.
TCTTTCAAGTTATGTATTCTTCTTTTATGAGTCGTGTCGTGTCAGGACGTGGGTGATGATTGCTCTCCACAATTTCCTACCTTTCGTGGCTCTTAGCAATGTTTGTTTAATTACTTTCCCTCCCACTCCTTGTTCCGCCACCCATTTACGGAAACTCGTTAGGTAGGTTACACGCTGTTTTTTTTTTCCTTCTTGCCTTCATTGTTTGTTCTGTGAGTCATATTTTTCAATCCGTCTTTCTTCATAATGCGTCTAAAAATGTAAACTGTCTCTTTTCATTTTTAGTTATTAGTGTCTTTTTTTTATTTTTTTTATTCTTTAAGACTTCCTCGCTATATAATAATCGTACTATAAATGCTCTTAACTACTATATAAATCCAGTCCTCCTAGGTGGTAGTGAATGTTGGGCAGTTTTTTCAAGAAGAAGAGGAAATTTGTGAGAGATATAGCTCGACAGAAGGATGCTGAGAATAAAATAGACGGAGCATGTGAGCAACGAGAATTTTTTTATGTAAAGAAAATGGGCACTTATACTTAGAATACGAAAGAGACAGTAGTTGAAATTACTGAGGACATTATGAGGAAAGATGGCTTAAAGAATTTAACACCCACAGGATATATTGAAGGCAAGAAGAACAGAAGAAAATTGCGAGTAACCTATAACAAGCTTCTGTAAATGAATGGAGATCAGGGAATAGGACAATGAAAAAATAAACATTGCTAAGAGCTTCAAAGGAGAGAAAGTTCTGGAAACCCACCACTAAAGTCAAGAAGGGATACAACATATAAAATAACTTTTTCACTAAATTCTCACTGATTTACACTTAAGTACGGATCAGATTCATCACCGCTTAACATGCGGGGTCAGTTGAAAACCAATGGTTGCAGTCTGATTCGACTGGAAGCTTCAACTAATGTGATGTCATTTGTTAGGATAGCAATAGTTGACCAGATTCATGATGAGATGATGAAAACAGCAAATATGGTAATTTTGTCAACAGCGTTTCTTTTATGGTTATGATAGGAAACATCTACAACTATTTAATATTTATTGTATCACTCCGTAAGATTCGATAAACAATAAATTACATAGAAAACTGTTTGTACCACACACAAAAATGTTTTTAAAATATTAAACCAAGAAAACATAACTTAAGACTTTCAGAAAGAATCGTAATAACTATCAAACGGAGAAAATAGATTTCTTCTTTGTCGTTCTCTTTAATTGTAGTTGAACCACTGCTTTTACATTAATTGTTGTGCTCAGTAAACTTTGTCACTATTTTGCTTATCTTCTTTTGTTAATAACATTTTAACTATTACAGCAGAAGTCTGTTTTTTTTCTTTAATTATTTATTTTCTTGTCAATAAAACTATCGTTAAATCAGTCAAATTCCGAATTTGTGGGTTATGGAATTGATTTGCGCTATTTGAATAAAAAAAAATGTTAGTTATAGACTAAAAAGCAAAAAAAAAAACTTTTTGTTTTCGGCTACGTCGGCGCGTTCATTATAGAGAGTTGCGCTCAAATACCAGCTTTTCGCTTCTGATTGTAAAAAGAGAAAAAAGCCATATTTCGAGATGTCACCTGTCGCTGAACACTTTGTTTAAAAATATGATACTCCAAAAACAACCCAAACTCATGTCTTATGCATTTACAACTTCGAAATTTATATATTTGACTGAATTTCAAGCAAAATATTCATTTTTCTCCTAAGAAATTGTATTAAAACGTTGTTCACTATTTCAATTTGTCTTCTAAAAGTATTTGGCACATTAATTACTTACAAAGGATTTTCACTAAATACTTGACTTGACATTTTCCCCTGATTTTATCCTGTGCTATTCTCTTGCTTATTATTTTTTACTAAAAATACTAATTGTTATAAATAAGATATTCTTTAAATTTAATAAATTATCAATTATCGTTGAATATAAAATCTTCTTTTATTTCCTTAACTCAGTTACACTTATTAGAGTTAGAACAATGCACTTTTTATTCATCAAATGATATATTTAAGAGTTTTGTTGATTTTTCTTATAACGAATAGCTGAGTTCTAATATATTTTTACCCTTAACTCTAAAATTACCATGTTTAACCCTCAGCACCTCTCGACATGGTAGTCTTTCCAAAAGTCTATGAAGTGAAGAAAAAATACTTGTGTATTTTATTTCATAACATTAATTTCAGTCAATTGATATTCCCGGTGATTATTTATTATATAATCGCTAATACTATTAAATTAAAACATGCCAATTTTATACAATCATTATTCGTATATGTGAAAATATTAATAAATATGTATGACCAGCTTTAATAAAAGATTTATTTAACTGTCTTTACTTAGTAACTGCAATGGCAGACTTACATTTTAGATTCTGAAGCTTCAACAGATATAAGGGCCCCTCTGCAATTAGCAACAATAGATTCGAGGATTGAGGCTATATCAAATGAGTATTAGAACATATTCTAAGGCCAACATTATCTACTTCAAGGCATTGACATATGATTCTATCAATAAAATTTACTTACTTTGTGGTGATATGGAGCAAAAGCGATGGACCGGATGTTTGCGCTTTCACGACCAACAAGCAAATGACCAAAAGTCGTCCGTGCGCCGCCGGCTCCGCGAAGATGCTCCGATTGAAAAATGAAAATTAATTAAATATTAAATTTCCAGTTCGCGAGCCTACGCGAATTTTTTTTATCAGCCAATGGGAAGCCCAGAACCAAATACAAGTGTGAAATCCCAAATGAGCTGCTGTGATTCAAAAAGAAGATATAAAAAGCGGATACAGAAAGCATCGACAGGCAGACCGACTCGAGGAGAAGAGAGTAATTAGTAGCCCCCTTGACCGAAGTCAAGTGGCTTACTATGTTCGCCTCCCTTACCTCTTTCCTTCGCCCCTGCCTCAAAAACTACTTACTGACCTCAGGAGCGAATACATCAGAGACATTCCTTACTTACACGCTCCCAAATTCCTAAGCATTAATTCTCTTTCAGCATTTTATTGCCATGAACATTTTAACCTCCGTTGGATCTATACTTCATGTATTACTTCAATTGTAAAAACATTAATTGATATGTGTATATATATAAAATGTTATTTTTCTACTCAAACTGCCTTTCTTGATTTGTAATCATTTTATGACTTATAGTGGGCTATCTACAACAAGGCCGAATTCCGTTAACCTGCAACAGTATACAACTACCCTTCACTAGAACGGACTCTCCACTACTAACAGAAAAGAATAGATAAGCAACCCACTATAACTTTAATAATAAACATTTAAAAAATTATTATTAATAAAAGTTACTTCAGGAGTCCCTTCGGGGATTAGGAACCCTGAAGCTTAAGCATTATTAGTTTCATAGTAGATCCGCCAGTGTCCAACTGCGCGCTCGTGTGACGTTGACCAACAATTTTAAGAGCTGATAAGCACATTCCCCGTTTTGCTCTTAAGTTTTTATTCTTCTATTTTATTTTTTTCGAATGAAAAAGAAGAATACGAAGGAAACGAAAAAGATTAAAGTAACATTGAAAAACCTGGAACCCAAAAGTATTAATTGTGAAGTAAATAAATTAAATCTGGACTCTGAGACAGAAGCCATGCTTTGGTTTTCTTTATTTACGTCTTAAATCTTTTAAACTAAACTTGCTGGTGCTTGTTTTGTGTATGATGGAAAGAGAGAGAGAATAATATCCCTCTCTTATATACGTGTGTGGGGGGTGCATATATGTGCATGCATGTGAATGTGCATATATATGTGCACATTCACACACATGCAGAAACACGTGTTCATGTGTGTGTGTGTGTGTGTGTGTGTGTGTGTTCAGGGAAAAAACATCTTGAACTAAATCAACATTCGCACAAGATTATAGGAAGTCATCCAGTGAGAAAATAGTTCAATGATTTGCGAAAAGTAACCCCAGCGCTACGGTAGATGTAAAAATAATCGGACAGCCATTATTCACCCACTTGATCTGTTATATACACAGGTGATATGTGAAAGTTTGGGGAAATGTGACCAAGAAAATCCCATTACTCATTCTAATACAACGGTTCCTAAACTTTTCAGCTTACAGTGCACTTAATTCCCAGGCTATAATCTCTATCAAACACACCCACACACACCTTTCTCTGTGCGGGGGTGGGGAGGTTGAAAGATTCTCAGTTCGACCCACTTTACAAACTGTGGACGTTCTTTTTTCATTATGGATGGAAACATTTGTGTGTTATTTAAAGTCGATTCATATTTTTGACTGTATTTATCAGTTTTGTTTGATCAGAAAATATTTCATTACAATCACAAACAGTGATTTTTTCCAAATACAAGCCCTACTATTTTAACCCGCAACTGGAGGGAGAAGATGGATTCATAGCTTTTTGAAGGGTACTTGCGCGTAAGAGAATATAATGAACTCGACTGGAATTCGAACTCGACTATCCAATTTCTCATTCTGATTAGAATACCATTAAAGCACCCGCGCATCATCCTAAACCTGGAAAGAGTGTTCTATGCAGGATCCTTGTACTTATATTTTAATTTCTTTTAGATCATTGACTGGACCAAATGAATAGAAAGGATGGAATTTCCAAGAGTTGAATTCTTGACCATCATGAAGTTCCTATTCCTAAAGAATAAAACTTCAAAAGAAACCAATATGTTTAAGATGCAAACACTGGGTGACAAATTCCTGCTATACGCATCTGTGAAGATGTGGTGTGCATTTTGAAGCCCACTATGCAACAAGTTCTAGTGGTAGGCTTTCAATGGCGTCAACTATTGAAATAGTTGATATCGTTATGACGTATTTGGCTGTTCGACTAACCTTAATTAAAACTCTTGCTGTGATCCTAATGATATTCAGGGAATGCGTTAAGCTTATATTTTATATTTTATACTTAGGTATGGAGAAGCTTTCAGATAAGTGAAAGCCAATATGTTTGAATGCCAACCAACAGCGATATAAAGGGGACACTTGCAAAGTTGATTTCGCATCATTTCCAGCAATTCTGAATCCAACTTTCATATTTATAAATATACCATTCTTCCATGCATTGAATACTGTTACCATACCTGGCGGGATGCTCCTGCTATTCTCAACAAAATCTAAAGAAGGATCTGCAATATAAGCGATATTGACTTGGCATCTCGACCTCAGTCACTTTCTCATCGATATGACGTGGCTTCCCTCTGTCTTTTCTAAAAAATAGTTTCATGGCAATTGATTTGACGAGCTTTTTCCCTATTGCCCCGACTACATGAATTTAAACGTGCTACTTGATTAGTATCCAGATCCCACCCATTTACCCTTTGAAATAGCTAATTGAATTCGCCACTTTTACCCCAACAGTTTTTTTTCTCGCAATTCCCGCCCGTGAAACTCCCTTCTCTTTATTTACTTTCCTAATAGCTACAATCTCCAAAGATTGAAATGCAACGTCAACTGCCATCTTCTATCTTCTTCCGGCCCGTTCGTCTTTTATCCATTCTTCAATACCCACTGTACCCAGTCTTTTCTCTCGCTGTAACCTCCTGCACACCTTGCTTGTCATAAAATGATTTTAAAAAATTGGTGATATTTTTTCTTTATGTCACTGTATCTAGGAAACATGGTTACAACATTATGATCCAGAGACCACACAAACATCCATGTACTGGCGACAGTTGTACTATCCACTGCAGGATGGCTTTCTTGTGTTAGGTTTGGGGCCGATGTTAGGTGATTAGATGTTTCGCGTTGAAGAACAAATCTACAAGTGTTGAATTGATTGAGAAAATGGACAAACAAACAACTCTTTTGCGGGAAATATGGTCATGAAGTACCTTTAAGTCTTGTTGGATGATGGTTCTAATTAATAAAAGAACTAGAGGCAAATTATAAACACGATTTTTTTTGTTCAATCGCATTTTTAAAGATGTTTTGTATGTAGACGCTCTCCCTTAGGCCATTAATGCTATCCTGTTGTTGGTATGCACATGGTGCCTAGTAGAATGTTGAATTCGTCAAAGATGTTTCAGTGAAACTGTGTGTCTCTGTCGGTTATAATGACAGCAAGTACGCAGAAAATGGCAATCCGGTGTGAGAATTGTTTTTGCAATGGTGTCGGCTGAAATATATCTCACAAAATTTATGTCGTCAAGTAAGAAAATTTATCGGTGATTGTTAGTGTATACGTAAAGTGTTGGCAGGATGATAGAAGTCACACAACGTCGATATTTATGTTTAAGTTTGAAAATCGAGAAACAAGTTTAGTAAATGTCCCTATGAGTGATTTACTGTGTCTGTAGACTATAGATAATAATCTCTACAATTACTAGTCCAAAATCTGATAACTTTGTTCTTCTGAGATCAAACAAATCTCTTACTAATGAACTCCAGTGTTGCTGTCTTGCTGGGGGTGAGAAAGTGTGTAGAAATGGTCGAATATGCGTAGTCGCAGTGAAGGTGGGATGTAAAGCCTAAGGATGGTTTTCGAAATGTCATAGTACACAATCTTTTCACTCATGAATAATTAAGTTGTGACTGAGAATATGTGATGGAATATGTATCAGTTCGAGAGAGTGTCTGCAACTGTTTTGGTTACCTTTGATATATTCTATATCAGTTAACGGCTGTGATATATAGTCTAGGTAAAGAGTTTCTTGAGGTATGTACTTGTTAGAGTTTTAAGACAAAGCTTATCTTAAGGGTTTGTGGTCGATGTTAATTTTAATATTTGTTCTCGTAAAATATACTTACTTATTACTTAAGTGTTCTCAGCTTAGATTAAATCTTATAAAACAAATAAAAATGTTTCCTTGTTTCTGATGCAACCCTGTTGCTTCATGCCGCCCCACTCGAATCTTTTCACCGCTTGGAAAAGAGGCGTCATCACACACGTTGACTGCTCTAACACCTAGTTTCTACTGTCCATTTCGAAGTAGGCTTCCGAGGAATGATGCTACCCACAAATAGCTGCAGCAAAATCCGTACCACAGTGGGTTGATATACTGTTCAAACGACACTTTTGTGTCATACTTCGTATATGAGACTGTAACACCAAGAATTTAGATACTTTTTTAAAATTTGTCTTCTCAAGAGGAATGTGCTTACATCACTCAATGACTTAGTCAGTTAAGTGCCATACGTGAATACACGCTTTGGACGATCATGTCTCGAAAGAGACATGACTGACTTGGCAGAAGAGTATCCCGCAGTAGGTTGCCATTACTTTCTGCGGTAGACTAGTTGCCAGCCAAGGCTATAGAACCCAATCTGTTCTATTATTTAACCCATAACTGGAAGAAAGAGACGGATTAATAATATCGGCACCCCGATCTCTCGTTCCGAATCGATATCCACTGCACCACAACACACATCCATGACTTAGTACTTCTGTAATAAACTGAAACTATCTAAAAAAATAAGAGTTTGTTTTAGTTTAAATGAATGAAATAAATAAAAATAAAAAAGTTTATTATAAATTCCATTTCAAATAAGTATTTGTAACTATTATTATCAAACTCGCTCTCACCTTGCAACCATTCACATTTGCTTATCTAATTGATGTTAATCAGGAAAAAATCACTGAAGTGTCTTCTAATCGTAAAACTTAACGCCACGACGAACATCCCTTGTGTTTGAAGAGCATCCTTTGCTGGGATGCGAATTTCTTGAATTTCTATTTTTTGTAGTGATAAAGAAATAAATAAAAATCAATAATAACAAGATCAACATTTCACCATCTCAAAAAATAGATGATTAATTAAATCGCCAGGCTAAAATGTCCTATTTCGACCAACCAATCAGAAAGCTTTCACAACCAAGATATAAGGCCATGAACCAAAGAGAAAAAAAGCGAACTTTTTGAAGCAGATCTATAATTTTTTATAATCATATCGCACCAAGCAAGGTAGTTTACTGCCACTTGTGCGCAGGGGGTTACATAGGAGGAAAGTTATGAGAAAGAGTGACAGGTTATAGGGGTGTCAGGAAGTGGTTAAGAGAAGGATGAGAATACTGATGAGAGTGGAGTGGACGGAGAAAGAAGCATAAGAGAGAGGATGGAAGTTAGTGAGATATAAGAAGACTATTGACGTTACATTTAAATTCTTGAAGATTGTAGCTGTCGGGGAAGAAACTAAACGAGAGAGAAGGCGGGAAAAGAAGCTGGTGGAGTAGAATTTGCGTTTACATTTTATTGGTTTCACAGTAAAAGGGTGGGACCTAGTTGCTAATCTTGTGGCTCGAGTAAATTCATATATAGGGGGCACCAGTGAGCTAAGTTCATCGGAGCAGAAGACGTGAAAGTATTTGTAGAAGAGACACAGGGAAGCCACATTGCACCGGTGAGAAAGTGACTGTATCCAAGCTGCCAAGTCGTGATAAATCACATTACAGATTCCCAGTTGGATTTTGTCAAAGACCTCTAGCAGGGGCACCCGACCAGATATGGCAGCAGTATTTAATGCACGGGCGGATGGTAGATTTATATATGTGCAGGATGGTTTCAGACGGGAAAAACTTCCTGGCCTTACACAGAGAACTGGCCTATGTATATAACGAAATAGAAAATCAACTAAAACCAGATTGATAAATAAATGTTGCACATGCTGTGATTATCGGAAGGTACCCAGAGAAGGAAAACGATATTTGCACGTCTAGCTGATGACTTTAGACGGCTAGACTGATTTTCTATATTTAAGAACATACGCCCTTTCTTTTTCCGCCTTTTTTAAACATTCCGCTGATACATTTGAAAACAGACACACCTTTATTCACCTACATTGTCAAGTGGTTGCTGTTATATTCGGATGCATACATGCATTCATGCTCCATGACTTTTTCTTCCTCATTCTCTCCAATATGCCTCGATAAAATAACATCTACACCATATAATAACTACAACATGTTCAATTTTTTGATAAAATAAATGATTTTATTATAATTTTCCTTTTATTGTTTAATTTTTTATTAAACCAACTGCATAGTTTCAGGTCATTATGTAACGTCAGCAAATTTTTCTTCGGACCACAACTTTTAAAAGTGCCAAAACTTATCTATAGTTCTTCTTGTATATCCAATTACTACAAGTAATATTACTTGTGCCGTTAACGTTTTAAATTCCACGCTTGATTACCAAATAACTAGAACAACACTTTTTTGTTCAGCAAACTCTGCATTTTGTTATAAACTCAAACTGTAGTGTTGAAGTATATAGGGATAATGACGAGGAAACACACGTATTATTTTTAACGAAAGAGAACAAGGAATTTATATATAAATTTACAAATCTGAAGTTTCAGTAGTTTGTTTCATGACAAGTAATCAGGCATTAAGGGTTCATAGTTTCGATGAATTGTCAAGAAGAGAAAATGTTCGTATAAAATTACCGGACACGAAGTAATATTCCAAAATGCTCAAAACAAACTGAGAGAGTGTTTTTCACATAAAAGTTATACTGTTGTATTCAACATGAATAAAAAGATATATTTAATGTACTTAGCTTAAGAGTTGAATAGAGTTCCTTGAAATGTCCCAGCTTTCATTAGAGTTTGTTTGAGTTTGATTTTTGTTTAGCGGCATATCAACCTCTGTGGATTAATGCCAAAATAGTGGGGTTTTAAGATATATTGTTTTAACGTTCGGTTATAGTGAGAAGGTTGATTTAATTACATTTTGATGAATTTTTTATTTTATTTTAGAAAACTGAAGATGTCTTCTAGTTTTGTATTCAAAAATGTATTGCTGGTAATATTTTTTCCTTCAAAAATGTATTATGGCAATAATTTTCCTCCTTCAAAAAGATGCTATGGTAATTTTTCTTTCAAAATGTATTGTTGGTAATATTTTTCTTTAAAAATATATATTTTCCTATAAAAGTTCATTTTTATGTTTATATTCCTATAAAAGTCTATTTTTATACTTTCATAATGTTTTGACCCCAATTTGGGGCTTAAGTATTTGCCCATAGTTAGGACCCTAACAGGTGGTACCACTCCGGGTCAGGGTGGACCTGAGAACAACAGCAATTAGGACGTGGTTCCATGCTCCTCACAATCTCCCAATCAGATGCCTTGCTGCTGGATGCAGTTTACGGTCATACCCAGGACCAGCTTTCATTAGTCTTTCATCTGTATCAGCGAGTAATTTGACAACGGCGTTATTCATACGCATGTATTCTGCATATCTCTCTCTCTCTCTCTCTCTCTCTCTCTCTCTCTCTCTCTCTCTCTCTCTCTCCTCAACTTGATTCAACTTTCTCTGCCGATTTATATCAAAAAGCGATTCGACATTGTTACTTTTTCTCAGTTTGTAAGACGCACCCTTTGTATTGATCAAAGTAAATTTTCACATAGGCTCGTTAAACAATCCCTTAGCCTTTTCTTCAACCCGGTGCCAATTCTTTTTTCTATTATTCAAAATAAATTTTCGCACACGCTCGCGAATTTGAAAACAGTAAAAAAATGAGTTATTATTATTCCGCATTCACCACAGTGTTAAGTTATTGATCATCGCATTTGTTCTGGTTAAAAATCAAAGATTTCTTTCTGTGATTTGAACATAGATCAAAAAAGTGTATTGTTCTATTTCCTAAAACATTTAACTACACTTGAAAGCGCTGAAATTTTCTTTTTTAATCATATTACCCCAAGCAAGGCGATAACGCCACTGATGCGCAGGGGGCTACGTAAGGGTAAAAAGAATGAAAAAGAGAAAGCCGGAAACCACATCCTAAACAGGGAACAAGGGATGGGCCTCTTCACCTGTTCAGTAGACGTGGGTGGAGTGTGAACTGGGCGATACAAGTTTTAGGGAGATTTTATGAGTAAACACATGATTATTATTAATGTTTCACTTCATGTTGATTCCGACACTTAAACCCGATTCAATTGACTGAAAATGGAAAAAGAAATAAATCCAGGTCCAAATACACAATTTATTTCTACTTTATTTATAGGATACTTTATAAAAGCAAAAAGAAAACAAGCAATGGTGCTTTTCAGTTTTCAATTTTTATTAATTATGATGTTCCAAAGTTGGGAAGAAGAGGACAGATCACGGATGATGGATGACCTAATAAAACTGGCTAGCTCTTCTTTGTGGATCACTAAATATGCACAGTTTTTAGTTTTCAAACAAATGAAACTGCTTTCGTTGCATGTTGTTACTTGTTAAATGAGTACCTGTGTCTCTGCTACTGCTAACCCAACAAAAATCGTTTCAAGTTAAAAATAGACGTGCTAAAAGTAAAACGTAGTTAAAGATAGGGGATCAGCAATAATAAATACAACCAAACCAATAACAATAAATACTTACAGCAAGTAGATAAAAAAAAAAACATTAAAGTATATGTGTGTGTGTGTGTGTGTGTGTGTGTGTGTGTAGAAAAGTCTACCTTGTACTGAACAAAAAAGTGAACTGTACTAATTAAAGAATGATATTTTTTAAAGTAAAAAAATTACCATATGAGTTAGTTTTTGTAATTTATTGTGTATTTCTTTTTTTTTTTTTTTTTTTTTTGGTGATATTACAATATTGGTTTCGTTTGCGATATCCCATGATTTCCATCTTTCACTCACGCCTGATATTCCACTAATCATTCAATGTGAGCATAAAGCTAGATAGCTAAGCTAAACTTAGTAAATAAGTATCCGTATTTTAGAGAGCCCAATAACAACGCATTTCTCTTGTCGAGCCAGTGTGGTCACGTGGTCGATTGTGCTATTTTCTTTCTCTCTCAACCAGCCTTACAACACCTGCCTTTTTCTTACAAACAACAATTCTTTTGCTTGTTGAGCTTTGTTCTTATTTTATAAACCTGAATTGCTACACTTGCACGGTTTTTACAACTCGCTAAGACGTGATTTTCTTTAAAAGAGGAGAATACATCTGCCTCCATGATTGAATACACAGAAAGACTTGGTTTGTGCTTTTTAGCTTCTTTTAAAGTTTAAACTTTTTTTCTCAGCTTGAAAAAATAACGTGTCGTAATTTTTAACTTTCTTCAAGGAACTGAATCAATAATAAACTAGTTAACTTTATGATTCATTGCTTATTTTGTTTACTTAAAAAATCTTACCTTTTTATACAATTTTTATTTTTTATTCGGTCTTTTTTTTTCTCCTGTAATTAGTCTTTTCTTGAACGAATGTTTTTTTCTTTCAAACTTTAAATGTGGTTACTCGTTGTCGTTCGTTAATGTTTCCTAAACTATTATTGTTGTTGATGTTGACATAATTTAAAAATTGAAATTTAATTTATTCACCACTTCCTACCCTCCCCGATTTATTTAAATTTTTTTTCTTCGACAAAGTAATTTCTTCAATTAATGATTAAATGCGTAAAAACAATTGACTAAATGTTTTAACCCTTCCTGCAGGGTGGTTGAAATGCACTAACAAAGTTCTTGTCTATAAAATTTTAAAATTTAAAGAATACAAAAAAACGTGGTGGTAGAATAAGCACTTTAACTTGTATTCCCATACAAGAAAAAATAAAATTGTCGCAACACCTGTTCGGCAGGTGTTCATTGTGTGTTTTTTAATTTTATTTGTTGAAAAGTTACGCCTAAATACCTTACATCGTTTAATTTTAGTCTCTCCAAAAAAGTGTTTTCATTATTAAAGGAAAAATAAATTAAATCAAATGCCCACTATACCAACAAACAAAAAAAAATGCATTTCTAAGCTAGAGACACTGTTGTTCTCGCAAGATTTTCGGCTATAATTATCAAATATTTAGCCTTTTTTCTCCCCATTCTGAAAGTAAACAAGTAGTAAGTAGCGTAAATGATTCATGACCTAATCTGAATCATCATAAACGTTTTTAAAATTTACCAAAAGAAAAGGTTTTGTTGTGAATAAAGTTAGCCGTCTTCTTTTGTGTTATCAGATTTTTGTCCTAATTTAATTTTATCACTTTTTATTTTTAATTGATTTATTTACTAGAACGTTGTGCAAAAAGAAAAAGGAAATGATTAAAAATTCCTGAAAGTCTCACGACCCCAATAACTCTTTTCTCTTTTTGTTCCCTAAGATTGCCCTTAAAATATGTCGAGGGAATGCCTTAGAATTCAATTTGTAACTTTTTACATCTTTGAAATATTAAGTCAAATGTGACTTTTTTGCGCTAAAAAGATTTTCTTAATTGTCTTTAAGACTGTATTATTTACACACACACACACACACACACACACACACACACAAAGTAAAACTGTCTAAATGTCCTGCGTATGACGATAAACTACATCCGGCAGCAAGGCCGCTCATCGGGAGGTTTTGAGGAGCGTGAAACGACCTCTTAATCGCTGTTGTTCCCAGATCCATCTTGACTCTGGGTGGTTGCACTAGTTTGGGTCCAAGCTATTAACCCCCAAACTTGGGTCAAAATACTAAAAGTATTTTTTAAAAATACATTTTTTATAGTAAACATTTTCACTTCAGCAATAGATTTTAATAGAAAATTTTTTTTAAAAATTACTAAAAAATGTGAACTTTACAAATATATAAGAACTGTTAATGTAAACATAGAGGTAAAAGGCCAGTATTTATTTGCAACTCAACAGAGGCAAAACTGAATTTCAGGTTTGTTATTTAATGTGAAAATATTCATGGTCAACAAAGACACCTTAAACTGTAAACATTAGGTAATATCTAAATATTTTCCCTTCAAGTTAAAAGGTGTTCACGAATATGTTTTTATTTCTCTCTGGCCTTGGTATACTGTTTAACCAGCACACAAAGGAACAATTTACCAAAGTTCTAAATAATCTTTTTGAACTTGCATCAACCTACTCTTCACAGAACTGTATTAAGATTCATCAATTTTGTGACTTCAATGGATTGATCTTCTATCAAAGTACAACAGTCTGCCATGGATATTGTTTTCACCATTTCAGTCACAGAAGTGTCAATGATTTAAACAGGAAAATGTGTACTCCTTGTCTTTCCCATTTTTTTCATTGACACCTTGTAGGTCTTTTTTTTTTTTTTTTTTTTTTTTTTTTTCCAAATAACATGCAATGAATTCATAAGGAAGAACCCAACATGCAAATTACAAATTGAATACCAAAATCACTTTAAGGACGTGTCTTAATATAGTGGAAAATGTGACACTGAAATCTGAAGTTGCATTGAGATCATGAAAGATCTCCCAAAAGCTAAGCAAAGTATTAAGAAACAGGAACATTTCATAAGAAAAATAGAATATTGAACTGTTTTATAATAACATCTCTACTATATGGCAATAAATGCTAAACAATCTCCTCATTCATGAAAATGACTTTAGGCAACAGAAATGTGGTTTTACAGAAGGATGCTGAGAATACCATGGACTGAATATGTGAACAATAACAAAAGTTTGAGGAAATGGAAACAAAAAGGACAATTATTCTTGACATTAGAAAGTGATAAAATTTTCAGGGCACATTATGAGGGAATAGGGCTTGGAAAATTTGAAACCAGAGGAAAACACCTCCTTAAGCAAGCTTTAGTAAATAAATGGCAAAACTGGTTTTGAGACAAAACAAAATTTATTAATAGTTACAAAGGACAGGAAGTTGTGTAGAGCAACAAATGTCCTAAAGGGACATATACTATTTGGAATTTATTAGGTAAAAACTTAAGATATTATTACCTGTTTTATTGACTTTTCATTGTGTTAAAAAGAGGCAATAATAATAAAGAGGCAATAAGATAGAATAAAATCAGTAATGAATTAAAAATAAAGTTAATGTGTTTGGAAAAGACATTTACCTTAAGGCTGCATATTTCTCCTTCCTGTTGATGACTTCTAAGTAAATGATATTTTATATACTTAGTCTGTTTCAAGTTAAAATACTTTTGATGTATCTAGGTGGGGTTAAAATTTACTTAACAAACTTGGACAAAAATCTGGTGACAGGAAGCCATGCTTTGTTCAAAGAGGAAAATTCAGAACTTTGGCTTGTAGTTAGGGGAAAAATGTCAGAAAACAATTGTACTGTTTTAATAAACTCTATTTCGAAATAATAGGAATTATTTTAAACTATTGGTGATAGTTGTACATATTAAAATAAAATTATATTGATAACATTTAGCTTAATTAAAATCCTACTTAACCATTTTAAGTTTTAAATAAAATATTTAAATTTTTTATTAAATATTACCTATTTTAAATTGAAATATAATTAAAAAGTTGCAACACATAACAGCATTGCTTTAATAAATATCTTTATATTTCTAATGTTAGATAATCAAATGCAAAATATTCAGGCAATTTCTTCAGAAAGTGAATTCCTTTTTCTGATTTCTCAAAATATGGAATTCTTAAAAATCCATTATAAATTGTACCAAAAATGTTCTTATTAAAGTTATTCATTATAATAAGGAATTTAACAAAATTATTTCCTGAGTTAGTTGCTGATTTTGTGGGGGGTTAAATTGAAAGTTTTTATGAGAATCTTTTTATAATATAAATGATAAACTGTAATGACTTACTGAAGATAAAATTTTAACTCTTGTTTTTTGACTGTCAACACTCAAGATTGAAAGTTTTTCTTTCTTTTTTTGTTAGAAGCTCTCTTCAGTTCAGATGAATTTAACACATTCATCCAATTTCTATCTTTTTCTCTTGCTCATTTCACATTAGAAAATTTGATGTTGCATATCTTTCAGTAGTTTATTCACAATTCATTAAAACCTGTAAATGCATACAATTTCTCTCAATTGTTTAAGATTGAAATCAAGTTTCATTTATAGGCCTAGCTGTCTGCTTGACAGCAAAATTTTGTTAAATTTATGTTTAGGCCAACTTTACCTTTAGAAAAGAAAACTTTAAACAATTTTAATCACTGGATTGGAAATGAGAATCTTCATTCAGTGAGCTTTTAATGACTGTAAGAACTTTAACAGAAACTAAATCTGTAGGCTAAATTTCTTATACTTGTTTTCAGTTTTTCATTTTGCAAATGTAATACTCCATATTCTTCTAAAACCAAAAAAGATTGTTGTATTAAAAGTTGCTTTACAGTTTATAGATTCCTTTTAACTTTCTATAAAGTTCAGTTGGTTTTTTGTTCTCTAGTGTGGGTGTCATATATATATATATATATATATATATATATATATATTGTAACAAAGTTATAGAACTCGTAGGTTTTTTTTTACCTGCTGTTCATGCATTTACTTTTATAAAGAGTGCTCGATACAAACGTAGAGCGTTATATTGTAATGGTTGTTACAATGGTTTATAAATTCATAGTATCACTACACAAAAATTTTCACATTGAGAAGTGCACATAGCAGCTTTGAAACACAAAATTTTTTGTGTAGTGATACTATGAATTTATAAACCATTGTAACAACCATTACAATACTATATATATAATGTTTTTTCTTTATTCATTTCACCCCAAGCAAGGTGGGACTGCCACTAGTGGTCAGTTGGTTAACAGTGAGAGAAAAAACTGAGTACAGGGGGATATGAAAGAAAGGATAACAGAAAAATGAGACTTACAAAGATAGATGATGGTGGTTGGCATTGCATTTAAATTTTTTGTGATTGTAGCTATCAAGGAAACAAATGAAAGGGAGTTCCACAGGTAGGCTGTGTGAGAAAAGAATGTTGGAGTAGAAGCAGCAGTTTCATTTAACTGTTTCAGCAGTAAAAGGGTGGGACCTAGATGCCACAATATATTAGTATGTTTAAATTCACCTGGATGAGGCACCAGGAGTGAAAAAGCTCAGTGGAGCAGTTGTCATGAAAATACTTGTAGAAAAAAAACAGAAACCACATTATGGCAGTGAGAAAGTGACTGGGGTCGATGTGTCAAGTAAGGAACATTTAACTACGAACAATATTTGTTTTAGAGTGTCATAAAATGTAATGGTTAAATCGATGCTTTTAAATTTTTCCTTTTCTCAAGGAATGTTTTAAGTCTTTAAAAGTGTTGCTTTTTTAAGCCCAAATCTGTAAAGGTATAGTCACTACATATCTGTAAAATGTGATAATTTTGATTTTTCTCTCTATAAACAAATTAAAATGCAGACATAATTTCCAATTGAATCTATAAAGCTGCAATAGTTACTAAGTACATATGACCCATTTGCTTCTGAATAGCTTTTCTTTTTCCTGCATATTTAGAGTATAAATAGCTTTAAAAAAATTACATATGTGGGCTTTGTCAAACCAGGCTTTTCCTTATCACTTCAATTTTGGGTTTTTTGTTTTTTTCCTGTGTTATATACAATGTTAATTTACTACTCCTATTAACATTCTTTTTATCAATTGTAGTTTCTTTCTTGCTTTGACTGGTTAGTTTTCTTTTGGGGTTAATTTGTTTAATTTTCTGAACACAAATACGTTTATCTTACTGCAACTCTATCCATTTAATTTTTAAATCCACTAACCTCTTATCACTTTCTGTTCCTTGAAAGAAAGTTAATTTTGCAGCTTTTGTTGTTTTGCTAAACTATGTTAAAATTTAAGGAATTAATGCTATCTCATCTTGTCTGATATACAATGACCTTTCATAAAAATGTTTAACTATCTCACGTATTTACTTTTATCTCTAGTATTATATGTACGTATATATATATATATATATATGTGTGTGTATATATAAAAAAAAAACAATGGCGAAGATTTCAAGGTAATCTTTTTATAATAACCTCCAACTGGAATCACTGGTGACTAAACTCTGACTGGTATTGTTGTTCCAAATCTGATCTCTGCTTTCATCCCCATTAATAACCATCTTAGTTTCTCTATCCTTTTTATATTTACTTCATTCCAGATTTTTATTTTAAATTGATTCCAATCTAATCATCTATTTCTGAAACCTTTTTAATCATAAATTAAAAAAAAGATGGGAAACAGTTTTAAAAAAATGTTTTGGCTGCTGTATTATCAAAATTGTCCATTAAGCCCAATAAGTGTTTCAAATTTCTTAAACTTATCTATTCAGAAATAACTGGGCTAGAATGCATTTATATGGCAAAGCAAAACTTGTTCATTCTACCTTTCTTGTTTTAATTTCTTATCAAGATCAGTCAGGTGCCATAAAGGCTTCACACTTGAGCGATCATGACTCTTTCGATCCATTACTGACTAAGCAGAAACTTTTTCCTGCAGTAGGTTGTTATTTCTTTCTACAGTGAACTGGTTGCCAATCAAGGCTATAGAACTCAATCTGTCCTGCTATTTAGACCATAGCTGAAGGAAGAAGGGATTAATAGCTTTCCCAAGGGTATTTGCTCATAAGTGAATACAACAAATTCAAGTGGAATTCAAACTCAGCTCCCTGGTTTCTCATTCCACTGCAATGCAATGCACACATCCACTGATCAAGATACAATGATTAAAAAGTGTGTGTGTGTGTAAATATAGGTGGGTGGCACATGGCTGAATGGTTAAAGCATTTGCTTTCTGACCATGAAATCCAGATTCAAATCTCACCATAGTTTATTTTCAGGAAGGTGACGTCTTGATATTATCAGTCAAGAGATGAACTCGGCCTGTGAGAAAAGTTCTTGAAAATCTAATCCCTTGTTGATTTGTGGCTAGACAAAACTTCTTTGGGTGCCATTGATGGTTGTGATGTCACTATATCACAAGTCATCATGATGGTTGTGATGTCACTATATCACAAGTCATCATGATGGTTGTGATGTCACTATATCACAAGTCATCATGATGGTTGTGATGTCACTATATCACAAGTCATCATGATGGTTGTGATGTCACTATATCACAAGTCATCATGATGGTTGTGATGTCACTATATCACAAGTCATCATGATGGTTGTGATGTCACTATATCACAAGTCATCATGATGGTTGTGATGTCACTATATCACAAGTCATCATGATGGTTGTGATGTCACTATATCACAAGTCATCATGATGGTTGTGATGTCACTATATCACAAGTCATCATGATGGTTGTGATGTCACTATATCACAAGTCATCATGATGGTTGTGATGTCACTATATCACAAGTCATCATGATGGTTGTGATGTCACTATATCACAAGTCATCATGATGGTTGTGATGTCACTATATCACAAGTCATCATGATGGTTGTGATGTCACTATATCACAAGTCATCATGATGGTTGTGATGTCACTATATCACAAGTCATCATGAGCAATAGTTTGAACATGCTGTCCTTGTTCAGACTGCTGATCACTTTATACGTTCTATCCCAGAAATAATAACTGAGATCTTCTCAGTATAATTGCAATAGAAACCAAAGCTTTCAGTTCTTATTAACTCTTAAGAATATTAAGTTGCATTTTATTTTTGTGAGTATCACATTTTCTTATACCAAGTACAGCATAACCCTTTTTATTTAAAGATAAATCCAAAAGATATAGACCATAGCACTATATATTTAATTAACAAAATCTCATTTACCTAAAGATATTTTTTTTTACAACTTCTTAATTTAATTGATTTGTTTTTACAGCTTATCAATATTTTACAGTTTAAAGACAGAAAATATTTTTAGATAGCAACGGATATCTTCATTAAAAGAGATGAATATAAAAAAGGAAAAAAAACAATTATAATGAATTATAGATCTTCTTTTTGAATTTTTTTTTTTATGACTTTTATTGAGACAATTTCTACTAATTAACCCATAGATTGGAGGAGATGATGTGGATTCATATCTTTCCAAAGAGTCAGTGAATATAACTTGACTGGAATTAGAACTCTACTCTCCAATTTCCAATTCTGAATCGTTATCTATTAACTGCACATCTAAACTTGCAGCACCCAGTATTTACAAATGGTCAACCATCTAAGTACTGACCAGGCTCAACGTTTCTTAACTTTGGTGATCAGATGTGAACCAGTGTTTTAACATATTTGCATAAGCTACACTTATATAGGTTCCTTGATAGTCTATAACATTCATCAGTCTTTCAATCATTGAATTTAACTTTTCTCCTATTTCAACTTTAATATCATTTGCAGTAATTTTTATTACTTCCCAAAGATCTCTACTTCATTGTTTTCTTTTCATGAAAATATCTGGAGAGACTCAGCCATTTCATTCATTTGGGTTCTTCGAAACCTTTTTTTGTAAGTTAGCAATAGTCAGGTTTATAAAATCTGAAGGATGTTTTCTTCCATAAATATAACCTAAATAAAAAGCTTTCTAGTTGTGACCTGTTCCCCCCCACTCTCTCTCTCTAAGTATCTTATTTAATAACTCACACTAATTCTCTGCATTTATCTTGACACTATCCTCAATTTTGAGAGCACCTATAATTTTATTGCCCTTAAAACTTACCAAAAATATTGTCATTTCTCCTAATTTGCTGTTTGACTATTTCTATGCTAGGTTTAACCTCTTGTCTAGCCATCAAGTCCATCCAATGTATCTCTACATTCCTCACTACTAAATACTGTTAAGAATTTTATTTTCATTTATTTTTTCCTAATTTACCTGTTTTTCTTTGTGATGCTCTAATTTGGCAGTTTGGTTGCTGTAAAGGTCAAATTAACTGTATTACACCAAGCACACCTGGGCTAAAAATGACCACTTAATAAAAGTTTTCTATTAGAAATTAGTGATGAGGATGCTTTTTATCTATATATATATATATATATATATATATATATATATATATATCTACCAACTAGATGAAAACGTCCTAAAAAAAACTCATAAATACTAATATTTCTCCGACAGACTCTAACAAAAGAATTAAGTTTATTATATATTACACTAAATCCACTACATCTAATTCATTTGTCCGCAACAACTCTTCCCCCACCATTAGTGATTTGCAAAAAACCAATGTAGTATATAAATTCATATGTCCATTTAGAGAATGTATCTCTAACAACCTCAATAATATCTACATTGGCCACACCACAAATTCGCTCTCACAGCGTCTGACGTTGCACTTAAATAAAAATTCAAATATATTCCATCATTTAGAACAACACGGTTATCAACGCACACTTCTGAGAAAAACGCTTGTTGATAACACGTACATACTTAAACAAGAAAATAACAAACAGAAACTAAAAATCCTCGAAGCACTCTACATTAAACAATTTAAACCTGGTTTGAATACAATCAATTTCGATATTTCCAATAACGTACTCAAATGTCTGTAATCAGACCAGGGACCACAACATCACTATTTTGTCACTGTCTTCGGCCATCCGCCACGGTAGGGATGGGCTTATATTTTCAATTCAACTCTCTTTATTGTTAATAACTTAAATGTTCTATGTTTACTGTGTGTTAATATTTACCATTATCAAACTCATTCAGAAATATCCAAATGAAGCCATTATCAAAGATGATAATGGCTTATGTGAGCCAAAAGCTTACACCCGATAAAAAATTCAACAAATACTGTGATTTTTTGTTGTCTTTCAACGACATCACCATCAAGTATATCAGACGGTATGAACGGATCTTACACAAAATTAATAGACAAAACTTGTCTATATTATTCAATGAAACCTGCATTAATATATATATATATATATATATATATATAACAGATCTTGTTCAATAAACTGAGTGACAGACAATCCTCTCTGCAATATAATAAAGATGTATATATTCCTCCTGTCATGCTCATAAAGAGAGAGACAATAGCAAGGCAGCATTGGCTCAGTTCATTCTCTTTACTACCAGTTATGAAATTTCCTTAGGCCTGAGAGGTAGCACTTGCTACAGAAAGTGCTGAAAAATGTTAGTGATATTGCTGATTGTTCAATCCTCAGTATATCATTGCATTTAAGTCAATTTAGTTGAAGAGTCCCCTTTGGAAAACAAAAATTGCTTCTGTTGCAAAGGAAAACATTCTTGAGAAGGCTGTCATTACAAAGAAACCACTTATGTTTTGCTATAAAACTGACCACATCTCGTAAGCCTGTTTAACCTGGATACACCTTGAAATAAGACAGACCAACTCTTGGTAATAATAATACTAGCTGATTTTTGTTTTTTTTAATAAGGAAATATTCAGCATTCATTGACTGATTAGCCAGTGCTACTGTCATTTGAAATTTATAAAATTTTTGTCTTAAACATTTCCAGGAAAATGGACTTCTCAAGTCCAGTAAATTTCCTAATTCTTTCCAGTAATAATAAGAAGCTTCCTTCTTCACCTTTTGTTTGAGGGACCCCAGTCCTCACTGAAACTGAAGGTTTCTTTCACTCAAAGCCATTTTTAACCATTAATCAGAGAAAATGGTTGCAGACCATTTGGATATTTCTGAATGAGTTTGATTCAAATGTAAAGTTTTGCAGAATACAGATTTCATCTGTTAAAAAAAAAAAACTTTTAGTAAGTTACTGCTTTGAGTCTGCTCCAAATTAGTA